>VYZM01018484.1:264649-297053 GCA_013398915.1 Dromas ardeola
GGCGGCCCGGGCGGGGTTTTGTAGGGCCAGGCGGGCCCTCCCCGCCCCGGCGCCCCCCCGGCCCGGCGCTGACTCACCCGGCCGCGCCCGCCTCCCGCAGCAGGAAGGGGAGGGGGACGGGGTGGGCAAGGGGAGGGCAGCAGCGGCCTCTCCCTCCGCATCCCGCGGGGCCCTGGCCCCGTCCCCGGGGGCCCCCGAGGTTGCGGAGGAGGCGCCGCGGCCGGGGCTCAGCCCTCGCCCCCCCAGCCCCGCTCTCCGCGGAAGCTGCTCGGTGGCCGCCCGCCTCTCGGGTGCGAGGAACGCGGCCCCCGGGGCGCTGGCCGGTGCCCCCGGGAAGGCGGCCCCCGTAGCCCTTACCCCCACGCCTCTCCCCTGCGCTACGGGGACAGCAGGGTGCCGTTGCAGCCTGTGCTTCGGGTTGCCCAGAGCAGCGCGGCTGTGACGGTGCTGCGGCTCTCGGGCAGGGCACAGCACCCCATTCCCGGGCACACCGGGGACAGGAACGGGACACACCGCGCCCCGCTAAGGTGGGCACTTGCTGCCTCTGAGTCAGAGCTGCACCCTCCTGCTCTGGCCTCACACACGGCGAACAGAGCTCCCGCCAGCCCGCAGCTATAGCCAGGCCTGCTCCGCACCATCAGCACTCGGTTACCGGTGCTCAGAGTTCAGTGCGTAAATGCCAGAGTATCTCAGCTGTAAGAAGTCTAAATGGCATCTGCTACAAGCAATAAATGCTAGAAGAGCAAGGCACCAGCTCTGCTCTGGGGCCCGCTGAATCATGCTCAGATAACGAAACAGGCATACCACACCCAGAATGGGGGGGGAAATCAAAACTTCTGCCTGGCTGGCTAGTGGAAAATAAATTATTGAAGCCCAGATGTTACACTGGCAACAAAAGCAAGATACAGCTAAAAAGTATTTCAAAAAGATCTTCAGTGGGATCACTTTAGCTTACTGTTTCACCACAACAGCGTGGCCAATTTAGTGGTGACCAATCTCAAATACTTCAGAAAAAAGCAAGCCCTCCGCAACTCCCAATACGTGCAGTTATTCCTGTGATTTACGCCCAAATACCTTTAGGTAGTCCTTTCACAGAGTGCTTTTGATTCTGCAAAGAGATATTTGCCTCTGCTGTTAGGGTTTTTTGTAGGCATAGACAGCGTCTTCTATCTTCAGCCTAGACATAGACTATGTCTTCTGGCAGACAAAGAGGGTAAAAAAGTTTTAGGGTTGGCCAGGTGCATAAAAACAGTGGTGGCAAAAGCAGGCAAGCACAAAAGAGACACAAGAACATGGGCTGAGAGAAAGGGTAATTGCTGGGATGAAACAAGATCACAGATACAAAAAGGGAGAGATATTAAAAAATGCTACACTAGACTTCGAACAACAGGAGGCAACAGAGTGGACAGGTGAACTGGTCATTGCAGAATGTGGAAATAATGTTAACAGCCCTCTTCTGAATAAACAAAAGTGACATGAAGGGGACAGCCACAGGAAAAGGCGTACCATGGACCAGCATTTTGTCAGAGAAGAACATCAGGGCCAGCATTGCATTAGTTTGACATGTTAGCTTTCTTTTTGGCAAGGCCACTGGGGTTATTTCTCTGCGCATTAATGAACCTGTCTTTAAAAATTAATTTCTGGGTATCCCACTTCCACCAGTGTCTGTCATTAACCGTTAAGCAGATGATTTCCCCCTGCTTTTCAGGTTTCTTAAGACAAAAAAAATCACTGGTGACTTGGAAGGGTGATTCACAGATCAAAAATACTTACAGTCCTAGAAGTAACAGCCATTCTGTACTGCAGTATTCATTAGGGGCTTTAAATAGGGCTAAGGAGCTGAGCAGAAGCCAGGTAGCCAATTTGCCTCCTAATGGATGCACAGTCCCCCCAGGGATAGGGTTTTTACTCCCATCTCTTGTCAAACATTCTTAAAGCAAACGCAGAAAAGCGTAACTACAACACCCTCAGCTGAAAAAAGTCATTTCACATATGTAATGTACTGCCAACATGCAACATATGTGTGGCGTTCTTGTATAAAATCTGCCGAGTCACATATTAATGAATTAATTCAGAGATTAACACATTCAGTCTCTTAACTGAAGGTCCATTTACCTTTCAGTCCTCCACTGCAGCCTGTTGCAATGACACGGCTATTCCTATTTCCTTAGAAAATTGTTCTCCTTTTAACAACTCAATACTTCCTAAAATTTAAGTAGCTCATATACCACCATTAATTTTGGTTAACTAGATCTTCATATGAACAGTTTGCAAAAGCTTTGATATCAAGTGAACCCTTATAATTATAGCCACATTAACTGCAGCATAAAAAGATTTTTTTCCAGCAATTCCAACAGCTTCAGAAAGGGAACAGAGATGTTGTCGCTAACATCCAACTTAATCATCAATTATTCAATCTCAGAATCACACATTCACCTCAGTTTAAAACAGACAGCAGCCTCTCTGAACTTACACAAGCTTCAGGGACTGTTTTCAAAAGAAAAAAGACTGACAATAGGAAAAAAAAGAGCAGCCATATTCAGAACCACAAAGATATGAATGTTATATTCAAATATATTATGAATTCCCCCAACTGCTCTCCGCTTATGTAGGTCAACTGACATCAAAGGCACTTGTACCAGCTGGGGAATCTAAGTCGTATGAACAGCAGAAAACACATTAACGCTTTTGGCAGAACAACCAACCACCCCCTAGTACCAAGGCCTGGTGGTCCTGCCCATGAAAATACGATATATTCTTCAACCTTTGAGAAAAAACTCTGCAAAAGCAGTGAGCTGAAGAAAGCAGCAGTCAGACTGTGCAAATAGGAAAGACTTCTGTTATCTGCCAAACAGGGAAAGGAAATTAATTCAATGGGAGAACAGCAGCCAAGTGCCTGAATCACTTCTTAAAATGAGACATAAGCTTGTTAAGTCACATGGGTTATTTCTGAAGATTTACCCAAAGCCTGGAGGGCTTGTAGAGCACCTATCACAAGGGGTTCTGGTCCACCACCACTGCTCCAGAGCACTGCATTAAAGCAACTACTGTCAGCATTAGGCTGGATAAAAGGCTGGGACAACGACTGCACTTACCACGAGCCCAGTGTCTCTCTGTGCCTGCCTCACAGCCGATTTACTGGAAGAAACACGCTGCGACTAGCCTGCAAGTAAGGCAGTGCCAAGAAAGGTTTTCAATTTGTTTTCACATTACTTAGTCCCCACACCCCCTTAAAATATCTGCATAGACGGTCGTATTTCAAATAACCAGCAACTACTTCAGCTGCAATTACCTATTTGTGATCTCCGGCTTCCTGCGTGCTGACCACAGAAATCACGGAGAGAGCACTTTTGTTGACGGGAGCTCCCCAGAGTCCTGTGGATGGGAAAACAAATGTAATCGTGCTCAATTCTCATTCTTCCCTTCCGACAGCTCACTGTGACTGTGGTTTGTCCCATACTCTAAGGACATGCTCTCAGACTCAGTGACATTACCATTGCTAACTCTCCCGTTGTTTTTTTACTGCTTAATATTTGATACTAATTTTATCTTTCCCCCCTCCCCCCTCTTTCAATTCAGTATACCATTGTCCTCCACCTCACCAACACCTTTGATTTTCTTGTCATTATCTTCTTCTTATGTTATACTACCGAAAGCTCGATGTGCTTAACTCGAATATCCAATATAAGTTCCCCTCTGACCCAACCTTTATCTTAGCAATAACATTAGTGCATATGGGGTCACTCCGGCTCCCAATCGATTTTCTCTCACTTCTGTCCCTGATTCTTTGGCTCCTTCATCTACACAGATCTTGCTCACACTCTTCCAGGATGCTGCCTATAAAGAATCAAAGATGCATTAACGCTGCAGTCATGAAGGCCACAATTCTGCCAATATGTATTGCCTACTTAAACTTTTTTCTTGATTACAACAACAACAAAAAAAAAAAAAAGGAGGGGGGATCAGGAGAAAGGACTTTCTGGTGGCTGAGCCTCTATGTACAGTGTTGCTTCCCTGAATGTGTTATGTTGCAAGAGGATAATATAAATTCCATTCTGATTAACATACGGATCAGGCAGACCTCTGGGTGTTATTTTTGCACCTTGATTATTTGGTCTAATTTGGGAACTGCCATGATACAAATACACATAGATTTGTTATTAGCACTTACGGTAATCACAGGTTACAGAGAAAGTTAAGTATAACTTAAAAGTTATGCTAGTTGGGTTCCCAGGATAACAACTTGGCAAGTTATTATGTCTATGGCTATAGAAGAAAGGAGAAAGGACTCCCGAAAGCACACCTAGACTGCATTAGTAAAAATCTAAACGCGGAAAATGTTTAACTTGTTTTGGGTTTCTTTTTTTTTTTGGAGGGTGGTAGAAGTGCAACATTTTTTGTTAACATCCATAACGATTTACTCTAAATCTTACAGAACTGTAATTCCAACACATGTTTTTGAAAAATAGATTGAATACCAATGCCATCTTTTACCTAATACAATAGCAGAGAACCAGACATCTTGTTAGGTGCTCCACCTCACAACCTAAGCCCTCGGATCAATTCTATTCTGTGCAACCTCATTCCTGCACAAATGTTATTCTCCACGCAGTATTTCATTTACTTGAAATAATCCCTTTTAAAGCGCTAGACTTATCTCTGGAATGATCTTGTGTGTTAGCCAGATGGCTAATATTTCGTTACATGTGTATTTTCCAAGTGAAGCGTTATAAAAGGTAAGGTAGGTGGCATTTGCTAGTTCAGTCTGGGTACAGAGCGGTAGTATGCTTACGAATAGAACATCCCGGTTAGACACTGGACACCTGGACAGCCTTGCAGTGCTACGGCTTGCTGTGTGATCTTAGATCGTTGCCTTCTCACTGATGGGGTCCTGTCTTTCGACTGTTAACTCTTCAGGGCAAAGATTGAGTATTGCATCTGCTAAAGAAAATGCTACACAACGTAAACTACTTCATCAATATACAGGAAGAAATTAGATTCATCAAATTGTCTCCAGTTTATCTTCGTATGTTTCATACAAAGCCTACATTACATGAAAACTGATGTAACCTTGTTTAAAGGACATACTGATGAAGACGTGACAAGTGTTATGTTCTACAGTCACTTCCCATGCAGAATCTCGAAGCGTTTCAGACATTACATTAGAATCTGACAGCAAATAGTTTTCATGGCTAGTAAAACACCTACCTCTCTCCCACACCACTTGGCTGCATCTTGCAAGTGATTTCCAAAAGCCTCCCCTTACATCCTGATACTGTTTTATCACTGGATTTGTCTTCAGCTGCTTCTCGACTCCGTATTTGCAAACTAATTTCTGTCTGCTGTTCAGCATCCCTCCTCTGACACTTTTGTGCATGTCTGACCATAACCTTAGTTCGAACTCCGATTTCTTTTCAAAGATTTTCCTCATCACCAGTATTAATAACTCCATCATCCTCAACCTTTTAACTCGCAATCTCAGTGGATGCTTTCACTCTAAGCCTATGCGCACAAGGTTCTTTGCCTCCAGATGCCTGGGTGACTTGGGATCTGAATCACGACAAGGGAGTAACAAAGCAAAATACTAGCTAAGACTATAGTTTCAGGCAGAAAGAAACTTCTTCAACTATGCACAAAAGCTAGTAATAAAGAAAGCTGTCTCAGGGCACATGTACAGGCTCATAAAAGTCACTACCAATTGCCAAAACCCATAAAGTTTGAGTCACCGCGGTGGAATCCCATTGCACTGGCTGTCCACTGTTAACAGAAAACAACATGGAAACATCTGTGCTCTGTCAAGGTGCTCAGAAGGATGCAAGATCCTTCGTTACTCTCATATAGCTGACACAGGTAACAACACGGGCCAGCAATTTCAAAGGTGCAGCAGGCTTGTTTCCCTCATGACTCAGTCCAGGCTATTGCATCTTCTTTCCTTCTGTTTAGCATACTAGCCAGAGTAAGTCAAAGAGGAATATATATTCAAGCAACACAGAGATTCAGTGAGGAATATGCACCAAGAAGAAATGGTGACCCAGCAATTCAGGTACTTTTCTGTTCTTTGGTACACATGTAACTCCTCTGACATACATTCATCGTGAGTATTAAGTGTCTGGTGTTCAGTTCGATTTCTAAACTAAAACATGAATCACTAGCTCTTTGGTTTTCCAGTGTGCCTCACAGAAGTAATCATCTAGTGTGTGACTAGGAGACGTTGCCTAGATACCTACATAAACAGAAATGAAACACACTTGCCAAAGTCTTTGTACTGGTATTGGTGGCATGAACAAACTCAGCGTCTTGACACTGAATGAAATAGTCCTAGGATATACAAACAATCACTATGTGTGTAACCGTGTTTCAGTTAACTTCCTCAGTCCATCGGGGACTTCCTGATGCCCTGCTTAATAGCCAGCTGCCTTTTTATCCTAAGATCATGCAATCTGAGATAAAACAAGGGCTGTAAAGCATAGTCAGATATTAAAGAAGGTAACTTTACTTTCTGTTCTCAGGTTATCATGAATACCTTCAAGCACAGTTTAATTAACTTAGGGCTGGAGAGTTGCAATTCCATCTGAATCCAGATACCACGCTGTCTTTGGTCCTGTATACATTAACAGGTTTAAAAGATACATCTCAAAACCACTATGACGAGTTCAGCTTTCCCAGCAGTATCAGCACAACGCTGCTAGCACAAACAGACTACCAGTATATATTACAGCATTGAGAGAGACAAGAACCCATTTAGATGACACAGTGCTTAAAACGATCACAGCTGCCAGCTCTACAGTAATGTTCCTCAGACTGCCACCACACTGGAAAACACTGGAGGAAATATTACTAGGGCACGCAGCAGCCCCTGACATCATCCAGGACAGACCAGCATGAATAATCACCACAGACTTTGGTCTGTCTTGCCAAAGGACAGAAACAGCTACAAAAGATGGAAGCTGCCAAAAGTCCTCAGGGAATTTTTCCTAGGAATAGTGTTAAACGGCTTCATGTAAGACCAAGTCTGGTCTGCTTCATTGTTTCCCATCATTATGTGCTTTTTCCACTTTAGTGACTCAGAAAACAAACAGTCCCATGGTTTGGATTAATCTCCTGGCCCCTGCCAAAGTACAGGGGAGGCTGTCACACCTTAAATACGTTCCTGAGAATCTTGGGGCGTAATTCTGAAAGTTTCAAGGAATCTAATTAAGCACCACCTACATTTACTCTAAAAATCCTTAAACAACAGGTTCCTATGGCAAATCTGCAGGCTGGTAACTGCATACTGCAAAAAGTCTCTCCTTTTTATTTAATATCATGCCACCTCTGAAATGGCCCATAAAATTGAATTTAAAAATCACTTACGGATTAAAGTTCACCGACAGAAATCAGCACGCTGTAACTGCAGCAATCTGGAACATAGCTGTAAAATTTCAATTAAAAATCAATGATTGTGAAATAGCAGGAAAGTTTTTTGTGGTCTTTTGTTTGTCTGTTTTAAAGCGTATCAACCCTGTTTTAGTACAAAATAACACAAAACACTTAGGATTTTGAGTAAGTTCTTACATCATCTGAACTTCATTATCTAATTAGGCTCAGCTGAGGTACTAGCTGGGGAACAAACGATGCCTTGCAACACAAAGGAATGTCACAAATTCCTGATTAAATATGACTGTCTACACTGATGTCTTTTTTTGCTCTTTCAAGTGGCATCTTCTAGCTTTAGATAAAATTTAAGGCAAAGTGACTTGACTTCAAAAAAGCTGCTGATTGAGTGAAAGGGAATGGCTGTTATGAAGAGCTTCATTTCTGCCAGGCAGGCTGAGACTTGCTTTTCCAGGTCAGAAGCATAGGTTTGAATTCTAAAACCAGAGCTCTCTTCCTTTAATGGATCAGAAAAATATATTAAGAGCCTACTGTTTTAGCATGAACGAGTGCACGTAATGCTTAACGTTTTCATTAGTGTTTGCTTTCAAATAAGCCTTCAGTAAACACTTCCACTTGAGCTGGATAACTTTCACTGCTGTGTGCTAGTAGCTAGTGCTCACACAAGGAACGGATCTTTAACCTTTAAGGAGATGAAACAAAAGGCTGTCGTGCTAGCACAATACAGATAATTTTTAACAGCTCCTCAACACTAAGGTTTATTTTTCTAATGCTACTATCATCCAGGACGGCATTAATACAACAACAACGAGCAGCCATCACAGCGTGTGTAGAGTAACTGAGTTCCAAAGAGGGGAGGAAAGGAATGGAAGCACAGCTGACTGATCAACAAGAACAGACACGGAGAGACAGACAGCTGCTGTCCTTCCTGCGGAGAGAGGCTGTACCAAAGAAAGCCTTCAGGAGGGTTTTGCCAGTGTAGAAGGCTAGAACCTGAAGATTAAGCCACAGCCTGACACGTTGTCCTGGTTTCAGGTGGGATAGAGTCAATTTTCTTCTCAGTAGATCTCATATTTTGGATTTAGTACGAGAATAATGTTGATAAAACCTATTGTTTTAGTTGTTACTAAGTAGTGCTTATATTAAGTCAAGGACTTTTTCAGCTTCTCATAGAAGCTGAGAGGGTGCATAGACAGAACAAGCTGGCCAAGGAATATTTCATACCATAGACGTCATGCTTGGTATATAAATGGGAGTTGGCCGTGGGGCAGGGATCTGCAATCGCTGCTCAGGATGGGTTGGGCAACTGATCACCAGGTGGTGAGCAATTGTATTGCATCACTTATAGTCTTTTACCATTGTTATTATTTTCTCTTCCGTTACTGTTCCACTAAACTATCTTTATCTCAACCCACCAGGTTTTTTTCCTTTTTCTGCCTCTTCTCCCTACCCTACTCGGGGGGGAGGACGACGGGGGGAGTGAGTGAACAACTGCACGGTCCCAGTTGCCAGCTGGGGTTAAACCACAACACACATGCATACACACACAGCAGCATGAAGCTACATTTAAAAGCCAAGGAAATGTGTACAATATTTTATCTTCTCAGTTTGTCTATTTGGGGTGGTAGAAAGTCTATAAATGAAAGATACTGCAGTCTTTTGATAAATATGATGTCATCTGAAATATCTTCCCTGGAGAAGGTAGGAAACAAACTTATTTATTCATGTACCCACATACAAATTCACTGCTTGTTGTTTTTTTTGTGTTGTGGTTTTTTTGTTTTTTTTTTTTTAAAAAAAAAGAGGCTGTAGTGACAGGTCTATTGACCCACAAATTTCTTTTTCTCCAGAGACAATGACAGTGTCTGTACAATATTCTCTCCGGGTTTCTTAACCTAAGTGTGCTGCTTTTGGACTAAACAAGCCCATCTAATCAGTCTTACTGTGGATTCTGCTTAGGTTACCCACAAAGAAGCCAAAGAATTTCAACTGTGATATGAGCACTTGTTAATTTGGAAATGACTACAAAATCTGTTCCAAGTAACATGTGCTGCTATGCAGTAATTATACCTCCTTTTCGTTTTATTACTCTTGCTATTAACGAAGAATACGCAGAGAACTGCACGAGCCCGCTGCCCTCCTGTCAATCGAGGGGACAGACCTGCACAACTGCAGTACTGGCTGTGTTAACCGCCCGGTTCTGAAATAAGTGGGTTTTGAGTGGTGAGGTAGGGTTTAACATGGCTACATGATGGGCTCAGCAGAGGGGACAAGAAGCAATGGGGTTCTGACAGCTACTTCCTTCCCTCTTTTTTAAGCTCAAATTTATCCAGACTATTAAAATATTTGTTGAAGGGCTCTGTCTGCCAGGCAGTATAGGCCGCACTGGACAGACAGACGCGTGACTTGTTTCAGTAGGAATTTTTTTGCATTCTTCCTGGTTTTTCTTATTTTCAATGGCTTGCACAAAGGTTTGGTAGGTGGAGCTTTTGAATGTACTGGAACATCAACTGCAGCAGGCCTGGCACAGGATGGCACTCATGCTGTTCGCTCAACTAGGAGATAAGCACATTTTAAAGTCTGCATTAAGGTAAGAGCCATGAACAGACTTGAATTATTTTCAAGGTTGCATCATTACTCCAAATCTGATTTTCAGCGATGAAATGAAGTTCTAAACAACGGTTCTCATTTTATTCATAGATGCTTTTGAAGAGTTTCTGAAAAATACACTAGAAGCATTGATCTCAGAGTGACTTTGTCTACGCTGATTATTAACACAGATATTTACAAATTTATTTACAGAAAATCCTTATGTTTTTCTTTCTGCACTAAAAGTATACCAGAAGGGAGAACTGGCACGAGAAGAGCTAGGGGATCTCAGTGACACCAGATATGCTGCATCATTCCTTTAAAAGCATAGCACGAATGCACTACAGCAGTGGCTGTGGTAGCAGCAAACCTTAGGGGAGGCAGGATTAACAGTCACAGGCAAGACTTTCTGTTAGACGTATTTGGGAAAACAGTCAAGCTCTCAGGTATACAGATGTGTCCTCAAGTCAGAAAATTAACCTAGAAACAGAAAAGCAAACTCTAATTGAGAATAGCTGCTCCCAACAACCGATTCTAGGTCCAGATGTACAGAATTTGCCACTTTTTACTTCGGATTCAGGTCTGAAAAAGACTGGTCAAAATTTTGTCTATTTTTCTTGTTTCACAGTTGATCATCTAAAGATACCTGCATATGAACCTGTGTATAAACTCTGGAAGTTTACTATGAGATCACAAAAAATCTGTATAAAGAGATGCCCGAACTTTCTGACTATGTTTGTGCTGACGATGGGTCGTTACGCCATCGCGAAAGGAGTACCTTCAGGGCATATGGAATAGATAGGGAACAATCAATCCTCATTTGGCATCGCTTTATCATCTTTGATGTTGTTTTGTGAGGAATTCATTAGCTCTTTTTCTATGTAAACATAAAAATCTAACTATTCTCATGGTGCTCACACAGGTCATTGCTAGTAAATGACTGACTGCCTTCACACAACATTATCAGTATGAGTCTCTCATGTTCGCTGCTCTTCTGAAGGCATTAGTTCCTAAAAGCCTGCAGTGATGCGAGAATTCAGGATTCCCTGAAAAAGGCAGTGGTGGGGAGTGAAAAGGGAGTCTATAGCTCTCACTTCAAGGTAAGATTTCAAAAATATAATCTGAGTCACATGTCCTTGAGCATCAAAAGGCTTGAAATACCCTTGAAACACTCAAAGCGCTCTCAAAAGTATGTCAAGGTTTATTAAAACTCACAATTATTTTAAAACTCTAGATTTTTAGGAGTCAGAATCACTACCTTTGCCCAAAGAATTCTGACAATATCTGGCATGGTAGAACTTGCTCTTTTTCTTTCTTCACAAATTATATTAATTTGGCAGCAACTAAGAAATGAGAGGCACTGATGGGTACGTGCTTGTTTTTGAGGCACAGGCAGGTGGTGTCACATTCCTAGCCATTCATGCTGCCTTACGACAGAGGAATCGCATACACATGTGGAAAACTGTTTTGCTAAGTACCTCTGAGTAACTTTCAGTGGAACTGAGATGTATTCATACCTCTTTTGGAAAAGTTGGCTCTAAATATATCTGTATAACTGTAATGTGAACTACCACCGTCAAGCTGAAGGAAGCTGGCTTGGCTGACTGGATTATATAGCTTCGGTCGACAATACTTTTCCTTTTAGCTCTTCTGAACAAGGACATTGCCTGTTGGAAAAATAAACAAACAGCTTCCCTCTAATAGGGCAATCACAAATAGGAAATGTACACTTGTAAAAACATGCTGTGAATAAATAGAATGATGTGGCTGCTATGTGTCATTCAAAGAATCAGGGAATACGTCGCTGGGTTCTCTAACAGCCGCCCCCGTTACTCTTATTCACTATTTTTCTTCCTAATATCGAGTTAAATGTGACAATGTTCTTTTAATATTTATTGAAATCTTTTAATCACAAACAATTACAAGAAAGATTGTTTCCTCTACTGAACTACCGTGATGCCTTGTGGAAGAATGGGGCTTTCACGTCTTTTTTTTTTTTTTTTCCTTTTTTGCTCACTGGGTAAGCATCCTACCCCACAGAAGAGCTAAGTATTGATACTGAGGAATGCCCTCAAGTCTGCGCTAGGACTGAAACTGTTTAATAATCGTTACACTAAATTATTCTACAAACAATTTAGAAATTGGCAGTGTATTGTTGCAGTTCCGTAAAAACAACAACAAAGAAGTCTCTCTGCAAGGTATAGGGCAATGGTCTCCCCTCAGTCTTCCAGCAAGATGGGGACTGACTTGCCTTCAAGATATAACGATAAATAAGGGCAGCCTTGAGATTATCTACAGAAGACCTTCGTAAGGCTCAGAATGTCTTGGATCAGCTTTTTGTCAATAATAATAATCCTCCACCTACAAGCTAGACAGGGTGCAATTCAAATGCTCGGTGCTTAAATAGACTGTCAGGCCAAACAGGCCACCAAAGTTGTTTTCTGGCATTGAGAAGAAAATTTAATTTGGGATGTATAATATAGCAACGTATCTTTGAAAACATTTGAATGTAATAATTTTTGCATAGAGTAACGGAATTTGAACTTGCAAACAAAATTTAAGAATCTCTGCAGGAAAATACAATTGAACAGCAACTAAAAAAAAGCAAACACACTTTTAGCACGGAGAAATAAAACACGTCAAGCGATGACAGTGCTTCTGGGAAGGGCTGTACCCACACTTGTAAGAAAGACTGTATTTTGTTAAGAAAGAAGGAGCTTAGTTCGGTAACTTCTCAGAGAAAGTTATACATCCAGTCAGACCTAGATAGGGGGGGGGAGAGTGAAAATGCTCCTAGTAGAACTAAAAGCAGTTTAAATGGAGGTCAGTACTAAACATCCTGAAAGACCGCGTCTGAACTGATTTTAATATTCCTTTGGAGACAAGCTGCTATTTAAAATACAGGGCAAGCAAACCAGAAGCAAAAGAAGTACCTCTTCACATGATTCAACCTCTGCTACCGAACTTCACTGCACGGGCTTGGACAGAGTCACTTGCTGTTGGCAGCTCCCACCTGCCAGCAGAGGAATGGATGTCTGGTCACTGGGTCCCAGTTCTCTGTGCTTCCAGCTGCTAGGCTACATTAGAAGACAGAGAAAGAAACCACAGTAAATCTATTCCTAACCTATTGTACATAGAAAGTGCCTATTGTATCCCTAAAAGGTTTTGCAGTCAAACAGAGAAGGTGGAGAGGTTTAGCCAGTCACATACGGGAATGAAAGCAGTTTGTAAGTGATCCATTAGTGCACGGTGCAAATAAAGTTTGAAAACACTTATTACTGCAGAAATAAAGAAAAGTTAGATTTCACAACCAATAACCCATTGCAGTGATTCATGCTAAGATAAAGAACTGATAAAGTTCCACAGTTTTGCACGTATGTCAACGAGTAATCTCAAACGCCAGGTAAGAATTCCCCCTCTAGTCCTCCAAAACTGACTTCAAACTGCCTGAACATGATACAAAGCCGTCAACTTAATCTCGTAACCCCCAGTGAATGGAGAGAACCAGACTTACTATCGGTGATCTTACATAGCATGGAAAACCTTGTGTTCTCAGAGGGTTTCTTCCATTTTCAGTGAAGTGGTTAGTGGCTCAAAGCTGAACTAGCAGTTGAGCTGGTCAGGCACACAGCTTCTCAGCAGTTGATACTGGATCCAGTACTACTCACTACTCTTACAGGTCATCCGGATAACATGACAGAACCAGTTTTCACCAAGTTTGCAGATGACACCAAATGGGGAGAAGAGGTAGCTAGAGTGGATAGATAAGCCACTATTCAGAGACGCGGACCGGCTGCATGAATGGGCCAACAAGAACAGCATGAAACTTTGGAAAGATGAAGTCCTGCACCCAGAAGTAAATAATCCCAAGCGGCAGCACAGGCTGCTCCATTCGCACTGAACTACAAACACCCACACTGAAAAGCTACGAGCGAACTGAATACAGAGATCCCTGTGAAAATCAGTTTGACCAATTCTCCAGCACTTAGAGCTTCCTGTTCTGAAAGACAGGAGAGCACATACTTCCCCCTTTACCGCAAGGTAAATCTACATAAAGAAAAAAAAAAATCTAATGAGGGAAAAATACGATCAGAAGATTCTTAAACTGGGTAAGTTACATGTATCCACACACTCCATACATAAAAGACATCATTACAGTGAAGAGTGACAAAAAGTTGTAGTTACGTTTAAAAACAAGCCATATAAATTGCAAGAGAAACACACACAATCCGTTGCAAACACAAATCTGAAGATTGAAATTACAGGACAGAATTGCAAGATCTGTGGGATGTTTTTCCTAAACTCAGTGGGTAGAAGACATAAAAAGACCCCAAACAGTATTAGTTACCTGTAGAGCAACAGTTACGGGGAGGGTAAGATCCAGGGCCACTCACTCTCCTTCAGCTGTAGTTTCCTGCTTCCTGCAGCTTTAAAACCTGTGTTACATTTAGGTATTTATACTTTGGTGGCACCACAACAGTCAGCTTCCTCTGTGTACCTTCTTTCTCCTACACAGGTAACTGTCCCTTCAGGAGCACACTATATAGAACCAGCGATCCAGCAACTAATACTTAGCATGTTTTCTGTGTTTACTGAAATATTTTTTACCAATTATTTTGTGTAGACATTTTCTGTGTTTCAAATTTCAGATGTTACTGCTTGAAATAAACATGCTATCACTTTTCCCTTCTCCTCTTATCAAACTCCTTTAAACATAATTTTATTTTAGATGCAAATATAGATGGAGTATATTTTGGTACTCCCGCCCGTGATACGCGAACAAAACCAGTCTTTCAAACACCTAACTCATCTTAAAGCAAATCACCTCAGTCCCACTTAATCCAAAAGAGAACAATCAAATAAAACATAACTGTGCATTAAAAAGCCATCTCATGTGTTGTATATGAACTCCTCTAAACAGATAAGAAACTACAATTATCATTAGTAATATACTAGTGTAGTATAACAGTATACTATTAAAAGAAAGATGCAAATCTTTTAGGCATCTCTCTCTCTCTCTCTCTCTCTCTATATATATATATATGGGCAAATATACCATATATTTCCAACATATGAAACTGCATTGAGAAACTAAATTCCATACAAGTCTGTCAAAACTTTTTATATATACAAACCGCAAACTGCTTTGAATCCCCAGAGTTAGTTATCTGGCAAAAATGACTCACAGCTAAAATATTCCTATTATGAAAGGTCACTAAGTGCATTTAGCATTTCGAATCAGAACTATTTGTAATTTGCAAACAGCTCTACACCAGCTCAGCTTGTCATTAGCATATCACTGCAGCTAAAAGCTGCAAAAAAAGGTAAAAGAATGAACTGAATAATACCATAAATATATCTAACAGTGGGGGGAGGGAAAAATCAGAAAATGCTTTGTATTTCACAAAGAACTTTTTTTAATATACATTCATTGTTTAAGCCTGCTTTAAAAAAGACTGTCTTCAGGATTTTATAACAGGTATACCCCAGTAAATGATTTAAATATTTTATTTTTATTTTCATGACATTAAAATGCGTCAAGCCCCAGTGAGCAGAAGAATGCTTGATCAGATGTGTGTACGTGGTAACTTCGTTAGTCCAAACAAAAGACTTGGAAGAACATCTTTAAGGCCTTTGTTTTTTATGTTAGCAGTTTAAGCATGCATACAAACAGCTCTCCAGAACATCATCCAAACAAAACTTGGCTCAGACATTTAAAAAGTTGTTCGCATTGTTTAAAAGGCAAAAATGGGAAAGAATTTATTGGACTCATTCTTGTAGATGTCAATAATTTATGCACTCTTCTAAAAACAATACTCCTAATAAAGGAGAATATAGGCAGAAACCCAGAAAACACAAAACAAAAGCGATGATAGAGAATGTAACTTTTGAGCCTCAATTTCAAGAATTGTTTCTGTTGAAATTGTTTGATGGAACACCAAGTATGTGCCATAAAATAGCTGTAATACAGAGAAATGCATTTATATACTCACAATGCGTTTCTATACTAACATTTAAAACGACTTTAATTTTTCCACATAACTCATATTCACTAGGAAGCTGCATGTCATCACACTGCTTGGCCTTCTGATAGGCAGGACGTATTGTCTTTTCCCAACTTCACTCTGTCAGTTGGTGTCTACATTTCAAGCAAACCGCTGATGTACAGCGCAGTCTGGTTGGGTTTTTGGAGCGATGAGTAAAGCCTTGATCCTATCACTTGTTCCTCCAGGCAAACCTCAGGTAAGCACTACTGTGTGTCAGTGTGCAATCTGATAAGAGATTGAGGCTGTAGCCACTCAGTAATACGGTAAATAACCGCAATATTTATTGTTGAAGACACACCAGCATCTAAACAATTTATGGAAATTGTTTTGGGGAGAATAAAAATATCTATTTTAACTGTTTAGCTGCACTCGTAAGTTTCCTAATACAAATTTATGGCACAAACTATCCAAATAAACACACCTTTTGTTACCCAAACCTCATTTGTTGCACCACCCTAAAAAGAAAACGCATTTTTATAAGTAATTTAAAAACTGGTAGACATTGAGTGTTAAAAGAATTAGGTAATTAAATCCAAGTTGTTCCCATTATGCACATTACACAAAGTAAAATATAATTTTAAATTATGTCAGAATAAAAATTTGTAGTGATTCTGGAAGAATTAAGAAAGCTGAAAAGTTGTTTTCCTTGTTGTTACGTGACATCAGATATTGTTGTCAACCACCGCGTCATTCTTCAAGCCGTAGTTTTTCTACAAAAATCATGAGACCAACAGAAGATACTTTTGTCCCCTAACCTCAGCTGCAGACGCTTGTTCTTTTTTCCCCTGACTGAATTTGAGATTTTCACTTGAAGTATGTCCACTGAGTTAAAACAGGGTTAAAGGCTTATACAATGTTTCAGCTATGCCATTTCCCCTGCCAGCTTGTTCTAGTTCCTTTGAAGCTGCAAGAAAGCCTCAGATTTTTTGTTTCTTCTTGTCCTTCTCCAGATCATACTTATCACGGCATGGTTTAGCTATCTCTACTTCAGTTACGTTTTCTTGTACTTCATTTTCCACTTTTTCTTCATCATTCTTTGTTTGCAGTAGTTCTTCTTCAGCTTCTTTGTAACCACACCTTCATTTCTAAAACGCTTAGCTGGACTGCCTTTTGTTTCCATAGTTACTGGCTTTCCCTCATAGGGTGTGTCAGACTGTCCTTTCGCCCCAGTCATCTAGATACGTATAGGGAGAGAATAAAAAAAAAAACAAAAAACAAAAAACAAAAAACAAACCAACAAGAAACTAGAATTAATAATCTTAAACCTTTAGTAGTAAGCACAAACATATACAGCTACCTTCAGAGAATTGCCTTCTACTTCTCGTCATTCCAGCCAGATTCAGAGGCCACATCTGGACTGGTCGACCGGCACAGCTGGTCTTCCTGTCACCAGTGGGATCTGCCCAGTCCTGCCCCTTTCCTGCCTACATGCCTGGATTTCCTTCTGGCAGAAAAAAAACCAAAGTGCATGAGATAATTCGGAACTGATGCGCAACTCTATTTTGCCCTCATCTGAAGTCAGGATGTGGCTAAAACACACAACTGGGCCTGAAAAGCATCTCACAGTCACACTAAGCTAGGCATGGTTAGCATGTGGCTTTTGCACAAATGAGTAAATGGCCAGCAGGTGGAGGGAGGTCATCCTCCCCCTCTGCTCTGCCCTGGTGAGGCCGCATCTGGAGTGCTGTGTCCAGTTCTGGGCCCCCCGGTTCAAGGAGGACAGGGAACTGCTGGAGAGGGTGCAGCATAGGGCTACCAAGATGATTAGGGGACTGGAACACCTCTCTTATGAAGAAAGGCTGGAGGATTCGGGTCTCTCCAGTCTGCAAAAAAGACGGCTGAGGGGTGACCTTATTAATGCTTACAAATACTTAAAGGGTGGGTGTCAGGAGGATGGGGCCAGGCTCTTTTCAGTGGTGCCCGGCGACAGGACAAGAGGTACTGGGCACAAACTTGAGCATAGGAAGTTCCATCTCAACATGAGGAGGAACTTCTTTCCTTTGAGGGTGGCAGAGCCCTGGCACAGGCTGCCCAGAGAGGTGGTGGAGTCTCCGTCTCTGGAGACATTCAAAACCCGCCTGGACGCGTTCCTGTGCAACCTGCTGTGGGTGACCCTGCTCTGGCAGGGGGGCTGCACTAGATGATCTCCAGAGGTCCCTTCCAACCCTACCATTCTGTGATTCTGTGATATGCTGAAGAAATATAATGCTTGAAAATTTTCTTACTTTTCAAGTGTCGTACTACCTGTGCAAAATATTAGAGCTGAGGGTGGGATCTCTGGGGAATTTCCAAAGCAGGACATGCATCACATATTCATCAGCATAAACTACAAAGAAGGCTGGATTCCTAAAAAATTACCACAAAATTCCTATCAAAAGTTTCTTTAGATGCAGACAATTAATTCTTCTTCTCATAATAAATTCTATTCTGTTTTATAAACAACTGCAACAACAAGCAGATGTTAGTGACTTTTAGACTATGTTAATTTTTACTTATCCTGAGTCTGGGCAAGTAAGTGATGTCTGGAAGGAAGATCACATTCAAACATCTAAAACATTTTATTTCTTTAGATTTAACTGCACTCTGAAGAAATGCAAAAATATAAATGCTGCAGAAGGTTGATCGTTTTCAGTAAAAAGGAGTAAGCCATCCACACACAATTTTCTATTTATGTCGGAAACACTGAAATGGTGTTTTCCTAAATTAAGGTACTCCCAATGCCTCCAGACAAAGTATATGTGCCTCTATGCAAAATAACATGTTACTCTTATTTTAGAAACAGTATTGCCTATACATTATTACAAATGTTTCACTGTACAGGAAACAGCATGCCAATGAGAATTTAAGTTTCCGTATATCAGGGAAGCCACCCGAATTGCAATGAACCTCTCCTCAAAGTTGAAGGAGTTCAGAGCAACCATGGACAGGTGATCAATGGCAATTTGTCCAACAGTGCTAAGATACTTTAGAGGGCCAAAAGGGAAACCTTATTTTTGCTGTACGGAATCATTGTTATTCCTACATGAGCTTCGTTTAAATTGACAAACAATCAAGAACAGATCCAAGATGCTCCACTCCAGCCACGGAAATCAGGAATCGATACACTAAGACATCAAAGACTTCAAAGAGCGGCATGAGAGGACCGAGGACAGTACTTAGACTTTCAGTAAAGAGCCATTTCATTTGGTTTTCTGTCTTGCCACACGATTATCCCACACATCGTAATGCAAAAGCTCTGACGTGGTTTTTTTTGTCTGTGGCTGATTTGCTTACAGCCTCTCTTGTCTGCGTGAGATTTTGGGTATCACCTACTACAGCGGAGCGCTCATTGCCGTCTCCACAGAGGAAGCGCTAATCTGGATCCCTCTTCTCTACCTGGCTACTTATTTTCGCTAAGATGGTTAAAATTTAACATCTTCGGCCTCCAAGGCATGCCAGTTTCTGCTGAAATAGCCCAACAAGTTCAAGATTTTGAGATCAGGGAGAAAGACAGAGGGACAAATGGAGATCAAGGTGGGACTGAAAAAACAGGAGAACAGGTTAAAGGGTCCTTCCTGAAATTGTCTGAAGAAAAAGTACACCAACAAAAAGCACCATCACAGAGGCAAAATCAGAAAATCCTTATAAATGCAAATATTGTATCTGTTTCGGCTGTACTGCAAGTCTATAAATTACAAAGCTTTTAATTAAGCCAAATGCTACATTCTTTTTGCTCTCCAAAAGTATTATTAGCTCTCATTAAAGATGCCAAACTTCACTTTGAAAGAACTTTAGAATCAAACAGGGGAAAAAAAATGTTTTTAAAAAAAACCCCCAACACTTAATGTATCACAGAGAACTGTAATAAGAGCTCAGTGGAATAGACCCTGACAGCAGAATTCACTTTACCTGATTTTACCTGTCTACAGTTGTGCTAATCACCTTTATTCCTGTAGTCGTTAGAGAGAAAATGACAACTCTACAGCACAAGTCCTATAATCTCTTTTAGAGGCCCACCCTGATGTGGAGATACATCTTACAAAGTATTCCATTTCCCTCTGTTAACAGCACAATGATCTTAAACGTTGTTTTTCCATACTGAAATGTTTAAAGCTAGGCGAGATGAACCTCACCTGAAATTTTCCCTCAGGAAAAAGTAATTCCTATTCTTGGTAGTGGATCCAGAACTCTAAATGTCTCTCTGACCCCCGAAGATGACAGATAAACATACTAGCTATATATCCAAGGGACTGAAACAGATTATTTCAAAATTGCTAATCTGCTTTTCCATCAAGTGTGATACTGACCTTCTGTTTCCACATGGCTTCCTGGGGTGCAGGTGGAAAGGTGCATGGAACTCTTCCATGATTCATGTGGTAGGGCAAAGGGAGGCTGGGATCCAGCGGCACCCATGGGACTGAGAGAGTGGCAGGTACAGTAGGCAGATCACAATGAGCTTTATGTAAGTTATATGATGCTCTCGTCGTCTTGTCAAGAGAACTCTTGTAGATTGCAACTGATGAATCTCCTGCAGCATGAGTTAATAAGTAAGAGCCCTCCTGCAAACTAAAGAGATAAAGTTCAAAATGAAAAATATTATTTAAATGTTTTTGTTTTGTTTCATTTGATCAGGATAGCTACTAAATTCTTAACGCAAAAGCAAAACGTCTTTCAATATTTACTTCTCAATTCCCGTTTTATAAAAGGACTATGGACAAAGAAGCATGAATTAAACTGAAGTCCAAAACGTGAAACGTCAGCTCACATACATAATATTACAACTCACTCCTGTGACTGTTCAATCAGCTCAGAAGCGTCCAGTCTCCTCTTTTTGAGTAAGTAGTTCATAAAATCAAGTTCTTATTCCTTTGCATCATTTAGACAAAACCTGTCATCCTAAGCACAATTTTACACAGTACTGCATTATGCTATGCTAGACCTAAAAGAATCTGTAAAATATTCAGCGTATCTGAAAAATAAAAATCAAAGAGTAGACAAGCAGAAGAAACAGGATGAGCTGGAAAATGTTGCAAATAAATACAATGAACAAGAACAGAGCACTTACTCAGACACTTTCTTCAAAATGTGATGAAGTATGTTTAATGAATTTGCAGGCCTGCAAAAAAAGAAAAAAAATTAGGAAAGTAGTAACTTGCAAGGCTTGTTAGGGTTTCAAATTCATTACTAAAAAACCTACCAAAAATACTCACTTGATCAATGCAAGTTTTTCTCTTAAACTTTCCGGAGAAATCTTTTCTAGCATAATAAGCTTTGATGTAAAAGCATCGATACGTCCTGAAAAATATTAATTCAATTAATACACCAAAAATAAAAGAGAACAAATGCAAAAGGATGATTTCTAGACTTTATGCATTTTAAAATGAATAAAAAATTTTGTTCTTTTACCATGTAGAACAGTGAAAAGTATTTACCAATGTTGCACAATAACGGGAAGTTAAGTGTATACCTGCTTTAAGTACAGACTTTGGGTATTTGGGTTGTCTTTCTAAATCAGGGAGATGCCCACGATAACAGCAAATCTTACATCTTGGGTGATGTCTGGGATATACAACCTCATTTTGCCATGGCCTTAATCTCATCACTTACTTTGTATCTTCTCAAGTTCTTCTGATCCTTATCACCATGCTTCCTTACTGGACAGATCCTGAAAGTTTATCTTTTACAACAAATTTACTTTTGAGTTTAATATATTTGTTTTTCTATTCCGATACGTTATACAAACAACTGTGTTATTTGATTTTCTGGGGATTCTGTACCTTCATCTCTTGGTTTTTTTTTTTCCTCGCCTGAAAAATTACAATTTACAATTCAGGCCTTATTCATGGCAAATCATTAAAGACTATTTGTCTTTGACATAGCTAGGAGCAACAATTCAAAGCTCTCCTCATCACGTTTTTAAAATAAAGGCTGACAAGTTTTCATTTGATAAGCAATAAAGATCATTAACATAGCTTGTACACTGATGTGGTGACTGTGCCTTACCTTCAGGTTCTCTCTCATGTTGAGGTTTTCCTAGAAATCTGTTTTATTCCAGCTCCCACAAGGAGGGTGAGGAGAAGGCAGCATAATAAAATACGACCTACTCAGTGGAATTTACTGCCTTACTACAAATCTGCTCTTGTAGGAAGTGTAAATGCTTCAGTTGTACAGTTAAAACTGCTAAACCAAAGCATTTTGCATTCCAACCTAAACATTACTAGCAATTTGTTATGTGATGTGTAAGAAGACCAAGTAAGAACTCTTATTTTAACAAATTTAAGAAAAATGTACTAGGACAACTCATTTCTTTTAAACACCGTACATTTGTTACTTTTCTTGATATCAGTATTTTGTGCAAGACTAAGCAGCTAGGTTTAATATTCTGCATTGCTGACTAGAGGAAAAGAAACTTGAACTCATTATAAAAAAATAATAATCTATTTGTGTTCTCCATTCCTTATCAGCCTTTCCTCAAAGCAGAAACTTGTCCATTTCTAAATTCAATGACAGCACAGCGGGGACAAAAAAGTATCTATGAACTACTCATACCTAATTTATATTACTGCATCTTATATTTGAGAAGTGACTGACTGAAAACACTTGACACTCAGTAAACTACCCATACAGTAAGTACTTCTCTCCAACCCATTTTTCAAATAATCTTTATTTAAAGGCCAATATTATCCTATTCAAGTGAAGGTAAACTAGTCTTTTGGCAGTAAGTTTTGCTTAGGCATTTAATGCAAATAAGTGAATAATGGTCAGGGTAGAATGTTCCCATTAATCAACAAAGCTTATCATAACTTTATTTACGGCTTAGATCAAGAACAAATATCTTATTTGGGAAACATGTCACAGAGATCACTCCCTTTGCAGATGCAGGATTTCCTATCTGAGCAGCAAGGGGACTTAAATCAATAACCGAGCACGGCACTCTACTAGCAAGAGGAGGAACAGCACTCTCAAATTTGTTTGATGATAATATCTCTGTTTTAGTACAAACAATCACAACTTTCTTTGAGAACATACAAAATTAAAAATGGAACTTAATATTGCACCTTGCAATTTCTGCAGGAGGCCATAGTTACACTTCTGCTTTCTGTCTCATCTCCTGAGCTGGCACCACTGCTGAGTCACTGCTCCGAGTTACGAGATTCCTCCCCCAGCCACACAGAGCCATACAATACTGAAGAACACCACCAGACAATTATGGGGCACAGACCAAGGTCCAAAGAACTTTCCATCCATACTTATTGGCAATACAAAAGATCGTTGAGACAGCAAATTAAGTTTTTTCGAGATCCAAAAACTCCTAAGCAATTTAACACTGAGGTCTGCTACATGCTCAAATCTCCAGTTTCAGAGGATTCACTTGAGATCTATAAAGTCTCAGAACTGTCTGAAGAAGAATGGAAGTTGTAGGTACTGTGTTAGTAATGGTAAGATCACAGTTTTCAAACAGTTGTTCCGTACTTCCACACTCATACTGTGGGGTAAATTTAAAAAGAGCAGTAAGTCTATGGCTCTACTATGGTTGATTTTAAAATTCCTTCATTACAGGACATGATATTTCACTTAAAATAATTCAAATTATAGCACGATCTGAGAAGCCAAGCCTGTCTTTCTGCTTACACTAAACACATGATAGCAGCAGTCTTACTTTCAGGTATCAGATTAATGAACAAGAATGAGACACCCACCCCATTTTAAGTTGTCCATAATACAGGGATATTATCACCCTTAGAGAATCGTCCCTGGAGTTTCATGACAAAGCTTTCTGTTGCAAAGAGCCATCTAACTAAATCAGGACATTTGCAACACTGCATTTTTCCCAGTTCCCCAGAAAGACAGACTGAAATGCAGAATTTCACTGTGACCTTGCAGTATTTCTCAACGAGAGCAGAAAGAATCCTTAAGTAGAATATGGTAACAGTTTCCTATTAAGAGCTGTGGTAGTTGCTCTTTCAAAAAAACGGATCATTTACTTCCACGCATGTCTTTTTAGCTAGCTCTATTAGAAACTACTTGGCAGTACCAAAAATCTACAGTCCCCAATTTGCCTACCTGAATAAATCCCTTATTCTATCAGTATGACATGCTGAGAGTCCAACTCCATATTTGTAGCAGAGTTTTTTTTTTAAAAAATAGTGGTGGGAGGGGGCCTGCCCCACATGCTGGGAGCACCGATTTACTGTGCAGGACAGTGACAACCCACAGTAACCCTGTGCTTCCTCAGAGCACACAGGAGAATCTCTGTGGATGCCAGGGTCTGCTGCGGGAGGAAGCGCATCCAAGAGCTGACAAACAAATATCACTGGAATATCCAGTGTTTCTCAATCCCAACGACTTTTTCTCCCAAGCACACGATCAGAGAGAGTGTGTCGGAGGCCACGCCACGGAAACCTGCAGCCTAAGGCTGCGCCCGCTTCACGGCTATAGCAGGTATCTACAAAGGAGACGCTGAGGAACCTCCATATCAGAAGAGGACGGCTGTTTATGCCAGAACAACTCCTGCAGCATGCAGCCTGCCTTCTCCTACACTCCCAAGAGTCTATAAAAGGGGTGTTGGCTGGATGAGCTGTCTGCAAACTTCTGCATAAGCCATACGTCAAGTATCCTGTAACTGATAGGAAATTAGATAGACATGCATTCTTTCTGTTTGTGTACTTTGTAAGCAGATTAGCCCTCTCTCTACAGTTTCACTATTTCCTCACACTGCTTGTGACTCTGGAAATGTTAATAAAAATGTTGATAAAATTGTCTACAGGAGGCTAAATTTCAGTGCAATTCAGTATACTTTTCTGTTTGTTTAAAAAAAAAAAAGAGTAGAAATGCTTCAGTACCGCACGTTAAGATATAATTAGAAATGGAGAACTGTGTGCATAATTATCTCTTTGTGAGGATTTTTTTAGAGAAGGGAAAAACCACAG
Source organism: Dromas ardeola (assembly GCA_013398915.1). Classification (NCBI taxonomy): domain Eukaryota; kingdom Metazoa; phylum Chordata; class Aves; order Charadriiformes; family Dromadidae; genus Dromas; species Dromas ardeola. The sequence continues at coordinate 289,569 of VYZM01018484.1, forward strand.
CAAATACTGCTTTTAAAATTTAAAATTAAATACGGACAGCAGACAAAGATAGATGCAATCAGCAAAACTATCACCTCAAATACATTAGATTTCACATAAACCTTATAATTCTATGATAGGAAGCAAAGTTTGTATGTAAAAATTAGGAAAGAGAGAACTCAGCATTTCTAAAATAGTATTCTGATGTGAGCCAGCAACAGCGAAAGTGTAATTCAGAGCACAAGTGGAAAGGTTAGGCAACCATAGGCCACAACTGCTGCCATAACAACCATAAAAAACAGAGACTTTTTTCGACACAGGAAAGCGAGGCAGTCCCCCCTGCAGAACATTCATTCACTGTACAAACAAGATTGCCCTCACTCCGTAATAAGCGTCAAACATATTCTAAAATGCATTTTGACTAACCAATTTGTTGCAGATTTTCCCTTTTAAAACCTTACTAATTACAAGATAATTGGTATCAGAGAGCTCTCCATTCTTTATATGCATCATTTTCACTTCTCTACAGAACATATGCATTCCAATAGACACAAAAACTTCCCTGACATATCAAATGCCACTGTACAAAGACAAATACAGCATTTTCTACAGGACATTCGTTAACTTTCCTTATAACACTGCATTCCTAGCGTGCTTGGTTTATGTGATTTTTGGATAAACTGCCTTTACAAGTAAGATAATGTTCTGCTAACATTTCCATGCTTTTTAGCCCTGCTTTATTGTCTTTTTATTTTCTGTGCTCTGAATTACAGCTGTCATCTCTTCTACACGAGATTTGTAGTTTCCTGCTTCATTCTCACTGAATGTATGTTACTTCCCATTCACAGATTCTATTACATTATCTCCTGTTTCCATCTGCTGCATGATAGAGGACAAGGAGCATAAAGACCATCCCTTTGACAGGGATGTTTCAAGTCATAACGCACATTAGGAAATTAAATTTAATGGCTCAACTAGATATGGACAATGGAAAACCTGGAAAATGTGTTTGTTTAAGTAGGATCATCCAGTGTTCAAAACTCCCAAGGAATATCATAGCTATGGGAAGATGTTTTCAATAAAATCATGCTATGTATTTTTCTTCTTCCTATCAGGAATTTCATTTCTGCAAAGCCAGAAAATTATTTCCAGTACCTTAGGTATGAGACACATGTAAATTGTTTTCAAAGCATGTAATTTCCCTTATTCATGAATGACAGAACTTGGTTTAACCCCATCTTGCCGGTTTTTCCTCATTCTCTTGTATCTTAACTGTCTACATGTTATCAGTGTAGAAATATGAACATTATTGCCTGTTTTCAAAGAAAAATAAGTAACATTTGACCTTTTCCCGTACTGCAAGCTCAAAGGCCAAGGAATCAGTATCCTCTGAGACACATATCTCATCCTCTGTTTGTCTTCTATTTTGGTATGTAATAACAAATTTATTTAAAATGATTGCACAAAATACTAAGATATATTTATAGCTCACATTTCATCAAAAAATATTTTTACCACTCCTGCGGATAATTCATGTTGTATATGACTCATTAAAAACAAACAAACAAACAAAATGCCCCCCCCCCCCGCCAAAACCAAAGATACTTTAAGTCATGAAGATTACTAACTTCAGAGAACTAAATTCACACTTACAGATATATTTGTCTTCGAAAGGCAAATAAATGCAGTTCCTGAAAACAAAGATTACTGGATACCATTAATCTAAAACCAAAGCTGAAATATCCTCATTTACCACCCAACAGAAATCTTAGACAAAACGCTTATTTAAGATAAAAGTGAAAATCAGAATTAGAAAGTTAAAACAAATAAGGACATATGGAATATACTTTTAATAAATCTTTTTCTCTTCTGTTATTCTATGAATATTCAGACATACAGGTTTCTTAAGCAGAAATCAACACATGAACTTACCAATATAAAATGAGCATTCAGAATGCAACATACTCTCTGTCCACAGCCGACATACTTCACTTTCGGTAAGAGCTTCGACACCGTAGTAGGCTTGGTATTCTAGTTTTGGCAACAGGAATATTGGAGTAACCTATACAAGTGAAGATACAAGAAAAATCAGCGCTCACTGTTCAAAAAATGTCCACAATTGAACTACATTTTTAAATTGATAATCATCATAATCTTCCACTACAGTTGAAGCAACAAAGACATGTCACGCATTTTGTGTGATGGCTCACATTCTATGAAACCCACAGTACAACCTTCGGAGTACAGAGACTCTATATAGAGGAAGGTGAAATGGACTGGGGAAAAAAAAAAAAAGCCTAGACGAGCATTTACAAAAAATAAAATTTTGCCACTAAGTTATTTTTCCATGGGACTAAATGGTTTTGAAGTTCACACTTTTGTGCTCTACTGCCCTCTGCAGGAATTTAAGAAAAAAAAAAAGAGTTATATTTCTGATTTGCTTATTATTAGTGGAATCCTGCCATTTATTCCCCCTGATCGAATTTCACTTGAAATTAGAACCTAATGCTTGGACTCTCATTTGAAATCAGAGGCTAACCTTTGCATGTTAACACTGACAGAGAAAATACAAGCCTCTTCTCACTGGCAAACCACAGTTTAAATTTCGGCAGGAATTTTAAAAAATAAACAACAGTGCTCAGTTTTGGATTAACAAACTAAGCACCTATTCACAGGCATTTATGTGCAGTGGATCAATAGCAAAGAGATGGTATTTGTTCAAAATAAGATTTTGAGCACAGAATCTTAGCAAGTAATCAGAGTGACGAAGATCTATTTCCATTTCAACACAGCATAAATACCTCACCAAATGCCTGCCTACCGTAATTCCGATATTCTGGGGAGGGAGATACCACATCAAATTTGTTGAGTGATTCATAGACAAAATAATAAATTACTTGGGATTCCAGAATAAGCTTTCCTTCTCCTGATGTTACAAGGAATATTTGGATTACAGTTGCATTGAAAGCATTTTATTCCTTAAGACAAATGACTTCCTAAGATGTATACCACAGGCTTTTCAAGCAGAGCGAACAGGACCTCTTTTTATGTTTAAATGCGTCCTCTGTTCATTCTGTCTATTTCTCTGCTTAACTAGGCATAATAGCAAGGCTGAATCCTACTTGAAAGTATTTATGATCCTGAACATTCTCAAAGCCTTGGGCCAAAAACCTAATTACTGTATTAACTTTTAAGAATAGTTCAAACTATTAGTTTACATAATTACCCATGCTTATTACTGTAATGCAGTTGTAGTGAGAAATGCAGATTCACACTTGCTTATCTTCTAATCAAGGAGGTTTAAAGAAACAACAAGTTATTTTTCCCTCTCTTCCTACAGCAAACATTTACTTAAAGAAGACACACACTATAGAGTTACAATTAAATGTACTAATTGTCTGAGTGAAAACACAGATGCTATGAAAGACTGGGAATCCCAGAGATGCCAGTTGAGCACAACTGTTTAAAAACAAAACAAAACAAAACAAAAAAGCTAACAGCAAAATCTGTACCTTTTGGGCCTTTTTCTTTTTATGGTATCGTGGCAATGGCTTCACTTTTTGCACATTGCAACGCACAAGTAACAACAGATCATTCAAACTGAAGAGCTTATACACAAGGTTGCCGTCCTGAGGTGCTTTATACTCTGAAGGGTCTTCTTCAAGCAGCTGAAGTTCATTTGGCAGCTTTCCTTTAAAAAACAAGTAAAACAGAAAATGACAAGCTTGCACATTCTCTACCATGATGCTAATTAGCTTTTTTCTCTTGTAGTAGGGGTTTTTTGGTGTGGGTTGTTGCTTTGTTTGGATTTTTTTTTAATAGGATCTGTTTTGTTTCCTGAGATTTTGGGGTGAAAATTGTCTCATTAGGCACAAGATGTCACTTATGTATTAAAAAAATTGAATTTGGAAAAAGGACGCTATAACTTTTAAAAAGCATATTTTTAAACATTCCCACATATTTTATCCTAATCATTAGATTTCTTACACAAACAAACAGAGCTATGAGACTCCATTCTTGTACAAATGGAATTCAAAGGCTGTTTTTTAAGCCACAGTCACTCAGCACAAAGGAGACAAAAGTTTTATTTACAATGACTGCCTCCTGAGAGTTGCCATCCATTTATCAGTTACTGAAATAACTCAAGCCTCAGGTCTGCATGACAGCATAAGCCTCTGTTCCAAATTGAGTTTGCTTCAACTTCAATTTCAACACTAGCATATTCAAAAGAAACACTTATTAGATCTCCAACTGCAGCTTTGAGGTAGGTTAACAAACATCCTTTAGAGAGATTTTAACAAAACATTTAAAATAAACAGGAATAAACTCCAACTTGTTTAAGATTATTTATTGAACATTGTCCAGTTCTGGTTTTTGTCCTGCAGATATGTGGAAATACGTTTCAAAACTACAACTGCACGAGATACTATCATCCCAGTGAGCGGAAACAATTTTCTGTTAGTAAAATATTTAACTAAGTTCTGGTTTCTGGAGAAAAAAAAAAGAAAAAAAAAAAAAGACATGCATAGAGGTTTATCAGCTTGCTATAGAACTTCCAATTTGTAGAATTATGCTTTCTACTCTTTCACAGTCACACTTCAGCATCTTAGCAATATTGGTTTCACTACTTCTATTAAAAAAAAAAAAGAAAATATTCTATTATCAAACACCTGAATTCCATACCCTGGCTTTTAAGAGAAGGAGAAATAGAGTACCATGCTGCTTCAAACTGAGGGAGGACAAACATGGTCTTTTAGTGACTACTAAAATTCAGTTAAATCGATAAAAGTGTAAGAAGTGTTAACACAATTTCAACTAAAACAGAATTAGTTGTGTTAACTGTTTGCATTACAGATTAAGTAATTAATTAAGATTAATTCCTATGTGATCAAAAGCATAGCTAGTCAGAAAATGCCAGCAAAGCCAGCAAAACAGGCTTTCACACCAAAAAGCATTGATTAACTGGAACTAAGTATTTGAGAAAAAGAGTATCTGTCCTGATGCAAACCTGCTTGGTTTCCTGTCCATTTACCTAACACAATAAGGTGTTACAACAAACTTCAGTTGTACAAAGCTCAGGAACAACTCAGGCATGTAAGGAAAACCTCAAAGTTCATGGTCCCTAGGATCTTCAGGACTTCTAGTTCTTGGCTGAAGTCTGGGTGTAGCATGGGTTCAATTTCCAGCTATGCCTGAAAACTTAGAGAGGTGGCTTGTAGCGAGTCCTCATTAATCTTCTGGAACTGACTGCTAGCAGCTGAGAAACAGCAACTGAACTAGGAGTCTCAGAACTTAAGACACTCAAATTCAAAGTTTTCTTTCAAGTTTTAATTGCATAATTTGATTAAATTTTTCTTCTACAGAAAATGTAAAATGATTCCATTCTTAATTGACAAGAAACTATTGTTGCAGGTCAGACTACTCAAATATTTGAGATTCTGAGGGAGAGTAACTGATTTCACTACCAAATTATTTCTTTTCCTTGCTTAAAAGCCTTGTGTATAACAAAGGTTTGTTTCTCTAAAGTAAAACAGCATTTCACATCCACCTCCGTGGACAAAGAGCTCCCAAAATGCTCCCTTTTGTGTGCAAGACAGTAATTCTCACACAGAAAAGGTATTGTTAAAAAAAAAAAAAAAAAAAAGAAAAAATTACATCACATCTCTAAGTAATGTAACAGAGGAACTATTAGGATGTTCTTCAGATGAAGAAGTTAAAATGTTTTTCTGTTAAATTTTACTGAAAATTTAAAATTTTACTCCTTACACACTGAACACAATTACTTACTCTTTGGAACTCCCTGAAAAAGCCAAGTCCAGGTATTTCTAGACGAGCTGCTGGGATTTGAGGCAGCGGCTGGCACAGTTTCTGTGCTGGAAGTCACCAATGGTTTTGGAGATTGAGGCGCATGAGCTGGCAGAGCATTAGAATTATCACAGCTCATCACCGGGTGCTCACGAGCTTTTTGGGAAGGTGACTTAAGAAGTTCAGTTTGCATTTTCAAAATCTGTCCGACAGGATCAAATTCTTTGGATAACTTTCTTACAGGCTTTCTGGAGGCATTTTTTTCCTGATCCGTGTTATCTGACCCATCAGTCATGCTTGCTAATGCAATCTGTGTGGGGGAAGGTGATTTGGCAGTCTCTGCTGAGGTACGAGAAACCGTGTTTGGTACAGTTGTTTTGCAACAATCCGTGTTTTTACATTCTGTATCAATTACCAAACGCTCCTCATCTGTGTCACTACTGCATAAAGAAGTGTAAGTCTCGTTTTTTTCTTCAGCATCAGACTCTTTCTTGTAACTAACAGCATTAGATAGAGTATTTAATTGTGTTTCATTGCCTAATACTTCTTTGGTCATGACATGCTGTGCTTTTTTCAGTACTGCATCCTCTGAATTAAAGCTTTTATGAGACGAATTTTCTTCAGGGCTGAAGCACAGAACACCCTCTAATGATGGAAGCTGCACGCTGGCACGTGCTGAAACCCCTTGCTCAGAAATGGTGCTTTTGCCTTCTTCATCGTCACTGTTTATGGTGGATGTATTTTTTTTCCCTATTTTTAGGCCATGTGATAAAACTTTAGCAGTGTTACTAACTGTAGGAAAAGTACTTTCCATTTTAGAAGTTCTTGAGAGCTTGACAGTTGCTCCAAAAGTTTCCAGTTCTGTAACATCACCATCAAAGTCCATCCCTGTGTCATCTGGAAGAGGAACCTTCCTGTACTGGTAGGTATCAGAAGACATCTTAATACAGGGAGGAAAATAATAATAACATTAAAAAATAATAATAAAACAAACCAAGAAATAGAATATGTTAATCACAAACAAGACATTGTCAAACTGAAAACATGAAAAATGTTCTACTATCCATATTTTGACTGTTGGGAGAGAGGGGCAGTAATTGAAAAAAAAAAAAACAAAAACCAGTGTTTAACATGGAGTATCTTAAGTCCTAGGAGTTGAAAGGCCTTTCAAAAAAGAAATAAAGCTCACAGAACTTTTCCCACTTAAATAAACTGATCAAAATACATTTTAATGAAGTAAACATTAAAGCTGAGATGCCGATGTAATAGAAGTATTTAAAGGAACAAGACAGACATTTTAAAACATAGGTTTTGTAACTCAGCAGCAAACCGAAGTTTTCCTTCATTATCACAGAACAAGTAAGTTAGGAATTATAACATAGGTTTTTGGCTTTGTTTGTTTTTAAGAAGAGGTGAAGCTACATACATCCCACTGAAACAGACTGTCCTCAGCTGGTTTGTCCATTGATACATCAGAAATTGAAACATAAGATGTTTTAGTTGCTAGGAAGTCCATTGGAATTTCATGGAAGATTTGGTTCCTCTCTCTTACTGTCATTTCCTTCTTCATCAGAGGTGAATCAACAAAAACCACTTTAGCTGGTTTGCTGCCTGTTCAAGAACAGAAAGCGACTGAGTACATATTAAATGAAAAAAGATTGTTTTTTATATATATAATTTATATGTATTTTTTTATATATA
>VYZM01018485.1:0-26725 GCA_013398915.1 Dromas ardeola
ATGATTCTATGATTCTAATCCAATGAAGTCAGCAAAACCATCTTCCTGCCTACTTTTTGTTATTTCATCTTTAAAGCAGATGAATCAGGGAGAAGCAGACAGCATTTGGTCCACTCTTTCCTAAAACTCTCCATAGTCTCTGTTTTTTAAGTAGATGGCTCCTACATATATTTTATTATCAGACAGATACACAGAATCCACGTGTAGCCAGCCTGTAAAATGCAGCTGCTAATCAGGGGGTAATGTAGTAGTGCTGGCAGTGTCCCAGTGAATTCCTTCATGTGAGTCACTAATGACAGTCCTCCCTGCACCAAACAGACATGCTGGAATGCATTATGCAGGTGCCAGTCACCAGAAAGATGCTTTGCATATAATGAACCCTGTTTTCCAGGCCAGAGGTTGAGCAAAAGGTATTTAGTTTTCAAAAGAAAACATTTTAGTGATATGTGAACTCTATTAACTACAGTGTGCAAAAAGGAAGAGAAGTACTTAATACTATGCTATATAGAATTTCCCTTATTAAATTCCCTTCCTCTCTCCTTTCCATAACCTCCTTTCTAAGTGTTTTCTGAGTGAACGGGTATTGCCAATGTCTGCTTGGCTTGTACTGTCATAGTAGATTAGTAATGCCAATGAACTAGACTGGTTGTTTTTTTCCTTCTACCGAAGCATATGCTGAATACAAGGATGCAAGACCTGTATCCCAGGGGAATGAGTGGGATGTGGAGGAACTGAATTGGCAATTCTGTGTTGGCCTGCACCAGGTGTAACTCCAAACTGAGCGAAAAATTACACATAGTGTCTCCAAATTTTGAGTGTTAGAGAAGGAATCTGAATAGTGGGGAGTCAGCTGACGTACAGTGGAGAGTCTGCTTTTAAGAGTGAGGGAATTTGTGCAGAGGGAACTTTGCCAGTAAGTGACACTTCTGGGGAAATTTTCAGCAACATGGAAGGTGTCTGAGTTTCTGTTCTGGCCAACATCTACAACTTCTGTGTGATTTATGCATGACATTTTGTGTTTACTAGCAAAACACCTTATACTTTTTAACAGCCTAACCCTAAAAGGAAGCCTCAGACCTTCCCTTCAACTTCTTTTCCTCCTGTTCCCAAACTGGGAGCCAGGCTTTCTCTGTGTGTTGATGCTCTTCCCTAACTACACTTTCATTAGGAATCATCCTCATCCTTGCTTTTTATTCTGTCGATTTCGGACAACTATTTCTTCCATCATTGTTTATGTGTAAGTGAAATGCTCCATTTACTTTTTTTTTTCTTTTTTTTTTTCTAACTCTCCAAAGATAGTATGAGAAAGACTGGGATTCCCTATCCTGTCTCATATATCACTTTTCACTGGGTTTGATCCAGGAGCATTACTGTCTCCCTGGCTTTTGTTAGAAAACAAAGCATTCTTCATACTGTGAAATGTGTAGTTCGGGCACACTGCTCCACATTTTCTACATGATAGACTGCTACCTTAAGTAGAATGTATCTGAAGAAATAAGGATGATACGGTATCTTGACTAGGAAATTAGATTAAAATCTTTCCGTATTTTTCTTTATTGTAAAAGCCAATTTTTTATTATATTTTTTTTTCACCAAAGTGAAAAAGACCACCCTTGCCATAAGAATTGGCCCACTAAACTCACTCCAAGCATATCCAGTGTGAACAGAGTGTTTCTGAAGCTTAAACAGAGTGTGACCACGCTGAGCACTTGAGGAAAAAAAATCTCTGACTGATGACAAATCTGGCTCCTTGGTGCTTCCAATATTCTCAAATGCGTCCTCTTGACTCCTGACTGTGTTTGTGTCTGAGTTAAACTGAGTTGGTATAGCTTCCATTCTGGTACCTCCGACCATAGTAGACACTGGACCAAATTCCTCCCCGTGTAGCCACATTGATTTCTGTTGTCTACAATCAAGTTGAAAGCTATACTGTAGATAGCAGTATGCCATTTGTTACAGATACCATTTTAGTCTAGGTTCATCTCTCCACTATGCCGGTGAATATAAGCTCAGTAGCCTTGATGCTGCAAGTCATCACGTGGTACTCAGCAGGAAACGAAAAGTTGTAATGCTCCAGGACAAATCCAAATCAAATAGATGTATAAACGCCCCTCCCCACCCCCAAGGAAACAACCCTCAACACACAACCCCCTAATCTGTACCTGTGATGTGAAGAATAAAGCTCAAGGGCGAGGAGATCTTATAGTGCCTTTGATTCTGCAGAATGTGAAGAGTGCTGCTAATCAGTGTGTGGGCAAATGACATCTGTTCTATTAGCCAACAAGAGGCAAGTTGTTTATGTCCTTAGAAATAAAGCAAGCATGTAGCCTTATGTCCAGGACAAAACAAAACTTCAAACAAATGGGGACATTTACAAAATACCCACTAATAATAATGATGATAAGTATTCTAACAAAACTCTGTCCCTGGATCATAATGGAGAACAAACAGCAATATAGCTGGAGGTATTAGGGACAAAAAAAAAAATAAAAAAAAAAATGAAGAAGCTGATTGAGAAAAAATCAAAGAAAATCAAAGGAATACTGTTAGACAGGATAATGGAGCAAGCAGGAAAGGTCTGGAAAGCTAGAGGTAAGTAAGACAAGTAAAAGACTGATTAGAAGTTTTCACCTCAATGATCAGAGAAGCCTTTGGTTACTCAGCCTGCTTCCAACTTGTGCTGGACTCGGACGCCTGTGCTCAAATTGCCTGTGGATGCCTGAGCTCAAATTGCTTTGCAGTAACTCTTTTCCAAGATCTACAGCAAACTTTGTCCTTAGATGTCTGCAGGCACTCCCAGAGAGCCTGTCCACAGGCTTCCTGCATTTACAGCTGTGTGCACAGTATGCAAGAAGAGAACACTGTAGGCACAACCTATGTATGTAAGGCTTTAGATACAGCTTGCCTGAGAAATCATCCATACTCTGAACACAGAAAGGATTTTAACTAAAAAAGAAACCCACAGGGATATAGAGAAAAGCAGCAGTGCAATTGCAAATTCCAGTCTTTTTTATTAATTTTTTTTTTAATGCCAACTGGACTGTCTCCCAAAGTCATGGAATTTCCCAAAGGAACTTCATATGTCTCACCACCTTGAGGGATAGGAAATTAAATGCTCTTCAGCTCATATGAGACCAAAAGAAAAGTCACTGTGAATGTGTTGTAGGAGGAGGCCATCAGTTGCCATCAGAAAAGAACTCATAACATTTAGGCGTTGTTGCCTTGTGATTTTCTGATCAACCTTTTTAGACATGAGCTGTAGGATATTTTATTTGTCTCTTCCAACCTGGTGGTCACCTCTGCATCATCAGATGAAGTTGATGTAGCTCCATCTCATTAGGGACACCAACAACACCTGTTGCTATGTCATAGAATCATAGAATCATAGAATAGTTTGGAGTTGGAAGGGACGTTAAACATTATCTAGTTCCAACCCCCCTGCCATGGCCAGGGACACCTTCCACTAGCCCAGGGTACTCAAAGCCCCATCCAACCTGGCCTTGAACACTTCCAGGGATGGGGCATCTATCACCTCTCTGGGCAACCTGTTCCAGTTCCTCATGACCCACAGAGTAAAGAATTTCTTCCTAATATCTAATCTAAATCTACCCTCTTTCAGTTTAAAAACATTACCCCTCATCCTATCACTACACTACCAGATAGAGTCACTCCCCATCTTTCCTGTAGGCCCCCTTTAGGTACTGGAAGGCTGCTATACAGTCTCCCATGAGCCTTNTCACAGGAGAGGTTCTCCAGCCCTCTGGTCATCTGCATGGCCCTCCTTTAGACTCAGTCCAACAGGTCCATGTCCTTCTAATGTTGGGGGCCCCAGAGCTGGATGCAGCACTCCAGCTGGGGCCCCAGGAGAGCAGAGTAGAGGGGCAGAATCAGCTCCCTGGCCACACTTCTTTTGATGCAGCCCCGGATGCAGTTGGCTTTCTGGGTTGTGAGCTCACATTGCCAGCTCATGTTGAGCTTCTCATCAACCAACACCTCCAAGTCCTTCTCCTCAGGGCTGCTCTCAATCCATTCCACATCCAGCCTGTATTTGTGCCTGGGATTGCTACGACCCGTGTGCAGGACCTTGCACTTAGCCTTGTGGAACCTCATGAGGTTTGCAAGGGCCCACCTCTCAAGCCTGTCCAGGTCCCTCTGGATGGCATCCCTTCCCTCCAGTGTGTCAACTCCTCCACACAGCTTGGTGTCATTGGCAAACTTGCTGAGGGTGCTCTCAATCCCACTGTCCATGTCACTGACAAAGATGTTAAACAGTGTCAGTCCCAGTACCAAACCCTGAAGAATGCTGCTAGTAAGCATTCAGTTAGTAGGCAGTTAATTGTCAGTAGGCAGTTAATTGATCTCTTGTGCAGAGTCTTCTGTTGTTGCTTCAGACTGTGTTTAAATATCCCAGATGTGGGACAAGATATGTATCTCTACTCTGATGAGATTAGGTCAGGAGAATGGGAACCTTTTTAAGATCCAGAAGTTGCAGTTTTTATTAATAAACGCAAAGAGGGAAACAAGGACAGCAGTTTTGACATCAAATTTTGGATTGCAATAATTTGGTCCCTGATGTTACTGACTCATTTTAAAGGTCCATTTCCTTGCTTTCCTACAAGATAAACTATTAAAATTATAGAGATCATAACATTCTGAACATATTTCACTTTTATTGACTCACGCTAGAAGCTCTGCCAGATTTTCAACATGGATATGTGCCAGCCAGTGCAAATGCATGAATGATGAAGTCATGTTAGTGAGTCAAAATGGCTATTACCATATAATTTTTGCTGTCTATATTGTAATGCCAGGAGTTACAGCTTGGCAAGTTACTTTCAGTTGTGTGGGCAAGTTAGTCTATTGATTTTCTCCTGACAGCAAAGCTTGCTTCTGATTGCAATTTTACTTCTTTGTCAAACAGATTCAGCTTTAACATATTTGAGATTCAGGTTTAATGAAGTCTCATTTGGCCAGTTTACTACATGTTAACATATAGCCAATTAAGACCTTGTTTCTAGTTTGGCCTTAGCATCTTAAGGGAAGTTTCTAAGGAAGAGAGTCTGAATGCAAAATCGTGGCATCCTGGCAAATGGCAAAACTCCCAGTCTTCAGTAAGACCAGCACGACACTCCAGCTGACGTACTCTGAGCAGGCAAACCTTCAAAGCACCACCAAAGGTAAATAGTTGTGAGCAGAAGAAAGAACACTTCATTCTCCATTTCACCAACTAATGTGTGTAGGAGGGGGAAGGAAAGGCAGACAGAAGAAAAAGAGTTTTGGGGTATTACAGACCACTCAATCAATAGGAGCCTATTCACGAAGCCTTCTTACTCCAGCTACAGGAGGCATTGTGCTCACAGGCTCTTGTCCTGCTGGGGCACTTCAACAGCCCCAACATCTACTGGAAAAGTAGCACGGCAAGCTGTAGGCAATCAAGGAGACTCCCGGAGTGCATTAAAGATAACTTCTTAAGCCAGGTAATAGACAGGCCCACCAGAGGAGATGTGATATTGGATCTGATGGTCACAAATGCAAGTGACCTAATTGGCGACGTCAAGATTGGAGGCAGCCTGGACTGCAGTGATCATGCACTGGTGGAGTTCTCAGTCCTGAGGGATATGGGTCAGGGGAAGAGTACGGTTAGGATCCTGAATTTTAGGAAATCAAACTTCCAGCTCTTCAAGTAGTTAGTCAATAGGACTTCCTGGGAAACTGCTCTCAGGGACAAGGGAGCAGAACAGAGTTGGCAGATCTTTAAGGATGCTTTCCATAGAACGCAAGAGCTCTCAATTCCCAGGAGCAAGAAATCAGGAAGGAGGATAAGAGACCTGCATGGCTGAGTTGAAACCTGCTTGTCAAACTAAACAGCAAGAAAGAGATGGACAGGCAGTGGAAGCAGGGACAGATGTCCTGGGAAGAGTATAGGGATGCTGCCCGGTTGTGTAGGGATGGGGTCAGGAAGGCCAAGGCGCAGCTGGAACTGAACTTGTCAAGGAACACAAAGGGTTTCTACAGGTATGTCAGCCAGAAAAGGAAGGTCAAAGAAAGTGTATCCCTCTGATGAGCAGGACCAGCAAGCTGGTGACAACGGACAAAGGTAAGGCTGACAACTTTTTTGCTTCAGTCTTCACTGGCAACGTCTCTCCCCACACCTCTTGAGTGGATGGACTGCAAGGCAGGGACTGGGGGACCAAAGTCCCTCCCAATGTAAGATAAGATCAGGTTCATGACCACCTGAGGAACTTGAACATACAGAAGTCTATAGGATCTGATAAGATGCATCCCAGAGTCCTGAGGGAATTCACTGCTGTAGTTGCCACGCCACTCTCCATGATATTTGAAAACTCATAGCAGTCAGATGAAGTCCTCAGTGACTGAAAAAGGGCATCATTGCACCCATTTTCATAAAGCGTAGAAAGGAGGACCTTGGGAACACTGATCTGTCAGCCTGACGTCTGTGCCTGGGAAGATCATGGAACAGATCCTCCTAGAAACTATGCTAAGGCACATGAAGGACAGGGAGGTGATTTGAGACAGCCAGCATGGCTTCACCAAGGGCAAGTCCTGCCTGACTAACCTTGTGGCCTTCTACGATGGAGTGACTACATCAGTAGACAAGGGAAGAGCTACGGATGTCATATATCTGGACTTCTGAACGCCTTTGACATAGCCTCCCACAACATTCTTCCCTCTAAATTGGAGAGATAAAGATTTGATGGGTGGACTCTTTAGTGGATGAGGAATTGGTTGGATGGTCACATCTAGAGGGTAGTGGTCAACAGCTCAATATCCAGATGAAGATCAGTGACAAGTGGTGTCCCCCAGGGTTCTGTACTGGGACCAGTACTGTTCAATATCTTCATCAATGAGTTAGACAGTGGGATTGAGTGCACCCTCAGCAAGTTTACAGCAGACACCAAGCTGAGTGGTGCAGTTGATACACCTGAGGGACAGGATGCCATCCAGAGGGACCTGGACAGGTTTGAGAAGGGGCCTGTGTGAACCTCATGAGGTTCAACAAGGCCAAGTGCAGAGTCCTGCACCTGGGCTGGGGCAACCCCTGGTATCAATACGGGCTCGGGAATGAAGGGATTGACAGTAGGCCTGAGGAGAAGGACTTGGGGGTACAGGTGAATGAAAACCTGGACATGAGCCGTCAATGTGTGCTTGCAGACCAGAAAGCCAACCACATCCTGGGCTGCACCAAAAGAAGCGTGGCCTATAGATCGAGAGAAGTGATTCTGCTCTTCTACTCCACTCTCATGAGACCCCTCCTGGAGTACTGCATCCAGCTCTGGAGCCCCCAACATAAGAAGGACATGAACCTGTTGGATTGGGTCCAGAGGAGGGCCACAAAAATGGTCAAGGTGCTGGAACACTTCTCCTATGAGGACAGGCTGAGAGAGCTGAGATTGTTCAGCCTGGAGAAGAGAAGGCTCTGCAGAGATCTTATAGTGGCCTTCCAGTACCTTAAAGGGGCCTACAGGAAAGAAGGGGACAAACTTTTTAGCAAGGCCTATTGCAACAGGACAAGGGGTAATGTCTTTAAACTAAAAGAAGGAAGATTTATATTAGATATAGGGATGAAATTTTTTTCAATAAGGGTGGAAAACACTGGAACAGGTTGCCCAGAGAAGTGGTAGATGCCCCATCCCTGGAAGTGCACAGGGTAGGCTTGGACAGGGGTCTGAGCAAGCCGATGTAGTTGAAGATGTCCCTGCTCATTGCAGGGGGTTTGGACTAAATGACCATTAGAGGTCCCTTCCGACCCAAACTATTCTATGATTCTATGATTGCGGAACAAAATTGATCTTAAAAGCATCATAAATAGAGGAGGAAAATACTTTTAGAGGTGAATATATGCTGATCTCTTTGTTATTTTTGCCAGTAGATATGTATATGAAAGCTGTTATTCTTTTATATTCTGAGAAATTCATAAAGAGTAATCCCAACAATATGTCAGCTTTTAATTATATTAATCATCCAATTATAGATAAAATAATAGCATAATGAGATTTGTACCAAAGGACAAAAAAATGCTGTTTTGAAGAGAGGTTGCTTTGTTGTCTGAAGTTTTGGAGGTGAACTAGAATAATTGCCATGGACACAACCCTGTGATAGTTTTCATGTCATTGTACACACGTACAATGAGGGAACCCAAACCATCTCTTTATCTCTGGTAATAAATATCAATGAGTGCATTTTAAAAATTGTCATTATATCAGAGTCAAACAAATGTCCAAAGATTAATGGACTCTAATTTTTCCTGCCTTTCACTAATAGCTCATAGTACATTCATGAAAGTACACAGTAAAAGTAGGATAAAATCATGTTACACATTATTCTACTTCTCTGTGACACATCCTGATACACAGGGTTCTACACCCCTCTCCCTGTGTTGTGCTACCTGTAAACAATGCTTCTAGATTGCTACTTCTAGCAAAGATATGGGTGTATATTAATCAATAGAAATAGGAAGCATTTTTGGAAACTGGGAAAGTGACATTGAACTACATATGTAAGCTGAGATATGGGGGTGAGGGGCTATTGAAGCAGTCTGAAATTGTAACATTTTGTTATATTTTAGGAATGCACAGAAAGATCAGGCAGTGACCATCCACTACCGGTGAAATCACAGATTAATTTAAAAAATCCTGTCCTGTACCCAAAACTTAAATCGAAGTAAATTACTTCAGTTTAAATAAAATAAAGGCTTTCCCTTTGTCAGGTGACTTGCGGGATAGGATTGCAAGATTTCTTTTATTCACAGGTGTCTGTTTTACCTCAAACCAGGACAACGGGTTTTCCAGCATTTAGGAGGTGCTATAGGGAAAGTCATTGCCCCTCCCAGTGTCTTAGTCTATCCATATTAGGAGAAGATTGATTTACTTTTCAAAACACTGTATTCTTATAAGAATTATAAGATATTTTCCTGTTTGGTCCTGTCTTCCTAAGGGAAGTTTCTAAGGAAGAAAGCCCAAGTGTAAAATCACGGCAACTAGAAGAATATAATATAAGAACAAGAAATTCTTCAATTATAAGAATGAAGAGCAAAGTATTAGTATTGACAGTGCTGCACTTTTTTTAGTTTCCTGTAGTTCTGTTTCTTTAGTGCATGAAAAAGACCATATTCTCTAAATTTTTCTTTCCTCAGTCACATAGCAATTGACTGTAATGAAACTAGACTTTACTGGAAGATACTATTCAGTGTGAGTTTGCATGGCAAATTTCACTCTTGCTTACTCAGTCATTCTAGCCCATATTTTTCATTCATGTTACTATCAGTGCTTCACTCTAAACAGCACAGACCTGGAAAACAGAAAATTAGGTTATCCAAAATCCCTTTTTCTTCTCTTTTTATTCTTTTTACCAAACCAGCTTTTAACTGAATATCCCTTTAGACATGTATTAGCTGTTGCAAACAGATAACAGGCAACATAGGCTGGAAATATTGTTGTAACATTTAGATAGCATTATTTAAAGTACATTAAAGTATGTATGACCTAAGCGTACTCTAACCAATTGCTCACATCTCTCTCTATATTCTTGCTTTTCATTATATGCGACAAGATCTATAGACCCTGTCTGCTGCCATTAGGCTTTGCAGCATTGTTTTACCAGCTATAACACAAACAGCATGTTGCTGACTTTTATCTTTCCTTTTTTCCCATTACAGTCTATTATTTTGTAGGACAACATCCTGCAAAGAAAAGTAAACTGATATCACTGGGGCCCCACCCAGCCTCCACCACCTCAAATTCAATGAAAACTCAATGCATTTACCTGTGAACTATATCTGCTAACTTCCATCTATTATATTTTTTCTGAAGAGAAGTGACTTTTTAAGACAGTTTCCTTAGATAATATGCAGTAAAGTAGTCGGTTTTGCTTTACTAATTGGGAGACTTAAATTACTTTATCACTCAGTTAGCTTTTAGCAAATATGGCCAAACCTTTTTGAATATTCATGACACCTTTCATGGTTGTTTTCTGTATTTGCTACCTTTGCAGTGACAGTATTTCCTACTCCTTCAAAGTCCAAACACAGTAATTTTAAAGGAATAACGCACACATTCACACCCGTGAAACATCAATTGGTAATATCTGTTTCTATGACTGTGCTGCCATCACACCCATGGATGGTATCTAGGAGGGGTAAGGAAGAAAAAGCACCACAATGCACCAGTTATTTAGCCACCACTACCAAATGATGATTAGGCTTATCAAGGAAACTTTGAAAGTGAAAACGTCTCTGCTTTGATCTGTAGGTGTGTTGTGGTTTTGGCCAAATTGGCCAATGGCCGGCGACAGATGCTCTCCCCCCACCTCTCGCACACAGAGAGGAGAAGGAGAGATAAAAAGATTTAAGAGTTTAGAAGTGACTAAACTACTTCAATGAAATATTAATACTAAAATAAGAAGGAAATAATGAAATAGATACAGTATATACAAAACAGTATTAAGATCCCAGGATGACGTCACCGGCAGGCACTGGGGAAGTCCCAGACTGGACTCAGTGATGGGTGGGAACTAGATTCCAGAGCTGGAGTCAGGAACCCACGGATCAGGATCAAAGGCAGATGAACAGGCAGGCTCCTCCTTGGACATTGGCCATTGAAGAAAGAGCGTTGATCACAGAATCACAGAATGGTACGGTTGGAAGGGACCTCTGGAGATCATCTAGTCCAACCTCCCTGCCAGAGCAGGGTCTCCTAGAGTAGGTTGCACAGAAACGTGTCCTTGATCCCTCAGCTTTTATACGGAGCATGGGGCAGATGGGATGGAATACCCGTGTTGGTCAATTTTGGGTCCTGTCCGCTCCTCCCTTCAGGTGGGACCCCTCTACACTTTTCCGTTTCTGACCCTCCAATGGGGTAAATAATGAAATTAGCTGACCTTGGTTGTTATAGCAATAAGTGTAAGCAAGAGCCTCTTTGCGTACCATTCCTTGGCACTAATTGTAAACATTGGTCTTATCACTCTGAGAATGAACCGTTTTTGACACAACATGCTGTTAATTTCAGAGAGTTAGAAGAGGCCTATCTAAGAAATAAAATTACTGAACAGAAAGTTCGGTTTTACCTCAAACCAGGACAAGGGGAACTTTGAGCCCTGAGCACGCTGCCTGTCTTTTTCTTGAGTCAGTGAGAAAGTGTGGTGGAAGATTCAAGCTGTTTAAAAGTTAGACAAGAAAACCCTGATATGTGGTACAAGTGCTGTATCAACAGGAAAGGCAATTCAGTCAGTACAGATGACTCAGCTCTTTGACGTTGGCCAAGTTACCCTCCTGCATTGAAACGAAGTCAGTTCTGAATGTGAAGGTAATAGAGCAACAAAAAGTTAGGTTTCTTTTCCCCGAGTTATGAAAAGCAAGCCCAAGACATACTTGCTGTGACAACACACAGATTTTTGGTTTTGGTGGCGATGATCTTGTGGAGATTTGTGTTTTTTCTAAAGAAATCTTTACACTTACAAGAAATGCAAACAATGTGTTCGGGAATTTGGCACAAAATAGACCTTTTTCTCCCTGTTTCTTCAAATTCCGTCATCTAGGGTTCAGCAGTCACTCCTGAATGCTACTCTTCACCTAGCTGAAATCTACTTTAGTTAGAAATAAAAGATGTCATTAAAATACTTTCAGTGATGCGGCTGTAAGAACAAGTGTAGTTCGAAGTATGTATACAGACGCTTCCAAAAGCCAGAGTATTTGCTCTTGGAATTTCATCTACCAAGGTGCAAAAAAAGAGCATAATGAGTTGTTGTGTCTCTGATAAAGTGTAACTACTCTGCTGTGTACAGAGCATTAGCACACTGCACAAATACTGTCCTCCAGTAAATGTATGTAATATTTTTGGACCATAATAGGGCTCTTTTTTTTTGTCTCCAGAATTATCTGTCTCACAATTATATCCCATGAGTTTGTTTATTGTGGGTAGGTCTTTTGATGCATGCTAACCAGCTCCGATGTGTAGGTGGGGGTGAAATCTTTCTGTTTCCAAATTAAAATCTGATGACAGATCCAGTTAATTATTAAATGTATAGCCTGAAAGTCACCAGTGTACTATCTTTGATACTTATTCAATGGTTTCATGCATTTTTTACAAAGCCAACACATTTTTTTCTTTAAAATTACTTTGTTTTCTGCAGTACTTTTTTCCTGCTTTCACTTTCAAACTAATAGTTCTGCCAGCTGAGAGGTATTTTTTCCAATGATTTCCATCCATTTTTCGTATCTTTCAAAACTTCCCAGACAGTATACATATTCTCCCTTAATGCTGAAACCTTTAGGCTAATTTCCTAACAAACTTCTTTCTGATATTCCAGATGCACTTGAGAAGGTATCAGCCTGACAGTTTCATTAGATATGATCCAAAAACTTTCTAAACCACTGAAAAGATTTCTAAAGATTGTGTTCTTCCTGATTTATTTACACCTTCATGATTATTCAAATTTTACCTAAATTCTGCATGTCTTCTGCCTGAATGTTCATGAATGTTGCCCACCTGTATTTTACGCTGTGTTGGGTTTCTGATTTGGTTAGTATTACAGACTTTGATACTGAGAAGTTTTTCATAATTTCTTGAGCAAGTTGCTTGGTGTTCAAAGGATGACAACCTTGCTCTTCTTTCTAAAGATAACAGATTTTTGCAGGTACGTTCCTCTGTACTAAAATGGCAGACCAACAGATATAACCTTGGAGGTGGGGATTTATGTGCAGTTGAAAATGACAAATTCATTGCATTCTTTTCTGACAAGGGTGTCAGCACAATTATTGCTGTCCACATGGTTATCGAACTGGTACTGACAGTCTCTCAGTTCAAAAGCTACTGAAATGTAGAATCTCAAGTGGAACAGCTAACATCTATGATACAAAAAGGCTTTTATCTGCGTATCGTTAAGTCAACAGAGAAGAATCTTTCTTTTGCAAAATAGTACTGATTAAATGGATATAGAAAAAGGTAAATGGATTAGGGTTAAAGGTGGAGGAGATATGCAATATTAGTTTATGTTCCAAATAAATGTTTTACTGATTGGAAAGGTTAGTCTTGGCGAGGGCTGAGCAGGAACAGACAGAGGTTAAATTAGACCACTTTTGAAAAACTGTGCTCGAATTTTGCTTTAAAATATTCACTTTGAGGATTCGTCATACTGCTTAAGTACCGAGTATACTGCTTGTGCTACGTACATTACTGCACTTCTTCCTTTATGTTTACTGCCCATTCACAGTTAGCTGAAAACTAGTATTTTTAGATGACATGTAACCTAACACAGTGCAATGAGCAGAAAATGTAGCTGTAACTCCTAACTCCACCAATATTTTTTCCACTGTGATGTGGTTATTTCACCAATTTGTACTTCTGGTAAGTCAAGACTGGATGGCTCACCAGTGGAAGCAGAGGAGTCATCTGTGCAGTCTTCCAGGACACTACTCATGTGACCAAGTAGAACTATAAAAGGTGAAGGTGTATGGTTAAGTAGATTGTAAATAAGATTAAATTTTGAGTTTAGAAAAAATATATGTGTGTCCAGTTTGACATGTGATGAGTAGTTTGCATATCATGCTCACTGAGACAGGGTAAGCATTTTCTATCAAGAAATGCAACAGAATGAGAACTCGTTCATGAAGGAAAGTCAATGTAAAACCACAGACTGAAAATCAGCTTTGGTTCACTTGGTAAGTGCCCTGTAAGCAATTGCTCTGAGCTGAAGAAATGATTTTTTTTGTCAGAAGAAGAATCAGAAAACTGTCTGTGCTTGCAAATGAAACATATCCTAAAAATTTTCTTGCAGTTGATTATTTTTCCTTAAAGTTTTTTCCATTTAGTATCCTCTTTATCTTCTATAGTTTCCTTCAGTATTGTTTATTTAGGTTATAAACTCTTCAGAAATTGAATTATTATGCAATATACTTCTACAGATTCTGCACAACTAAATTTCAAACATGCTTATGGCAGAAATTTTTTACAATGAGGGTGGTGAAACACTGGAACAGGTTGCCCAGGGAGGTGTTCATGCCCCATCCCTGGAAACATTCAAGGTCTGGTTGAACAGGGCTCTGAACAACCCGATCTAGTTGAAGATGTCCCTGCTCATTGCACGGGAGGTTGGACTAGATGACCTTTAAAGGTCCCTTCCAACCCAAACCATTCTATGATTCTATGGTATGAGTTTTAGTATTATTAAAGTACAAATAATTAATACTAAAGAATAATAATTGCAATAATGCTATAGTTTAATGCTAACATTTTTGTATGAGTAAACAACATTCTAAGTCCTTTTTTTCTAAGACTAAAAAAATAAATTATTGCTGCATTTTCTATTTCACATCATTCCTAAGGAGCTACGACTTTTTGTTATCCTTATATTTCATTAGTTCTAGATGTAGAAGCAATGGAAGCAGAGGAATTCCACCCTTTCACTACCTTGAACTAGTTGCTTATTGCCATGAGTCCTTTGTATGTTTTAAATGGGTAGCAGTCACAGTGTTTTAAAGTGCATCACGGAAAGGACTATATGCCTATATCTGCCTTAGAAAATCTACAAATGGAGGTGCAAACAGATTAGTATAAGCAACAAAATAGCCAGGTGGGAGTTTAATGGGCCATTAAAATAAACCTTTAGGCCCAAAACCCAGCTACAAGAAATAGATGCAAGCTTCAGTGATTCACAAATGATAAGCACAATACCATTTAGCAACCACATCAAATATACATAAGGTTGTTCCTCTGGCAAAAGCTCCCAACAGACTATTCTAGTTCCCTACAGGAGACAGCAATGATACCAAAGCAATTGGAAAGACAGAAAAAGGGCTTTGCTCCTTTCATTGACATGTTACATCTTTGTGATTTAAAAGAGTTTTTCAGTTCCTGTTCAAGGCTAAATGGAGTTGGGTGTCCAATAAATGGAGACACCTGAAAAGGTAACTGAAACGCTCCTCAACTCATATTCTCTATTCTTGTCTCAGGAAAAATTATATTTTACAATGAATCTAGCCGGATGAAGCTTACAAATACAAGAAAAAAGGAAGAGCAAGGTCTAATACTAAACATTATTTCTGGACAAATAGAAAAGGAAGTCCTTTTGGAGCAATCTACTTGACTCAGTATTTCTGTGTATATTTCACATTTCCCTCCACATGATTCTGCCATGGTTCAGTATCCCAGGTATGCCTGTTGTTGTTCTCAGCCTTGGATACAGGGTACTGAATTTGATACTGTCTTTGCTGATTAGAATCATCAGCTGGAACACAGAATCACAAAACCATAAATAATCTGGGTTTGGAAGGAACCTTCAAAGATCATGTACCCCTCTGCCATGGGCAGGAACATATTTCACTAAATCAGATTGATCAAAGCCATGTCCAAGACTGCATCTTGGTTGCAGTCTCCTGGGAGATGTGGTATGTATGTATTTTTCACATAAACTGTATTTACACTGTAGGAGAAAAATTTGTTACTGACTAAGCTGATCTAGTCAAATTATTTTAAAGCTGTAGTGAAGAAAATACATCTTAGTTTTTTATTCTAATTATCTCTAAACGTGAGTTTAACCTGCTAACTCAAAATAAAGCCCAAGTGTCTCATCTTCACTGCTATTTTAACTCAGTTTATCTAGATGAAGATCACATAGCTTTTCCCTTTTTTTAAACTCTACTAGAATACCCCTAGCCTACACTGTAGGTGTGCCAGCTTTAAAATATTTATGAAAATAATTCCAGCTGAATTGCTTTGTATTATGACAGCCATAATAGCTTGTACTCATTACCATAAATGTATGCATAAAACTCCTTAGGTTAAAAAAAGTTCCCCTTGAAGATAAATAGGTTGTGAAAATCTATTCAAAAGCCAGGTTGATCCATTTCAAATACTGAAATTTTAGAAGGCCATTTCATCTACTGCGTGTAATTGAAATACTATATAAGTTGAAGAGAAACATTAAATGTAAAGCGGTCTGTGAAGAGTTTCACTGAAGTCATAAGGACACAATAATGAGGGACACACAAGGATGCTACTGAACCAAAACAAATGCTGTTCAGCTATGGTCGTTGAATAGTATCTCATGCTGTTCATATTCCCTTTCTTTTAATTGTTTTGTTAGTTTAATCATGTGAATGATTAAAGATGGGGCAAAAATAATATTGTGAATCTGTAAGTTCCATAAATCACAATATATTTAAAAGAGAAAATAATACTCACTTCTGTGCATAATACAAATGCTATAAAATCAGACCATGTTAACTTTTGAAAGCTATGCTATAGAATCATTTCCAGGCAGAATATTTCTAAGTTTGTGAAGAAGGTCAGCTTGTTAGTGCAGTTTTCTTATTTCTCTGCTCATGCACGCTAATTTTCACACTCTAGGTCAGATCCCCTGAGTGATCTAGGCAACCAAATTAAGAACCTTAACAGAAATTACAGTCCTCAAATCTCCCATTCAACTGCTGCATAAAACTGGAGTGTTGAAATAATGTTTCCATACCTCTTTTCTTTTGCCATATTTTCTAGGCACCTGAAGTTTTCAGCTGTTTTCTCAGAACTACCCCAGTTTTGACAGAGTTGAGGGGTTTTTTCTGCCACCTAAGTCATGGGTATGCCCAGTTAGCATGTCTAAATTAATTGTTACTTTAATTGTTCTGTAATCCCACGAGAAGCTTATAATACATCTAGCCCCCACAGGATCACGTGTATTAGAAAATGCAGTTATACTTTTGCATTTTGCGGTAGGTAGGTTTTTAGGGCAGATATTGCATTGTCCGATCTGCTTTTTGCACATAAAATAGCCTGCCACTTGGAGTGGTGTTGCACCACCATGGTTTGCAACCACTTCCCCACATATAGCACAGAATTGCAGCAGCACAGAAGGACTGAGATTGGAAGGGACTCTGGAATTAATCTAGTCCAACTCCCCTGCTCAAGCAGGGCCACCTAGAGCTGGTGGCCTGGGACCATGTCCTCATGGCTTTTGAATATCTCTAAGGATGGCAACTCCATGTCCTCTCTGGGCAACTCGTGCCAGGGCTCAGTCACCCTCACAGTAAAAAAGTGTTTCCTGATGTTCAGAGGGAACCTCCTGTGTTTCAGTTTGTGTCCACTGCCTCTGGTCCTGTCGCTGGGCATGATGGAAAAGAGACCGGCTCCCTCTTCTTTGCACCCTCCCTTCAGGTATTTATAGATGTTGATGGGATCCCCCCTGAGCTTTCTCTTCTCCAGGCTGACCAGTCCCAGCTCTCTCAGCCTTTCCTCACAGGAGAGATCTCCAGTCCCTTAATCATCTTTAAGACCCTTCACTGGGCTCTCTCCAGTATGCCCATGTCTCTCTTGTACTATGGAGCCCAGAACTGGACACAGTACTCCAGGTGTGGCCCCACCAGCGCTGAGCAGAGGGAAAGGATCACCTCCCTCAACCTGCTGACAGAAATTCTCCCAGTGCATCCCAGGATACCATTAGCCTTCTTTGCCACAAGGCCACATCACTGGTTTATGCTTAACTTGTTGTGCACCAGACACCAATGCCCTGGTCCATTTCTGCCAAGCTTTTTTCTAGCTGCGTGGCCCCCAGCATATACTGGTGTGTGAGATGGTGCATGATGGCACTTGAGTTTCCTACATCCTCAGAAAGTGCTCTCATCACTTTTTGGATTATCGCTGCTACCTCTTCCCACCATGTCCTTGGAGAAAGTCCCCTGGGGTTCTCGGGGGAAAAAAAAAATTACCTATGGGTAAGAATTTTGAATGCTTAGTCAATAGGGAGTTTCTCTTCAGTATTTGTTTGGTGGGTAAATCTGTCTTGTGGACACACTGACCGCCGGAAGCACCTTGCTGACTACAGGGGCTGTTGCAAATCTCACTGAAGAGGTCCATCAGTCACACATATATCTTGAATGTAAAGGCCCAAAAGTTACGAGCCAGGCATAGAACCATGTAGAGATGACAGAAAATAGCAAACCAACTTCCTTAACCTTTGCATTCAGCCCTGAGGGCTGTAGGATACATTTCCACTGAAATCAGGGCAATTTTTCTTAGGCGGTGAGATGAGCAGATCTGGTCACCATGAGGCAGAACTCAACACTGGGCACCGCAGAGTGGCACTTGGGGTTAAAAGGAGTGGAAGGTGTTCCCCAGTTTTTGGTTAATTCAGTCGGTGCTGGACAAAACTGTAAAATCTACTCACAAAAATAAACATAAGTCTCATCACTGTGATGGTAGTTGAATATTCCTAGAGATGTTTTATTTTAATGTTAGTATTGCCTTGCCTTCCCCAAAATCCTTTGGAAATCCTTTAGGAAATCCTTTCGGAAAATGCATTCGCCCTTTTGCGACACCTGATACCTTTGCAGTAATCTCGCAGTGACCTTTCTCCCACTTAACTGGAATATTTAAACTGCCCAGACTACCGCGTTGTCTTGCTAAACAGGATTAGGGGAAGAAAAAATAGCACTTAACCTTGTTTAGAAAAGTGAGATATATTTCAGACTGGAGGATAAGACACAATCTATAATAGATGTAGTCAGGCTTGTACGTACTCAGACTAGAGTTAAAAAAAACAGTAAGCTCTCCTTAGAGTAATGCGTCTCTGTGCTTTAAAGTGCTATCAGTGCTGAGAAGGGGAAGCATTCTCAGGGATTAACTGCTAAGGTGCTACAAAAATAGCTGTACCAAATATACAATTAATTTTTTAGGCATGCAGACCTATATTTAAACTCCTGCATTTTTTATGATTTTTGCAAACAAAATTTGTGAGAAAAAATGCCTACTTTTAAATAAAATCCAAGCATTGTTTCTATTTTGTTGCAAAAAAGAGATGATCCTTATGAGCCTAGGATCCAACTAGACATATTCTAGGTTCCAACTAGACATATTCTATATTCTATGAGATTTTTAATTTCACCTAAAGAAAGAAACAACCTAATTTTCAACAGCAATTTTGGCTGATAAGCGAACAGGTTGTTGAGCAAGTAAATGAAAACACAAAAACCAAAGGAAGACTGCGTGTGAAAGGTATGAGATGTAGTGTTAAAAACATTACCACCCGACTACATAACTCTCAACTTGTCTCACATGAGGAAAAATGTAAAATGTTTCCTTTTTTGCCTTTTCTAAAAAAAAAAAAAGAAAAAGATAATGCTTCTCTACATTTACAAACATACACACTCACATGCACGCACACGCAGGTACACACACATATACAGGAACCCCTGTAATATTTGGGGTTGTTCTTAAGGCTCCTACTTTTGTATTAGCTCAGAAAATTTTGTTTCCCCTAATCATTAATAAGAACAATTACACTTATCTCTAAAAACTCCTTTTGCCTACATGATCTCTCTTTCACACCTCCACACACACAAACACATGCACAGCGTATAAGCAGGAAGAAAGAATGAGACAAGAAAAGAATTAAGTTGCTTTACTAAGCTGAATTTCCAGTTCACCTATTTATAGTAACAGTGGGGCATAAGCTAAATAGCATTATGCAGGTTTATGCAAATTGTTTAGGATGAAAGGGGAGCATAGGTGACAAGAAAACAAATGCAGCATTGAAGGCCACCGTAAGTCTGTCTTAATGTTGAGCACAGGTCTGACTAAAGGAATAGTAAACACAGCACAACATAAAGTTGTCTTTTTACTTTTAACAGACAGCAGCTCTTACCTTAAAAAGGAGGGTAGCTCCATCTTGAGGGTTTAACCTCAAAATAGATCCAGTAACATACGTACTGTTAATTTGACCTAATTAGATGTTGCTAGTTGCAGGACTTACATGAAGAATCTCATTACATAGATTAGATATAAAACAGAGGGAACCTTGGCCCTCAGTGGAGATCAAGTGGAACAGCAGTTTAATATCTGATACATGCTGTTTCTGGGTACTCTGGACTTTGCAAGTGGGTGTTAGAGGAGGTGAATCTCTAGTAAGTGTCTTCTGCAACTTAGCCATCTATGACAAGCTTATCTTTCTATTTGGAAAGGATCATTTAAATTTTTAGTTTAAATTCCACTCTTTGTGGGGATTTTTTCCTTGGATATATTAAAAAAAAAAAAAGCAAAGGACTGTATTTGCGTTCACTTCAGTGATAAAGTGCAAGAACTAATTGGCAGGGAACACACTGGTTGTCTGTAGTATGTTATGTCTTGAAAATATTGTTAGGTTCATAGTTATCAGAAAACACTAAAATTAGTATAAAAGAGCAATTTTTTCCTCCAGTGGGAACTGACTACAAATATATTACTTCTTGTTGTTCTTGTTAAATTTGTATTGTCAGTGTACATTTCACTTTTTGACAGGAGGCTCTGCAAATTAAAATATGCAAGCTTTTAGAACACTTACTCAAGAAAAACTCCCAAATGAAATCAAAGTGGACTTCTGCACAAATCAGAAGTCCAGAAGGGAGCCTCAGGTCTGGCACTTGAAGAAGCTATTTACAGAACTGTTAATGAGTGCACTGTGATGGAAAGTTGTAGCAAAGTACATCCTGAATACTACCAAGAATGAAAACTTGACATAATGAAAACATATATGGGATAAAATAAATCTTAAGCAACTGATAGTCTTCATTTAAAACAAAACAAAACAAAAAAAAAGAAAGAAAAAAAGCTGTTGACTAAATTTTCAGTTCACTAATCCAAGCATATGTGTGCAGTATAACTTAGAGATGAGCAAAATAGGAGACCAGATTTGGTGAATATGAATTACTGTTTAATGTATATTTTTTTAAAATGGATGTATCAGAAATAAGGCTAGGAGTGAACCGTGGAATTCAGCTATAATTTCTGTCTTTATTTTTGCTTACATCTTGGCTTTTTCTTTTCAAGGGATTCAAGGGATTATACTAAGCAAAATGCTTGTCCTTACGCACACTCTGAAATACATCTAAACTACACCTGAACTACATTTCATTAGGCAAACAAGAATGTTATAGGCTCTGAACAGAGCCATGCTCTTACCTTAGAAAATGGCAATATGAATATAAAAAGGAATAGAATCCTTCCTTGGGAAATAAGCATAGTTATAATACCAGGGCTAACATATCTATCAAAACCTGATTTCATGGAACAAGATCAGAGCTGTTTAATGTTGTCAGACACTGCCAGCACCCTGATGCTAGGCATTTGCAGAACTCCTAAAACGAGAATTAAATGTTTGACGTGGAAGCAAGAAGAATTAAAAATATTTTCTTCCAAGTGGTCTCAATTTTACTGAGTACAGTTTTACAGCTAAGGATTTTTAAGAATGCCTTGGTCAATCAGATCACCTGCGTAACAGAAATTGCTACCAAATCTACTAACTGACTATGGAAATTTTCATTGTTCTGTTGCATGGACAAGTACTGAGATGTTGGGGAAGAAGGGTTGGGCTTGTTTTCTTTCCTTTGTTTTTCTGAAAGGATTTGCAAAAGGAAACTTGTGGGAACTTGAAAATATTTGTATTTTGCCTGAGAACTGATCCAGCTTTACATAATTGTGGGTTTTGTGAGATATCAACTGTGGAGTTGTCTCAGAAAAAGTTTGTTAACCAAGCTGACCAGGAAAGATAAAATAACAGCTTTATTGAAGCAAACAATCAAACACAACTGCTTGGGCTGTATCCTGGCCTTGGATGGGAATGTGATTCTGAAGATACCAATGTATTGAAAGATCTGCCTTACTGAAAGGAAATAAGGGAAAAGGTTGTCAGCTGCTGCAGGCTAACGTGATATTTCTAGTCTCCAGGCTGCAGTGCAAAGATCCCAAGACAGCCCTGAACAAGCTGTCTCCAGAGCCGGTTACTGCACAACCATGTAAACATAGTATGAGTATGAGAAATCTGGTAAGCTCTGACACAAGTGCAAGGCCATGTAATGTGCAGCTATGTGGGCTTCAATAACTGACCAGGTACCTCTGCATGGAGCTGCATTGCACCATGAGGGCGTACCAGAACATTCATAGCCAACTGAGAGTAGCTGCATCATACCCTTTTGAGCACTATTCTCCACTGAAAAAGAGTAGGCTCTACCTTACGCATCTAAAACAAAATAACAAAAGTAGCTGGTGCAAGTGCTGTGTAGGTTTTGCAGGTGGTTTGTCATTTCTTGTTTTGCTGTTGGGTTTTTTAATCAGTATATATCACTGTTGTATACCCCTCGGCAAAGTATGCAGCAAACCATTTTGAGGAAGCTTTGAAACTTTTCCTGTGTTATTTCCATGCTGTTACCATCCACAGGCTCATCAAGGAAAAATCCTGACATTTTTCTGAAGTAACACAGAGGATGCAGTAGGGAGTGGTGAGACAGAAGCATGGCCAGATGGGATGTGGTATTTGGGGAAGCTCCTGAGAAGTATTGCTTACTAGAGATCATAAAAGAAACAGTCAATGAATTCCTCATAAAAATGCACCAGGCCCTTTCCTGAATTTTTGCCTATATAATAGTCTTTAGATGGCTCTAATTTTAGAAGAAGAATAGATATATCAAAGTTGATGCAGTACTGATGGAGGAAATGAATGGCTTGTCAAAAGCTGGAAGGATCCAGATGACCTGCTATAAATCCATGCTGGCTGAAAAGCACGTTGCTTGCTCACTGGAGAGATTCATTAGTATTAATATAGAAGTTCAGTAGGTCACAGAAGTCTCATGCTCTGTTGGAAGGCTTAGAGTAGGAGAGAGAGGTAAAGAACTCAAATGCTCTTAATGTCTGTACTCTCTGCTCAGCAGAGGATTGGAGAAAACCCATCCCCCTTCTCTGCTGGTAAATTAGCCACTTTAACCATATTATTTTTCGGTCAAATCTCCTAATTACTTCAGCAGAAGTCTTGTCTGACAATTGACTTGGGGTCATGGCCTTAATGTAATTTTCTTCTCATCTGATTTTTTTTTCTCCAATACGTTACACAATTAAATAGACTTCTATGCAGATAGAATTGTGATTAAAATAGTCTGGGTGTAAAAACACTGTGTGGTCCAAAGGATACTGAGTGAGCAAAAGTCCTGTTGTTAGACCTGAGCAGAAGCTAACGCAAAGGTTTGACACTGAGTTGGTGACAAACTCAGTATATTTAGGTCAACTCTGTTCTGGGTTCTTGTATGAAAAAGCACAAAGGAAAAATTTAAATCAAGAAGTTGTTTTGCAGAGCAGTGTTGAGGTTAAACGCTAATGTTTCCTCATGTTGTTAGGCTTTCACTTACTGTCGCTGGGCAAAGTTTATTTCAGCTCTGTAGTAGAAACTCTCTAGTTAGGTGAATTCAAACTTGCAGCTAAAGTTGTTTAACTGTGGCAGTGGTATGTATCAGAACTATCTGTTTCTTTTGTAGTCCATCAGAATGCATGCAACATAAATCAAACTTTAAAATCACAATTAATTTTAAGGAACAGTTATTACAATGCTCATGAGATCTATTCAAACAGTATTTCAGTAGCCTTACAGAAATCTAGTCTATATTTCTTGAAATAGGAATGTGAATGGAGTCCCCATACAAATTCCAAATGAAATCTGTGCGTTATTTGGAAAAGCATACTTTCACTTTTTTCAAATCTTGGCTTTCCTTAAAATCTAGAAAAAATGGTGAATATATTTCAGACATCCATGAGAGGAAGAAAACACTCTCTTGAATTTTTATGTTTAAGCCTGGTTATTCCTACAGTTTCTGCAGGACCTCTTCTGTCCTGCCCACATCACTCCTTTTCTCTCACTAGACGTATTTCTGTGGTGGCATTAACAAGCTGTGCCTGCTAGAATGAGTCTGCAAAAATTTCTCAATAGCTTTAGGCAGAGTCCTTACTCTTACTGTCAATGGGGGTGAGAAGAAAAAAGATTTCTATTCCTGTCTCAGACAATAGAGCATTATGTTACAAGTAGGCAATACTAAATATGGATAAAAGATTAAGATCCTTGCAATCCTTACTCAGATAAAAATTAACCCAAGACAAAATTCTATTGATGCCAAACTTTGATTATGCTAAATTCTAAATTATCAAAAATCTCAGAAGCTCTAGTTCTATGAAAAGTATTGCTTCCAAAGATGATCTCCAGCCAGTGCATCAGGCAGTGAGTGCTTGAAACTGTTGGAGGTGAGGAGATCCAAAAAGCAAGTACCAAGTTCAATAAAGTAAACCAAGACGGACAGTGAAAAATAAGTAATTATTAAATGGATAATCTATATGCACAAAGTAAATAAAAATAGATATTCTGAAATTCTGAATAGCCCTTTAATTCAAGACAACTCCTAAGGTCCAGTAAAAGGTAGCGAGACCTCTGCTTAGTTTAACCTAGATCTGTATACTGCCCAGCTCCCCATGAAGAAAAGTTTTCCGCTTCCAGTGACTCAAACGACCAAGTCAGCTTGCCTCTTAGGAAAAGGCTGAAAAAACAGATAGGTTTTGCAATGCAAAAGGTGATAAAGCTGGGTTCTAATGGCCCTTTCCTGTCAATACTACATTTATTGCCAGAGTAGTCTCTGGTTACAAATGCAAGGACATTCAACAGGAAGAGCTGGCTTGGATCTTGCCAACATCCAGAACTTTGAGGGCATTATATATCAAAACCAACTACGTATCTTCCTTGGAAATGAGACAGAAGTGTACTATAGACCACAAAGTGTTTTTCATAGTTCACAAAACCCCAACCAGGCTGCTGTCATCTGCAGCAAGTAAATTTGGTCAGAAAATACAGCACTGTGTCAAGTGCATTCCAGCAGTTTTATAGCTGGTTATTTGCTTTAATAAGAAGCCTGTTTCAGACAAAAGTTATGAGGTTCCTTCTTTATATCTGTGACATGAGGTGGTAAATATTGGCCTCTTCACTGTGCAGGGTATGGTGAGGTATTTGCCCTATGATGTGAAACAGCGTATAAAGGATGGAAGAGTTTCATTGATCACTGTGTGGCATTTCCATATTCTTACAGTGTCTAAGGAAGATGAAGCTTCAACAGTTCACTGCTTCCCCTTGACCTAATAAGAATGGAGGTGTTTATGTCTTATACATATGGGCCTTCTCTGCTGTATGTATGTACTAACCAACCCATCCTGAGGTTGTAAGAATCATGAAAAAAATCTAAACCACAGGATGCCTTGTAGGGAATTACTCAACTCCCACTTTCCCAACAGCAAGCTGAGAGCCAAAAGAAAGAAATGATAACTGCTAGCATGACAACTCTTTCAGTCGATTGTTCCCAGGGCTGGGAAGCTAGGTGCCACCTCTTATGCAGTGTGAGATGTGAAATATTAATTTATCCCTCAGGATATATGAGCTCAGAAGAAAGCTGAGGACAGGTGAAAACGTAACAGTGTGTATTTGTCTAATATATGTGTGACTGAAGTGAATTTATGCATCAAAGTGAACAAGGAGATGAATTTTATTAGCTTTCCAAACACACTAGAGATACTGCAAAACAAAGGAAGCCTTTTTTTGTTAGATTTAATTACATTTCAGCTAAACATCTCTTCCTGTTTCCAGCACTCAGGCCAGCAAATCCAACCCTTTTACTTTCTTCCTGAAGGAAGTTACAGAAATCTACATACCATTTATTTTTACAGTTCTACAGTGTTTGAGGGTCTAAGTCATAGTCTAGGAAACCGCCACGAGTGGCATCATACGAACACAGAGTAAGTAACAGTCATTGTCTCAAGTGTGAAATATTTTGAATCTGTAACACACAAACTCCAGCAATGTTGATTCATTCCCTTTTCCTAATGAGGTCTGCACAGGTTCAAAATAATTGACTGCATATTGAGACTGGAGGGCTAAGACTAACATAAAATACTGAAATATTAATGCAAAAAACTATGTTGCTTTAGATCATATATCAGAGATATTTTTTTAAAGCTACTTTAGTATCCAGAATTGAAGTACCAACATCATTCACAGCTGTAACAAATCTTAAAGAATCCCTGCCTGCTGTTATCTTAAGGGTCTTCAGCCCAAATCCAGAACCAGAATCTGACATCACTGACACAAAAATCTGCAATTAGATCTTAAACATGCCATTGATAGTAGGATTCTGCTTTGATTCTGGAAAGTAGTCCTGCACTACCTTTGAAAAGCCAAATGTTCATAATCTATTAAAGTCATCTGTTTTGACATTTTCCTAATTCTGATTCTTACAAATGCTTGATCCAAAGCCAAAAGGAACATCGGAGTTCTTTCTCTAGTCTTTGGTAAATTTGGAATTAGTCTCATAATCCCAAAATTAGATGAAATAGTTACGGAAAATAATATTGTATTGTATTCTTTGGTGGCAACTTGGTAATAGTGGTATGTGGTAGCAGCATTAGAGGCAGAATTGGAAGGCTTTTTTCAAAAACAATACACAGACTCCCAACTCAAGTTTTTGATGAAGCACTGGGTGCAATTTTGTGTGGGATGATAATTGACTCTTGTCACAAGAGTAGCCCTCCACAGCCACTCACTGATTTGGACTCCAAGACAAGCAGAAGTGTGCACAGAAATGTGTTTTCTTGAAAATTTTCTCATTCACTGCACTTTATCCAACTGCTTCAGAGTCCAGGAAGCAAAACCGGAAAAATCAGCATGCTTATTCAGGCAGATAAGACTTCATTTCTCAAAGGAAGCAGGATTCACCTATATGTATAAATTTATATATGTTTTTATATATTTACATATGTACGTATATTTACATGTCTCTATATGTAGATTTTTGTAGGCGGGCGGGCAACACAAGGCTGCCAGACAGCAGCCGCAGCCCGAAGGCGTGTGTGGCTGGGAAGCCGGAGGGCCCGGTGGGCCCGGCGGGGAGGGC
>VYZM01018485.1:27416-98275 GCA_013398915.1 Dromas ardeola
GAGCTGCGGCGGCGCGGGCTGCCGGCGGGCGTGCGGCCGCGGCTCCTGCTCTCTTTTATGAGCGACGAGGCGGAGGAGCGGCAGCGGGGGACACCAGGAGGAGCATTTCTTCCCCGGGGTTTATGAATGGCACTGACATGGAGGAAATACCGTTTCAGAAAGTCAAGACCAAGAGGAAGAAGTGCTGCCACTGCTGCTGCTCCCCGCCGGCTGCCGCGGCAGCGGGAGCAGGAGCCGGGCTGGGGGACCCCCCTCCCTTGCTGCTGCTGGATGCCATCGCCTGCGAGGACGAGTTTGACTGCAAGGAGCTGGAGGCTCTCTTCCAGAGCTACAACCTGAAGCTGGAGCAGACGTCCACCCTCAAGGCGCTGGCCGTCCTCATTGTGCTCACCGCCAGCCTGGCCCTGGTGGAGCTGCTCTCCGGCCCCAGCCTGACCATCTCCAAAGGCTCGCACCCGGTGCACTGCATCATCTTCCTCTCCCTCTTCATCGTCACCAATGTCAAGTACCTGCAGGTCACCCAGCTGCAGCAGATCGTCAAGCTCACCTTGCTCTTCAGCTTCACCTTCTCCTTCCTTTGCTGCCCCTTCTCGCTCGGCGCCTACGGCATGGAGCCGCCCAGCGCCCCCGAGCAGGGCATGTGGCAGCTCATGCTGGTCACCTTCGTCTCCTACTCGCTGCTGCCCGTCCGGACCCTGCTGGCCATCGTCTTCGGGCTGGTGGTGTCCGTCTCCCACCTCATCGTCACCGCCACCTCCGTCAGTGCCAAGCGGCAGCGGCTCTGGAGGACGGTGAGAGAGGGCCGGGCCGGGCCGGGCCGGGCACTGCAGCACAGCCGCGCGGTGCGTGCCCTGCGGGCGGGGAAGCGCGGAGAGGCGCGGAGGGCGTCCCGGGGAGCGGCGGGGGCTGCATGCAGTCCCCAGGGCAGCCAGCCGGGGTGGCGGCCGCGCCAGGCAGTGGATGGGGAGTGCCCGGTGTGTCCCTGACGGGGAAGGGGCGAGCACGCACCTGTGCTTCAGGCGGTGTCTGTAGTTCCCGAAAGTTTGCGGGAGGCAGGGGGGGATAGGGCGGCTCCTGGGAGACGGGACCTCTCGGCTTTGGCTCTCGAAGGAAAACCAGGGAGAGTGTAGGAGAGCCAGCACTACGGTTTCCACGCTGGGGCAGGTTCATGGGCACCGCATGGACAGTCCGTGCAAATCCAGTGCGTATAAATAACAGTGCTTGACTCAGTACAAACTTAGAATAGACAATAAGGTGCGTGTGCTAATAACACTTCGATCGTGTTGATTCGTATCCTCGTTGTCTTGCTCAGTCGTGGACCCTTCGTGCCAACAGCCCATCTCAGGGGGTCTCTGCAGAAACGATCTGAAATAGGTGGGACACTCAAAGGGGGAAACCCCCTCGCTGTTCTCGCAGCGAGCGAGGCATTCCCCGTTCAGTTTCCCCAGGGCAGCTGCTGCCCCCTCTCCACAGACATTACCTGCTATGTCAGGGAACTTCCTAGCGGTTCCCTTTCCCCTCTGAATTAATCCAGCAAAACCTCCCTCTTGCAGCAAGCATCCTTGGAAACGTGCTGCTGCACTCTCTCCCCTCCCCTGAGTAGCTATTTATAGCCCTGCAGGGCTTTCTCCGGCTCCCGTGGCCTGATGGGCTGCACTGGCAGGAGGGACGAGGATGAGGAGATGCGTGTGTGTAAAACGCTGGAGCTGGGAGTTGGGGTGTGCTGCTTAAGGCTCTGTTATGTGGTGCCTCTGAACTACTGGGAAAGAAAAATTGAAAAAATTTTCTGTCCTCCCTCGTATTGCATTGATTATGTCTGCCCTCAGGGGAAGCACACAGATTTTGGGGTCTAGATTGGGGTTAAAGAACAATTTAATGCGTAATTGAAGTACTTCGTACATTACTTCTGCTGATTCCTGGTATTATTCTCCATGGCTGTGTAAGGCTGTGTTGTGATACTAGGATGCACACAGTTGGCACGGGCATAAACACTGCCATAAACAGAATTGTACACCTCTATGCCCAGAACTGTGAATTCTTTATTCCTCCTTACTTGCTTGCACAGACACACACACCCCAGCATGACATACATGCACATAATGGAGATACACAGGAATCATCAAAAGAGTGGGGTTACTGAGACAAACAGGATTATTCATGGCTTCATGCTGCTGAGCTGGTGGACAAAATAAATTGTATATTTTGAAGGGGAAGAGAGAGATAAGCTGAGCTTTATGATTTACCCAGATAATCTGGTGGTCTATTTTTAAATGCATGATTTAGAGTTTCCATGAGAGGGAGAGCTGATGAAATGCAGGAACGCTGAGAGGAGTCCTCCTTAAAAGCATCCAAAAGGATGCTAAAAACACTAGAATATATCTCTTTGAGTTGGGCTGAAGATAGCTATTTTTACTGGAGTACCGATTAGTCCTTATGGGAGTCCAGGCTATCCTGGCTGCACTGACACAGAGGCAGATTTTCCTTGATGCCAAGTTGCAGTTCAGTGTGGCACCTGCTGTTCTAGACAAACAACATAAAGAACCTGACGATAAAATCTGCTCACTAAATTATCTAACCAAGGGCTTGAATGTGGAACATTTTGAAGAAAGGAAATTTGCTAACTTACTTTCTTCACGCTAGTTTAACTCAGTTTTGTACAGGAGAGAAGCCGGCTTAAAAATACATAGAAATAGTTGACTGTCAGCTGGTGTAACACACGTATGTTCCTTCTTCATCACCCTCTCCCCCCCACCAAAGTAATTTCAGTAATTTGTGTGCAGTCCCCAGAGCAGTATGCTTTGCTGATAACAGGAGGCAGAAAACAGCTCTGAGTCAAGCAAAGTAACTGGTCTGTGAACTTGTGTTGCACAGAAATGCATGTTGATTTGTTGCATATTTGCAAGCAAAACGTCTTCTGAGTTGAAGACTCTGTATATGGAAGAGACTTCCTTTACAAAGAAGCTGTTTCTTTTCTTTTCCAAAGAACAATTTCACAATGGTTGTAAATTTAAAGCTATGTAAAGGCCGCATCATCTGAATTTTATTTGCCTGGCCTGAGAGTAGGCTGAGAGTAGCGCATCCTTTTTTGTAAAGCCTAGAATGGAAAGCTCACTGTCTGGATCTACTTCCCAGCCACTGGATTTTATCATGACCATCCCAGTGCTAGTGCGTGTAGATACAGCATGCAGTCAGTGTGCCAAGGAGGCTGGACTGCTGTATGCAGAGCTGCAATAGCGTGAATGTCTATGTTCTTTCTCCCAACCCATTGGTCCCTAGCCCCAAGCAAATGTGTGAATTTAAATCTTTAAATAGAAATCTGCTGTGTCCAGAAATGCAGAAGCACTTGCACCAACCACTGAGGCCAGTGTTCTGTTAAAGAAGCCTTTGATTTTTGTGCAATTCAGGCAGGGAACTAATTTTATTTTTGTTTAGCCTGAGCTTTAAGAGAATGCCGACTTAGTAACTTCCATTGAAGTTAAATTGGCAAGTTAAGTTGTCAGCAAGACCAAGCACTCATGTTGTTTCAAGTTCAATCCATTAAAAAAAGCGCATAGCTAAGTTAAGGGGCTTGTTCTGAAGTGGGCTTTTGGATGCACGTCTTCTATTCCGTGCTGTCTGAGGAATCACCATATGCAAATCTTTGAATGGAAAAAGCCTCACTGACTCCAATAGTGCTGAATCAGACCCTGAGTGGGTCCCATGGCGTGCTTAAAATTTGCATTCATATAAATGTACAAACACTTCAGCATATTAAAATCAATAGATCGGCTCATTGTGGGAGAAGTTTGTTATGAGGTTTAGACAGTAAAGCACATTTAATTTTCAAGTGATAGTTTTCAGACAGCACAGTGTTGTCTGTGGTGGTCTATGGAGATCACAGACTCATTTCTTCTAGCTCTCTCCACCATTAGATGTCGTGTCATGTCATGAGTTGAGACACAGGTATGTGTAAAAGCAAGAGGAGAGGAGGAACACAAGTGCAGGGAGGCAAAGAGAGCCAGCGGAGTAATGTGTCAGAACTTGAGCTTCATCTTTACACTCAACGTCTGGTTTTTCATCAAATGAAACATTCCAATCTTCTAATATGCCCTGCTCATTTCTTAAGAGAAATGTAGTAATGGATAAAATATGTATATAAATAAGTGGAATATTAGAAACACGCAAAGTACTTGTGGGCAACCTTGACCCCATTTGGAATAAGTTAATGGTAAAAGTCATGCTGACTTCACAGCTGGTTTTGCATGTCTTATTTGACACTGTGATAGGGATGTAAATAGTGTAGATTATCAATAGCATATTGGTCACATTAGTTGGACTCTTTCACTTCCTTTGGAGCCATGGAAGAAAATGCTCATGCCACATAATGTGACAAGGTATCCACAGGTGGCTGAACCTACAAATGAAGTTTTAACAGCCTGGACTCTAGCTTTTGTTTCGTTTTGTTTTGTTTTCCCCAACAGCTTCCAGATGTATGTTAAGTGCTTCAGAGCAGTTACAGAAATACAGAACCCTGCCTCAAGGATCTTAGTCTAATTTCTGTTGTGATGCAGTGACTGGGTGTTAGAGACATTAAGGCCAGATGGGGTGAGAAAGGTAAAGGCTGCTCAAGAAATTACTCAGTGGTGGCATGTGCACAGTTTCATGACTTACTGTTAAATAACACTTTTTGTCCCTCTAAATATTTTTGTCCCCTTGTTTTTTTTTTTAAATGTATGCTTATTTCCAGAGAATTCAGAAGTAAATCATACACCAATGAACTGCCCTCACACATTTGTGAAAAAGCAAATCTTTTGTGAAAAGCAAAGTTCCAACATTAATAACAAAAAACAGAAGACAGAAAGGTGCTATCATAAATAAGTGAAAAAAAAATATTTTTTTTTCAGCAGTGTGGTGAAGTAAATGTTGTAGTATTTTTCTGGATGTATTTAAAACTGGCTTTGTGCGTGTATTTATTTATTTGTATGATTAGCCCTTCCATTGATTCAGCAAGTATCAAAATTGTAGTGGGGAATGGGTAGACTACGAAAAGTATAACGTTTAGAAACTGGTAACAGTTATTTAAAATAATTTATTTAATTATTACAATTTTATTTTATCTTAACTCTTTGCAGGTTAGTGTGATAGTAGTCTGGAATATTACAAGGAATTATCATTATAGTGCTAAATTTAGTCTTATTTCTGCTACTGTTTAAAATGTAATTAATGAATACATCACTGACAGAACTGTTAATCTCCACACCTTTGTCTCTCACACAGAAGGTAGAGTCTAGCAGCCTAATAAAAAGGGGTTGCAAATCAAAGACCACTCAACGTCACTGTCATTATTATTCAGTGCAAAGCTCAAGTTTTCTCCTTCATGCATATAAAGTATTGCTGAGGGACTGTACTAGTTCATTCTCTGTGGTGTTTTTCAAATATTAGTATCAAGACTATCTCTAGTATTGCAAGCATATCTATGCACTAATAATCTGTTTGAATTCACTGTTTTCCTTTATTTTCAAAGATTGGGACCACTGTCAATACCTGTGTGTAAGTCTTAACTTTAGGTTGACATTTACTCCATATTAAAAGATTGGTAAAGCTTTTTTTTTTCCTAGTTAAAGTGGGATTTTAATCTTCATTTGTGGCATGGGGATTGCCAGGTATTGACCACAGTCCTTTAACCTAGAGGCTGAAGCATAGGATTTTCTATGGAATGTAGAGCTCGGTGTCTTTTTCCATATAGAGACTCATATGCTCTTGGCTTTCTGAGTCTGCAAACTGCTGACACGGCTACTCTTCATGGGTTTCTAAACAATAACAGCATACTGATGTTTCTGTATGCTTGAGGAACACAAAGCCTTTGGGAAACTGGGAAATCATACAGACTTGGAGAAATAGTAAATAACAAATAATTTATTGGATAAGCTTAGTTGTTTTTCTCCTTCTTAACAGCCTGGTGAGAATGCAGCTTCCCTCCAATGAATGTCACCATATTCACAATTTTATGAGAATTTGATATTTTTGGTAGCAGTTCTTTGCAATGATTTGTCTTTTGCAATCAATTTGCAATGATATGACCTTTGTATGGACACCTGTGGCTCATGTATTACTGTTTGTATTGCAATAACACCTGTGGGTCCCCATGATGGACCAGATGCCTATTAACTAATCCAATGAATAAATACATGCCTAAAGGACAGACTTTCTCTTTGGCTCCACCTTTTCCTCTCCCATTCTGTACTTTCCGCTTGGAAAAAAACTTCTATGGAAATGTACGTTGAATTTGCTAATGGTAAACTCTGACTGACTTGTCAAACATTTCTTAACATATCTTAGTCTTGTTATGCTCAAAATCTTGTTTATGGACAAAGAGGAAATACATCTTATATAAAGCTAGGAATTTATTTTTTTAAATGTAATTGAAATCTTAACTGGCTCATCAAAGAATCATTAATAGGCTAGATCCCACTATTACCAAAGAAAAAGAGCGCTTCTATGCAGAAAATGTTTTAATAATACTAAAGCAGCTAACACTGTTATACACTCACTTAGTTTCTACTCTCTTTCCTTGGTATTATACCCACCTTTCCCCTGCTTCTCCAAGTCGTAAGGCCGGTGGTTTCATTCTGCTGATGGTGTTACCTGTGTTGGCAGTATCTGGAGTCCATCACTGGAAAGAAGGGGATATTCATGTTAATGATTTCTTGTTCTTTGCTCTAGAGGCCACTTCGGGACATTTTTATAAGCTTAATAACATGCATTTCTCTTTCTTTATTGGTCTACTGCTCCATATTGCATCCAAGTTTACTGCATATGTTTCCTTTTATGTATGTTAGATACCTGTTCTTTGTTCTCTTTGTTACAGTCAAACCCAGTTTTGTCCATCTTTATGTCCGCATTTCTTTAACTGACCATTGCTGAGTCTTTTTTATAGCTATGGGTGTTGTCTTCAGTACCAAGCCTATGTCCCATCTTTTGTAATCCCATGCCTGTACGGCTCTACAGCATCTCCTGTGTCTCCACTTCTCAAGGCCTATGCTGTGTTTCCATAGGCTAGTCCTAAAACTGTTGTGCTAGCATACAAAGATAAGCAAAAGTAACACAAATTAGCTACAGACATCCGGTCAATTAAAAAAAATACTGTTATGTCTAAACCAGGTAAAAGAATGTGCAAGGAGGTCAAAAAAGTGTAACCTGAGAAAATAAACCTTCAGTCCAGAGCAAGTCTGACATGCCTCAGTCCAGAGGTCTTGCAAAATCAGAACAAAGCTTATGGCTTTCTCTATAGCAATGGCAATAAAGTAAAGC
Organism: Dromas ardeola; assembly: GCA_013398915.1. Lineage (NCBI taxonomy): Eukaryota > Metazoa > Chordata > Aves > Charadriiformes > Dromadidae > Dromas > Dromas ardeola. The sequence continues at coordinate 34,707 of VYZM01018485.1, forward strand.
ATTGGGAATATAGTATTACAGAGCTACATGGTCGCAGTCCTTGTTAATATGTGTGTGGTTTAGACTATCTCCATGTGTCTTATTATTGCTTTCATTTTAATGCTAACAAAGTGGGCCAAATGGTGGCTTCATTTCAAAATGTAAAATTTTATTGTCTAGACCCTGGTTAATAGCAACATACTGCACATAATGTTAGTAGTTAGGGACTGTGTTTAATTTACATACTTACTGTGTGAAAAGCAGTTTTCATATGTGTTTGTGCAGCTCTGAGCTCAGGGGCTCCCAATTTGTGTTTAAAGATCTTCAAGGCTTCTATGGGATAAATTATTGAGGGTTTCTGGTTTTTTCCTTTCCTTTCCTTTCCTTTCCTTTCCTTTCCTTTCCTTTCCTTTCCTTTCCTTTCCTTTCCTTTCCTTTCCTTTCCTTTCCTTTCCTTTCCTTTCCTTTCCTTTCCTTTCCTTTCCTTTCCTTTCCTTTCCTTTCCTTTCCTTTCCTTTCCTTTCCTTTCCTTTCCTTTCCTTTCCTTTCCTTTCCTTTCCTTTCCTTTCCTTTCCTTTCCTTTCCTTTCCTTTCCTTTCCTTTCCTTTCCTTTCCTTTCCTTTCCTTTCCTTTCCTTTCCTTTCCTTTCCTTTCCTTTCCTTTCCTTTCCTTTCCTTTCCTTTCCTTTCCTTTCCTTTCCTTTCCTTTCCTTTCCTTTCCTTTCCTTTCCTTTCCTTTCCTTTCCTTTCCTTNCTGCCTGTAATTTTGGCTATATTCAGTGCTAAACTCATATGAAAAAATTTTGAGAATACGGAATAGTTGTCCCTGGTATGATCTGACTTTTCTTCTTCTGGATTCAAATTATAAATTGTTTTTTCCCATCTTGTTTTACCCAGTTATTCTTATAGTGCAGTGCATGCTAGACAGAACCACTGTAATACAACATCTAGTTAGTGCAGGTTTCAGTTTCATCTACTTTAAACACAGCTCTGAATGTCTGCATGTCCATATAAAATGGTCCTTACTAAATAGAGCAGAAGTTTTCTTTCTAGCTTTTTCTCATTCTGTCACATTAGATGCATTGCATTCTTACATGCTAAATTCTGCTGTTGCCATTTCAGAAAACATCAGCTAGCATAAAAAAATGTTTTCTGTCTATCTGTCTATCATAGTTAGTTACTGTCTCGTACATTCTTAGATTCAAAAGGCCATATACTCCTGTCTTCCCTACAGGAATAAAGTAGTACAAAACATAACTAAATGCGGATGGCATGTATGGAAAGAAGGAGATGAGCCAGAACAACACCATTCCTTATTGCTTGTAAGCTCTTGGTTGTGCCAATATAGAATAATTGTTAGAAAGTCTTTTATGAGTGTGGCAAAGAGATGGCGTGGTTTCATGCAGCTTTCATATTCTGATTAATTCATAATATGTTCTGAGAAAATTTCACCTCGGACTTAAAATGTTCATGGTTTACAACTCTCGAACATGGCTGACAGGAAGAAGTCAGGCAGTATTAACTCCTGCAAGACCCTTGCTGTTGGGAAGGGGAGGAAGAAGTGCAAGCAGAAGAGGCTGGTTCAAGCTTTGAGGCTGAGCTCTGTCTTTGGCTTGCTATGATGGATGGGTCTGAGAGACCATCAAAGAGTATAATGTAACCTATATGTTTTGTTTAAAAATTTCTGAAGCCTGTGATTTCCTTTCTTACTTTCTTCCTCTGCAGAAGTTTTCATGGAAGAAATTGTCTTTGCTTCAAATTTTTAACATACGTACCTGGAGGAATTTGAGGAAACAACATAGTTACTACTCTATCCACCTGTTTGTTCTGTATTTGGAATAACCAAAGACAATAGCATTACCTTTCATTTATTTGAGTGTAATCTGGGCAAAGTGCTTCCCTTCAATGGATGTTAATGTAATATGAATTTTAATTCACATAAATGTACAATAAATATAATACAGGAATATTTATTCTGTATGAACTTTCCACGTGATCTGATTCCTGAAAGAAATAAATTCACCAAACACATTCTATATACAGAAAAGCTGTTTTCTCCAGCAGGATTTGAAATAATGAAAAATCCCAGAAATGTGGATCTAGTGTGGCTCTAAGGCAGGCAATAAAGTGCGGCAAATCTGTAAGAAATATAGTTATTTCTTTAGTTGTGGTTCAAGAATAACAGAAGTCCTTTGTAATCCAGAGATACATGTTGCAAGAAATCATCTAAGCGTGGCTAATATGGAAAATGTTATTGAACAATATTCCACTACAACAGCACCTTTCAGACATTTGTTCTGGAGCAAGGTGTTCATTATTGGATTCAGTAACAAGTGGTTGTGCATCCTCCTATACAACTTTATAGAAGTAAACAGAATTAACTGTTCTTAGCACATAGCATTTATGTTAGCACATAAAATTAAGGGGTGCTTATAGCCAACCTGACAGTTTTTATTTTTGCATAGGTTGCTCATTCATACACAACAATAGTAGAGAAATATTTTTTGATTTCCATAAATCTGCTTATGATTCTCTCTTACAAGATGAAAGTAATTATTCACCCACACAAAATTAGGAAATGAAATAACACTAATAAACACAATTGTAGAAGAGATTTGCATAAAATATATCCTTAATTTGAAGTATCAACAGCCTGAAAAAGAATATTGGGCTTGAACAGAACTTACGAAATTTGATCATATGAAGTTGAGAATAGGCATATGCTTTCAAAGTAAAGAATATCTTTCTTTCTGTACAGAGTTTGAGTTAATCTGTATAAAATACAATATGTGGCAAAATGAAACTTTGACGTAAATTGATCAGTGTTCACCCAAAGGTAAAGGATATAGGCCTGAGCCTCATTTCACTTTTAAACACACCAAAAAAATATCTCACAGGGCTTTGGGAAGATTTATGTGATGTGCCAAAAATTCTTCTTGCCTGTAATAATTTCATCCCAGAATGATTTGGCTAAAAGGGCGTACCATTTTATGTGAACTATGTAGGAAGTCAAGATCTGTTTGTTTACCTTATGACATTAAAGTAGTAATGGCAGTGGAAAGGAACCTCACCTTATGGGCAAATAGGCCCCTGAGAGAGAAACTATATCAGGATCAAATTCCCACTGTTTCAGGTTGTCTCTGGAGTTTGCTCTGCAGGCTCCTCGTCACTGCTGTCATGGCTGTGAAAGATTTGGATGCCATTCCTCACCTGGGATTATTAGATGCTATGCTCTGGAAATTGTGTATGACTCCTCATGGATGTCTGGTGTGATTCCTGGTACTGGACTCTGCAACCATTGTGCTGATGTCTCTGCTAATCCATGCTAGTTTAATGGAAATCAAGTATAGCAGGGCTGTGAGAGTTGAGGAAGCCTAGTTCTTAAATCCATGGTTGGATTAGCTATGATGAGTGCTCTATCTGTCATTCATCTATGCTTTGAAATACAAGGAGTAATGGTGCTTTTCAAAACAGAGAAACAAACTGAGCGTTATCTCCATGCTCACAATGTGAGTTTCCTTTTCTCACCCCCAGTTAGGTAAATTACAGTGGTGAAGGATAGCTAGCTGCTTGAGTTCCCCCAGATGGAAAGTTTACATTAGTTTATTGGGCCTTCTCTGTGCAGCTTGCTCTTTATTTTAGGCAGCAGTAGATTGAGGAGATTGCAGCCAAGTTAATTTGCCTCACCTGTTAGTCAAAATAAACTGCTTTATCAATAGTCCATTTCTTCTTGCTTACAGTGTTAAAAAATTAGTCTGATTTTTCTCTTTGAAGAGACCACAGCCTGAAGAGGGAATTCCTATTCTAAACTGCACTTCACAATACCAATTAATATTAACACAGTGGCTGAAACAGCTATGGTAGGAGAGTAATATGCTTTTCTAACCGAAAGCGCATACTATTCTTGTAACAGCTTCTGCAATATCCTTCACTGAAAAGGATGATGATGTTTAAGAAGTGAGAGTGAGCTTCATTTGCTGGACTGTTAATTAGTTCCATTGCTATTGCTAAATTCAAAATCTAGAAGAGGACAACTGATAAAATTGTTTGGCATGGCTTTTTTATCTCAACAGCATTATTTCTAAGCCTTATTTGATTTCTGACAGAAATATTAAGGGAATCATGAATGAGTTCATGAATATCTGCTGACTACTTAGTGCAAATCTTTTGTATAGTTAATATTTGATGGGCAATATTGGGTGGGCAATGCTAAGCTATAGGATTTTCTTAGTTTGCTTATGGGCAAGGGACATGAAAAATGCATCTTTCCTACTCTCAGGTCTTAGGACAATATGCTGAAAATCTTTACGGTTGGCATTTTACAGTTAGAATGAACAGAAGTACTGAAATGGGTAATGACCACTTGAAAAGCTATGAATTATTCTCTATCCTTAACTGATATTTTTGTAGCATTGCTAGTTTATCATCAGAGGACCTAATAATTAAAAAAAAAATGTTTTGCTTGCTTGCTTTCTGTTTTCCTTTTTCTGCTGCTGCTTTTGTGGAAGCAGTCCCTGTCAGTTTTTTGCTGACTACTGCAGTTCTTGGTACAGTGACCTCTATTGAACTTCCCCCAAAAGAGAACATCAACCAGATACAAAAGAGGGAACATTCTCCTGGGGTGGGGATGACTTCAGAAAGAAAGTTGATCTTTTCTAATTTCTCTAAGGGTGCACAACACTGAGTCCCAGGACTCCATCTATCTTGTCAGTTAGTAAGTCTACAGTCATGAACCTTCATCTGAAATCTCTATGGTATCATTTGCAAAAACCCCATTTCTCCAGTGCGATCCTGTACTGAAGAACTAAGCTTGGCTACTGATCATAATGATTTTTCCTTCTGTTGGGCAAAAGATATAATACCTAAACTAGGGAGAAATTTTATTTCTTACAAAATGTATTACATGCCCCTGAAGTTGTCTTTTGAAGTTTACTTAGAGTTGCCAGTCATCTGTAAAGGTAAGGATTTGACATGTATATAATCCATTATCTGACATTCTCAAAGAAATTAGCTTCACAGGGAGACAGCAGGTGCCATCTTGGCTTCTTTTCCCTTGTGTATGATAGTTGCTGCCATTCCACTAAAAAAAGAAGAAAAGACTGAAAAAATCAAAGACTTACAACTACTTCTTACAAGACAGTTGAAAACCTTTTTCTAAAGTTGTAATTAAAAAAAAATAAAGTAATCCTAAAGCTGATATATAATGCACTGCTGAGTTACATGAATCTTACTGGGCACAATCCTAATTGTAGATGGTTTTATTCAATTGCACAAAAGAAAAGAAATACATATATGCATATAGAATTTCCTTACTGCAAAAAAGGGGTACAAGAGTGGAGCTGTATGAGGTAAAAATCTTTTCTTCTTTAGAATCACAGTTAAAATTTAGGTTGCCAAAGTTCAGGTTTCTTTACTATCTAAAGATATTTTGATGACCTACCAAAACGTGTAAGAAAGACTGATGCCGATAGTCCAGTTTCTGAGATGAAAATGTGAATTTTTTATGTAGCATCACTGTTGGTAACTCAGCAAGCCCAGCAAACTTCAAGTTGTTTTCTTAGTGTGTGGGAAAACACAACTGTTGTTTTGCTAAGATTGCTCTGATCCTGTGAAGTGATATGTATGTCTTACATGGAATCGTAATGAAAGTTCACAGGGCCTCTGCATTGGTGGTATTAATATGTATAACAACATACTCCTTGGTGCACTATGTTCTGGTGCATTCACTTTCTGTGCTGTGGAGTCACTCCTTCCATTGTAGGTCAGTTGTGCCTGTGCCTTTGATAAGGGTGGGTAACACTCTGTACTGTTCCACCTGAGGCATGCTTTTGGGGATCTGTCAGTCAAGCTTAGTCACATGAGCTTACAAACTGTCACTCAGACAGGTTCATTTTGGCAATACAGCCTGCTCTGTTGTAATCCCATCTCTGTGTGGATCTTAAAGAAGCATAAAAGTGATAACAAACAGGTCACCTAACAGGAGAGATAACAAAGCCTGGTGATAACTGGTGATATCATCACATCTGCTGTTTATGTCCTGAATAGTAAACCTGGAAACCATTAGCAGGTGTGATGATGTGTGATGCACAAGTAATGTCCTCTGAACAGGAATCAGAAATCTCTAGTGTTGAAAGGCAGTGCTTAGATTTTGTTCAGACTCCAGGAACATCAGATATCCAGAGTCTAGTAGGTAAATCAGGTGATATAACTAGTTTTGGTTGATTTAGTGTAGCTGCTAAAACAATGTTTTTCATTGATGGATCCTCGAACAGCTTTCAACATAGGTGCCAAACCTTTGTAAGCAATTTGTAAACATATATTACTGTTAAGCACCAACAATTATATTTTCTTATGTTTCAAAAACCCTTTAAAAGTAATTCAAGGATCCCAACTTAAGCCATTTATATAGAGGGACTAGTTTGTTAAATGGTGCCAAAAGAAGGAAATGACTTTTAAAAATGGTAAACAAATTTAAACAAAATTTGTTTAAACAAATAAAATGTGTTTAAAGACTTTGAATTCCTACAAGGTGCCATTTTAGGCATCTTTAAATGCCCCAAAACTTTAAAAATTGCTTCAGTGTCCATGAAGAAGTTTTATATTTATAACTAATATGGTGGACTCAATGAGTGAATCATGGAACCTGTTAGTTCTGGAGTAGGTAGTGATGAGTCTGGTGCCAAGTATAGAAGGTACTATATGGGATTTTGATATGGGAAATCAATGGGCTTTGCATGTTAGCTTGGAAATGTTATGTGAGCATGTAATTTCTTTCAGAATGGACAGAAACCATCTTATCTGCATACAACATAGGGTTTCTGTGTTCTGGTATTACTCTGGCTATATTTGGTTCCAAATACCTGAGTTACAAAGCATGTACACAAAAAACCACCTTCATTTTGATAGCAAAGATGATACCCTGTAATAATCTGTTCTTTTCAGCACTGCTGCATCTAGTCACAGTCAAGAGCAGGAGGAGATTCACAATATATTTAAATTTGTCTTGCAGTGTCTTTCAGGAAGTGGCTTTGCATAGTACTGTAGTTGCATGCATTCAAATAAAGATGTCTTGAAGCAAATTCGTGGAAAACACAAAAGGCGCTTGCTGAAAATTAATGATGCAGTGCTATAACATACCGGTTATATATGAAACCAGTCTCACTTTGCAGTAGTGTCTCAGGGAAGAACTGCTTGCTTAAGATGCTTCTTTTTCAATGACTATTTTCTTGTTGCAGCTGAGGACACAGTAATACAAAGCAAACAAGTGATTGCTCATGAACCTTACATATCAAATTCTAGGCTGAAATTCAGCTTGTCTTATTATTATTTACCATTGATGTTACAGCAATGCCTACAGGTGTCAACTTTGATTAGCTTCTCAACTCACTGCTTGCTGTACAAGTGCAGAAATAACAGGCAATCCATTGACCTCTGCTAGATATAGCAAAAAACAGAAAAAAGACTAGAGATAGAGAAGCAAGATGATTTTCCAAAACTGAGAGGTAAGTCAGAACAGATTGTGAGTCTCCTGACTCCAGCTGCAGTTGTCTGGGACAAGAATTTCATAAAGAAAAGACTTCATCTTAAGCATCTTAAAGCCCCAAGGAATAGTTTAAAATATTTCCATTTACTCTGTCCTAAACCATACTGTCATGTTTTCTTCTTTTCAATTACTTTGAGATGAACCTTTTCCTTTGGACTGCATGACTTGGGGCTGGATGTTCATAAAAGAGTGAGGAGTTTCAAGTTACAGTTAAATGGAGCATGTTTATGAACCACTTAAACTTTTTTTCAATGTATTTGGCTCAGTAACTTTGTTATTAACTGCATGAGATACAGATGAAAGGTTGATTTTGTTTACCCAAAGCAGTGACGTGATTGTACACAACCAAGAATGGCTACTTATCTGTATGTTTTCCAGTAATAGTCGGAATTGTTTCACTTTGTTTTTTCTCTCTCAGGCAAAGTGAAGCTACAAATATGTGTTTGAATATTTTCCCATCATGTTTTAGAAGCAGCCAGCCATAATTTGTAGATTTTAATGGCTATTCATTATTATTCTATATCCCAGATATAATGTTGAGATAAAGATGAATGGAGTTATTGCATTTTAATTCTGATAATGGTAAGAAACTAAATGTAAGCAATGTGAGATCTGAAAAACAAACATGCTTCTTAAATGCTGTTTTCTATAAAGATTATTTTAATTTATGGTTGGCATTTCTAAAGAAATATTTACAGGGCATTTGGAGGTACTACTCTGGTTTACCTGCAGACGATTTTGGCTTCTTTTTGCTCCATGACATAAAAGAGATCGATGTTAAGACATGTGTACCTGGCCAGGTTGAGAGAAAAATTGAGGGAGTCAGTGGTTAGTCAAACCAAAAAGAAGAGGGAAGCTTCTGTCTTCTCCTCTGTACAGAGGAAGTCCTGTAACCTATTGCTAACTGATGATAATTGCCAGGAGGAGCTTCGCAAGTATTGTGAGTTAGAAAAATCTTGCCATGCGCGTTAATGGACTTTTACCTGTTGCTGTATGTTTGACAGTACGTGGTTGATGCATACTTTAGCAGAACAAATAAAAATGATCAAAGAATAGATAAAAAGTTTATTATGTGAGAAATATAAGTAGCTTTGTTTTTTTTAAAGTATTGTGAAAAATTACCATTCCCTCCTCTTGTCTGCTTTCATTTTTGAAACTTTCACTGTGCTTGGGTTTTGCTATTTGAATATGACATTTGAATGACTAGCAAATGCTAGTCTAAAGTATACAATCACTTTGACAAAGATGGAGCAGATTTATTCTGAAAGTTATTGAAAGGAGTATCCTGCCTGTTTTCTATTTTTTGTTTCCTCATTCAGTTTTTCCCTCCCAAAGGAAATGAGTCAGAGAACTCTTAATTTCTTATTCTGTCCGTCTCTTTTCCTTGTTAGTGTTCTTGCACAGACCTCTCAAAGATTTTCCCTCAACTCATCTCTAAGTATCTCTATGACTAGGGGAAGATCTCTTTTTTTTTAATATATTTTCTGGATTCTTTTATTACACAGGCCATAAATATAAATTTCTGCATCTTGCCTCAACTCCTGCTTGTTCAAGACCCGCAAAAGAGGAATTAATCTTGTTGCAGCTTTTCTAGAGTAGAAACTGATGCAGAAATGGGAAAAATTGAAGGGTATCTCTTTGACTATTCTGATTCATCCTGGAATAAGCAATTCACCCAATAAGTTCAGTGGTGGGTTTGCTTGAGTATGAGCATCAAGACTCCTCTGTAGACTGTTTTTTGGTACCTAAGTTCAGAAAATAGTAAGAAGTGTATTGACTCTTTCTGCACAGTGTTTTGTACAACTTAAATTTGTGAATGTCTGAAGTAGCTGAAGGGTTGGGATTTTTTTCAGAGTTCTTGGAAAAAATAAAGCTCTCCCTTCTCCTAAAATTTAGAGCATTTTGTCAGTTAATTATTTTAATTAAACTCAAGTTTTCCTGCCTGCTTAATTTTAGCATTCTGCATTTTACACTTTTTCTAAGGAGATCTCCTTTACTCGGTGATTACAGAGTAGGTCCTAATCTGATGGAGGTTTCTGGATGGTCAGGGTCATTACTGAACAGCAGTAAAACAGAAAATGCTGACAGTACTTAAACTGTTGGTGATCCTTTTATCTTTTTTGCCTTCTATTTGATTAGAAGTTCTCTGTGTAACCCTGACCAGCAAGTGCAACATCCTAAGTGTGTTGCTCTTGGCTTTCTGTAAACACATCACACAAGTACAACTTCATGTGGTTCTTTGGTTTGCTTCTTGAAAGATCATTTATCATCAGCCAGGGGAAAAAAAATACACCACTCCACCTTCTTAAAGTGAAGTTTGCTTTTTTTGTGAATAAATACTCACTGACAGTTCTCATCTTCTGAAGCTTTTATGTAAATGTTAAAAGCCTCCGGGACAATATAAATTGTGGCCCTTTACAAATATAGTTTCCAGGGCAACTAAAGGGCCTGCTGTTTCATAAACACTGTGCTGTCAAGCAGAAGCATTTGTCTGTCTGCTGGAAGATTATTTTACATTTAGAATCATATTCCCCTTGTGTAAAAATACCTCTATTGTCCTCATTCAGGTCTGGACTCATTGAAAGTAAGGCATGGAAATATATTGTACGCTGTACTTCTAAGTTAGGTTTGGGCTGTAAATATGACTCGTGTGATATAAGAAAGCTGGCAGATTTCCTCATGTGCTGCAGCAGTACCTTTCCTCTGCCACCCCGCCAACTGACACACAGCTCCCTGAGAGGGGGTGCAGTGTGCTTTTCCTCTCCTATCTTTGGGAAGATCACTGTTAAATCCCAGGTGAGGCTTTTATTGCCGTTCAGGTGTGGAAAGGGTGGGGTTTTTGTTTGACAAAATATATTTGGATTGTAGCTATGAAAAAAATGTATACTTCGTTACTGACTTCAAGACGCGTACTTTACATGTAAAAAAAGTGATTGTGTTAATGAGCTTGTTTCAGAAACTCTGTATGCACTAATGACCTTGTTTCAGATACTCTGTATGCACTCATATACCGCTTGACTAACATCCTCCTTGAACAATTTAATCACTTGCAATGACCAGCACCATTTTCATCCTTTAGGCTCTGAATCACATTCTTTGGTTTTGTTCTGCTTTTTTTGTGATATGCTACTCCATGTGATCACAGCATTACAAGCTTGGCTTTTGCATGTCCTATTTAAGTATTAATGCAGTACCAACAGACAGTATGTAAAACTTACCCTTCTTATATGGTGTAATCAATGTAGTATATGAACAGCCAATTAATTAACTTGGATGGATGTCCTGGTTTGAGGTAAAACAGAACCAACTTTCTGTTCAGTAATTTTACTTCTTAGATAGGCCTCTTCTAACTCTCTGAAATTAACAGCATGCTGTGTCGGAAGCGGTTCGTTCAGAATGATAAGACAGTTTGCGCCAAGGAATGGTATGCAGCGAGGCTCTTGCTTATACTTACTGCTGTAACAACCAAGGGCAGCTAATTTTGTTATTTGCCCCGTTAGAGGGTCGGAAGCGGAGGAGCGTAGAGGGGGCCCACGTGCGGGGAGGAGCGGTCAGGACAGGTGCCCCAAAACTGACCAACACGGGTATTCCATCCCATCTGCCCCAGGCTCAGTATAAAAGCTGAGGGATCAAAGGGTCAACTCTCTTCCTTCAATGGCTGACATCCGAGGAGGACCCTGGCTGTTCATCGGCCTTTGGTCCCGATCCAGGTGTTCCTGACTCCATCTGTGGAATCTAGTTCCCACTTGTCGCCGAGTCCAGCCGGGGACTTCCCCAGTGCCTGCCGGTGACATCATCCTGGGAGCTTAATACGGTTTTGTATATACTGTATCTATTTCATTATTTTCCTTTTTAGCTTACTATTAATATTTCATTAAAGTCGCTTAGTTTCTTCTAAACTCATAAATCTCTTTATCTCTCCCCCTCCTCCCTGTGCACAAGAGGCTGGGGGGGAGCTCCTGTCGCCGGCCATTGGCCAATTTGGCCAAAACCATGACACTGGACTTAAATAACTTGTCGATACATTAAAAGTCAAGCCCAAAACAAAGATGCAAAAAATTATTTGAGTGCCCTTCTAATTGTGTTTTGGGTGATGTATTTTCAGTATTTGCAGTGTGATTAGTCTTGGTGAGATTTAGAGAACATGGTAAACACTGTGGTAACATTATTTAGTTATCTTGTGCAAATAAAGAGGTGTTCTAGTCACAGTAGTTTTGGGAAATGAATTGTCCTCAGCTGTATTTGCATAACTATTCCTGATTTCTGCACCAAATGCATTCATGCATATCCAAGTACTATACAAAACAATGACCTAGATTAAAAGCTTGTTTTAATTATGTATACTCAATTTAGTACATTTTAAAGAGTTACTCCATTTTTTTACTAATTTTAAGCGAGATGAGAACTTGCACTTACTTGTTAAGACATCTGTCTCCAGTGAAGTTAGTGCACAAAGGTTTAGGGACTCCATTATTTCCTACTTTTTTATCTGTTTGTCCCTCCATTTCTTTCTTTCTTTTGTTCTTTTTCATTTTTAATTTGTTTTTCTTTCTTTTTTCCCTTCATACTTTTTCTTTCATTCTTTTTCTTTCTCTCTTTCTCGCTATCGCTCTTTCTCTCATACCCTTTTTATCTCTTTCTTTCATTCCCTCTTTCTCTCTTCCCGTATTTCTCTCTCTCTCTCTCTTTCTCTCTTTCTCAGGTGATAGGAGAAAAAAAATGAACACTATTTATTTTTTTTATTTATTTTCTTCCCTCAGGTACAAATGTTAACTTCCCTCTGTTCATGCAGACTGCTCAGATGATGATTAACACAAAACCAGCACACTGGAAAATCTGTAAAGAACTGTACAGGGCTAGAGCCTGTGCCCTTCTGTAGGAATATGTTCTGCGTCTGACTTCACTGGGGATTTTGACTAGAAAAACCTAAGGGAAAGTAAAGTAGAGATTTCAAGATTTGCTTTTCTGGCTGCTTGTAGTCTTTCATGGATTAAAGCATTTTAACTTCTGAGGCTTGAAACAAAGTCTTCGGGTTTTTTGCACAGAGCAGCAGTGACCTACTCAGGTCTCATCACCAAACTGGTCAGTGAATGTAAAGACTTTTAAGCATAAATTTCCAAAGGTATTCTCTACTCATTGTTATGAAGGTTAAATATTTTTTTAGAAATAATTTAGGATGTGGTGGTGACTGTATTATATATTGAATGCTACATTACGGAATCACGGAATCACGGAATCTTCAGAGTTGGAAGGGACCTCTAGAGATCATCTAGTCCAACTCCCCTGCTAAAGCAGGATTGCCTAGAGCACATTACTCAGGACTGCATCCAGGCGGGTCTTGAGAGTCTCCAGAGAAGGGGACTTCACAGCCTCCCTGGGCAGCCTGTTCCAGTGCTCTGTTACCCTCACTGTAAAGAAGTTTTTTCTTATATTCGATCGGAACTTCCTACGTTCCAGCTTGTGCCCGCTAATATATTATCCATATATTCAATGAGACTTGAACTGTGAGGCACAGGTCCTCACAAGTATTTGTGTCTCAGAGCCCCTAAGCTGATTTTAGAGACAATTAGGCACCTAAATATGTGTGTGGGTTTGCACCCAAGTCAACCCATGGTTGACTGCTTTCAGCTGCCTTACAGTAATTTCTCCACAACCAGGCCTCTACTAGCAGACACCTTGAAAACCTTGGATGCTGATGGAGGCTCCGGTTCACATGGAAGTAGATAAGCAGGAAATCACTTTTTTAACCAGTAGGGCTTATTTTGATGAATGTTGACTCAGGAATCACTTGCCATTTGTCAGACTCCATATCAGGAGGAACTGAAGTACAAATGAATGCAGATAGAAATGGTTCAGCATGTCCCTATTACCCTGGGCATTTACTCGGCACAGCAAAGCAAAGGTGGTTTAACTCTGAGAAATGGCTTTAAATGCCTTTCCTCTGCAGAAGGAGGTCCGACTTTCCCTGTTCCATAAGAGAAGACCTTGGGCTTCCAGCTGAGGTGGATACCCCTGGATGACTTTTGCTGCAAAAGCTGTATTACAGTAAGGCGCTGTCTGTGCCAGGAGTACTTGCTTGAACACCTTTCAGGATTGCATACTGAAGATATCTTAGCTGTTGCATTCAATTTGGGCCAAAACATCCTCAAGGTACCTAGTCATGTAACTCCCCATGATCTTGGTAGGATTAAGCCTCTAACTCTAGGCATTAGTTCTTGCAACTGGATAGAGTGGTGCAGAAAGAACTTTATAAGCCTGAGCTCTTGTTTTGTGTAGGAAGGTTGTGGCTGCTTCACAGCATTGAGTTCCTGCTGCATGGCCATTTGAGTCAGACTGTGGTCCCCACAGGTGTTTCCATGAGTGCCACAGGCTGGTCATTCCCTAAATGTGCATGTGAACACAGGCTGCGCACTGTACAACTAGTCAGTTTGTGATTGGCCTTTGTTAATTATTAGACTGTATTAAGATGTTGTGTTTCAAAGGTCAACACAGGAAGCACCGGTACCAAACGGACATTCAAAAGTGCATACTAAAAAGGTACCAGTGTAATTGTGCAACTGTTTGCTCAGGCACTGGCATTAAAAAACATAGTGATAGGTGCTTTGTTAATTATGAGACCCTATCCAAACAGGAGAGAGAGGTTTATTTATACATTCCAGAATTAAGAATCAAAATTTATTCCCTGATCCAGAGTATTCTTATCAGTGACTTTAGGTTATATAAACTGAAAATCTATCCTCTCATGTTTTTTGCTTTGTTAATTCTCTGTTTGACTATAACTATTTACCAAATAACCCCAGAATATATTTACCATCATTGAATTAGCAATCTGAAAATATTTTAAAAGAGGCATTTTAAGACTTTTCTTCTGGCCGTATGCTCAGTAACAGAAATAATATAGTTTGCTATGATGAGATCATACACAGAGGAGAAAGAAAGATATGATTGGTCAGAATCACACAGATAAGTGCAATCTGTGTTACCAGGAGGGATCGTCGCTGGGCTATCATGTGGTTGTAACTGCACAGTTTAGGTTTTTGTTCTTAATCACACCGATAAGCACAAGCAACAGAGCACCAGGGCTGGGGATTTCCAGAGCATTAGCAATCACTGAAGACAGAGCATATGAGAAGCACATGCTAAGTCTTCATGCTAAAATGTCTGACAAATCTGTGGGAACTGGAGGTCTGGATGAGTTAAGTTGGTATGAAAATGTTTTCCCTTTAGAAAAAGAATAAAAAATATTCTTAGAATTCTCTTGCCCTCCACTTTAAAGCAGCATTATGGCCTGTGCACTCCTGAAAGGGGAAGGTTTCTTAAGCTATGATACAGAAAAGACAACATGGCATGTAGGTTATCTTAAAATAGAGGTTGTTCCTCCAGAGAGTCACCTCCCACTCGACTGTCAGAGTATATAGCACCACCCCTCATAACCCCTATGAAAGTGAATGTCATGCAGAGAAATAAAAGGGGAAGAGAGGGTCAGGCAGAGCTTAATCAGACAGGAAAATCAAACCCCAAAACCCTTCCACTCTTCTTTCTCCAATACCTCTTTAGCACGATTGCCCGGAAAACTAAATTTAATTAAATAAATTTTAAAAAATCCTCCAGCAAAGATGTGCATCAGGATTTTGTTGAACTGAGTGGTGTGCTAGTGCAGAACAGGAAGAGGGCCCTTGCCTCCTCCCAAATAAATATATTATTATTGTGCTTGTTAGTAAACAGTAAATATTACGGCACTGAAGTAGGATAACAGATTATCATTAATGCATCCCTGTTGCCTTAAGATACATGTACATACATTTAGAAAGAAGTGCATTTCAGGGGAGGTAAGGAACTGACCCATCTATTAAAAAGCTTCCTGTGTCTTCTGGAAATAATTCTTTCTGCCTTTATAGCCAGTCATTGTGACACTGTGTCCCTTAACTTCCCCTGAATGTATGCTTTTGGTAGTGAGCACTCCAGCAGAGCACTTCTAGTCCTGTTGAAGGGCTTGCTGCCTGTGTTTGTCTCTGGCAATGATCTGTTCCAGGAAAAGAGTTTCTCCTCGTGGCTCGAGGAATGGTCACAGCTGCCTGTCATAAATACAGAAATTTATACAGCAGAATGTGAGGCCAAATAGAATGTAAAAGTATTGTAGCAGAGAAAGGGAAAGCTGAGCTCAGACTGAGTGGTGTAAAGGAAGCATCAAAGAACCATGCTGAATTAGAGGGGCGCTGCAGCTCTCGCTGTTTTTCTGCTTGGGATGACATGAGCCTCTCCTCAGGTATTTGCTCTGTGTACAACAGGTGAGGGAGATCTTAATCTCTTACAGAAAGGGAATCTGTGCTTCCTGTGTGTGTCAATGCAGCTACTCTCTGGATATGTCTCTGGATATCTAAGACTTTCATGTCACAGTTACTTTCATGGAGATTGTGGTCAAGAATATGGTACATTTAATTATCAAAGAAACTCTTATTTTATGGCCTGTTACCCACTTACAATTTTATGCTTGCTTCACTGTGCCTAGTGCCTGGGGCATATTCAGTGATGTTCTCAGTAGAGCCTTTTCCTAGAGATTTTACTGATGCCCATGCTGTTGGTAGCAGGTTTTGTGAATTGCTTCCCACTCCCCCTTTTTTTTTTCTCTCTGTTCCTCTTTTTTCTACATCAGAGTGGGATGATCTCTCAGTAAAGTTAATTCAGGCCCTTAAATTATGTCAGGCTGTGGGAAACCGTGCACTGTGATTTACAAGGGTAACAAAAATTGCATAGTTCTGCATATCTAATAGTAAGAAATGACTGATTTTGTGATAATCTTGTCCATAATCATCACACAGTTACCACTTGCTGGGCATTCAGTCCAGTAATTAAAATGAACTGACGTTCCCCATGCAAACGGGCCACACTGGTGCTTGTATCAGGAGGGTGAGTGGGGCGGAACATGACCAGCAGACCAGTGGTGACAGGTTGCTCACCACGGTTGTTGCTGACCCTCAGATGGAGGTCAGTGGTAGGGCAGATACTGGCTGTGCCCTGTGGTGGCTCAGCTTCAAGGACTACCAAACCAGCTCATACTTTCAATGTGCTGTGAACCTTTTTTGCACTGTGGATAGTATGCTGTTCAAACTCACAACAAGTCCTTGGAAGGGCCAACTCCTAAGCACAACAAACTCAAACTGGAGACTCCACTGCAGATGATGCTGCAGTGCTGCTCTCTTCAACCTGACTAGAAGTCCTCCAGTTTCCAATGTTAGAAGCAAGGGTAGAACAAACTAGTCACAGTTAGTTTGAGTGGATAGTTGCTGTATAAAAATTGGACCTTATTTAATGATAAGTACATCATAAATCACTTGGCAATGGGTATATCTTTGAGTAACTGTTTAAAGCAGAATTGCATGGAAATTGTAAATTCACATTACTTCTGGTTCTAGTTTGGCAAACACTGCCCTTACTCCACGTATTTTTTTTATTAATACTTAATAAAGAAGCATGTTGACGAAAATGTTAAATCCCTATTGTAAACATTTAGGTCCTTTCTTATAATTAATACCATCTGCACTTGGGAGGTAGGAGGTTTGCATGCGTATTTCCAGGAAGGTGGGAGTCATTTGCAGGAGTGGAGAAGCATGATGTACACTCACAGAGTTACATGTGTCCATATTGCTGTGTGGGTTGGCTAAGTACTTAATTAGAAAAACAAATAAAGCATGTCAAGGGGATATTTTGTATGGAATTACATCAAAGCATTAGCATCTCTGGCTTGCTTGCAAAGCTGTGAAACATTGGCTATATGAAGTGGGAATGGGCAATATGACAGGGCAGCATGAAAATTTGGGTTGAGTTGTAATTAGAAGTAAACAAGGGCTATTGCATCAATGTTTTATATTTTATATGTTTTGATTTTATGATAATATTTGGGATTACTTTTTCAGTCATTCTGAATTGGAAATAGGAACATATATGTGTGTATATATACACACATATATAAAACATACAGATGGCACACATATATATATACACACATACACACATATCATTTTGCAATGGATGATTTTGGAAATAAGTTTAAATTTAAATTCCTTTAAGTAGGTTAAGGTATTCCATTTATCTGATCAGTGAAATACAGTAACTGACCTACATTTGTGAGGAAATAATTTTTCTGAAAATGCTGTTACAACTGTAAAAGGATTATTAATGGAACATATCTGGCAGCCTAATTTGCATTTTAGATAACTCAGAATTATTAATTATCATGTTATACCGAGGCAACCTTCTAATTTCTGCAGAGAAGTATCTAGGCCTTTAGAGCTTGAAAGGAGATAGCCAAAACCAACTATGTAACAAGGGATAATTGTATGGGATGAAAGGGATTTGCCCTCCTATGGATTTCCTACTGTGCTATTTTGAATCTCTTGACAGGGTTACAGGGCTAGCCTCATTTCTTTCTCTCTGATCTATTTTTGGTTTTGGTCTTGGTCCTATGCCGTGTAGTGTCTCACAGTGGAGTTTTGGGATTCTTTCATATATTTGTATATATACATAAAATATCTCCACAGTGAAAACATCAGGTTGGCTATATAAACCTCTGTGAAACCACACCTGTTTTTTTGAGAGCCAGTGTCTCACACCTCTTTGTTGCAGTGCTTTATGCAGTGACACACAGGCAGGGATGTGCATACCTGCCTGGTGTGCATCAGCCACTTTTCACACCACCAGATTGGCCAAGGTCCCTTTCCCACATCCCATGGCTTCTCTTTTAGGTGATGAGAACAGAAGAGACCTTGTATTTTTCCACAGATTATTCTTCCAACTTAATTATTGTGCAGAGCATGGCATGCCAACAATTCCCAGGGACTGCTTGTGAGAGTTTGGAGAATGCTCTGCCTGGCTCTTTGGTTCAGTCTGTCCCACTGGTGGTTTGGTTTGGTTCGTTTTTTCTCACTCAGAAGAACTGTTGAGCAGGGACTGTGCAACATAAAAAGACAAACAGGACATCCTGTCACTTGAGCTGCTAGGTCCATTCAGTCAGTTTTATCATCAGCGCTGTGATGCCTGCATCCTTCTTGGAGGCCAGGGTGCAGAAACTGTCTCATCCCATCTCAGGAGTCAAATGCATAATCATGTTTTGCATAAAGGCAAAAATGTAAAGTTCTTGCATGTATTCCTGGTCATATTTCACCATAGGCTCCATCAACTACTTTTAACTGCACATGACAAAATAATAATTTGTGCAGTAGTTTTAATGCCACAGCTGGTGGGCTTGATATTAGATTTCTTTAATGGTCCCAAGCCAGGCTTTGTCTCACAGCACATCTGAATTCATTGCCAGGTTTGCCAGAGTGCCATTGTGGAGGAAAAATTTCCAGAGCAAACTGCTGTTTGACAAAGAAAACCAGAGGTGTGGAAAAAGGTGGTTTGTTTTTTTTTAATAAAAGGAGTTGTGCAGCAGCTGAATTAAATATTGCTGAATCGGAACTGTATGACATATCTTTGCAAGAGACATTTGATATTTGTTCTCCTCTCCTGGGGTGCTTATTTAAATAAAAAAATGTTAGCAAAATACTGCACGATACTCATAACCTTCAGCAACTGCTGAAAACATTGATTTTGAGCTCTGATGTTTTGTGAAGCATTATTCCATCTGGGAACTGTGGGTTTGGCTGTTCCACTTCTTAACTCTTCATGTGATCTCTGTAGTTGGTGGGCATCTGTTCACTAGGTACTGCAGTTATCTTGTTCATCCTTTGGTCTTCTGTTCAGTTCCAGTAGTCCTAGAAAGTGATGGCTGACTTGCCTGGCTTCCTAGCTGGCTGCTACCTATACTGTTTTCATCATCTGTATTGGATGGTTGATTTATGGTTCTTGGATTTTGGTTACCTGGTAGGATTTTTCAAATGAACGCTAACTAATTGGCAGTATTGCTCTTGTCCATCTGTCTTTAGGCCTTAAAAGTAGGCAGGCTGTCTACTGCTTGTATGCCTATCTATGCTTAGAGCATGGACATGAACACTTCTTTGTTTGCAGCTGCCTCTTTTATTTCTTTACTTTCAGCTTCATGACTACAGACTTGATGCTAGTCTCTGTGGCTTTGAAATACTCGTGTCTGTAATTTTTGTACCTTTAATATTTTTTCACTGAACCTATAAACATCATCATGAATATTATAGTGTGGCCTACCTTTATTAGAATGGCATTTTGTGTGTATATGCTTTACAATAATGGTATGGTCTTTATGAAAAAATAAAAAATTACCTGGTAGCTTTATTTCTACTTTGGGCCCAACCATATTCTCCCTTGTAATTCAGTAACGAAATTCCCTCTGCTTTCAGCTGGGGATAACAAAAACCCAAAAAACCAACAGATTGAAAACCTAACACCTTTTCTCTGAGCTTTCTTCCCTGAAGCTTCTACCTTTTTTTAAGGAAATGCTATTAATTTTTTCTCCCTTGTACTCTAATTCTGTGCAATTTCCCAAAGCTTTCTTCTGTAGCCCTTGGCACCGTCAGACTGCACCTCTGATACAAACTCTTCTTTCTCCTTGTAGTGATCTATTTTGCTGCATATTTAGGATCTTTCAGGATAGCCTTTAGCGCCTTTCAGAGCATGGTTCCAGGGCAGTGGATCCCAAACTTTCCCAGTTCATAGACAACATAGTGGTAGTAGGTAATTACTGTACTTAGTCCATAGTTGGTCTCCATTTGAAGGATGGAGGTATCTACCTGCCAGACCTCTTTCTATATGGGCAGCATGGATGACAGCTGTGTGGTCGGAGGGCCAGATCTCTAAGAAATCACTGTCAGGTTCAGAATGTAGGTTTATTATTGATCCAAGACAGCCTGGACTATTCTCCTGAAGTGGATGTTCTTGACAGAGCAGAGGCTTAGCAAAGAGTATTGGTTCCATCTTACTGTTTTGCACCTGTACTGTTAAATAACCTTGATGTTTGAAGTCCTTTTCTAGTTTCTTTTGCCACTGTAACTAATTTAAATGCACTATGCATCTTCAAAGTCAGCACCTTCATAATTGTCACTAGCCTCCCTGCGGAAATAACCAGGGCGAACATTTTACAGCTTAATACGAATATCTGTGGCATCTTGCTTTATTAATTTTGATTAGCTGGAACAAGTTTCCATGCAGTGGTGCCTCTCATGTTGCTGACTGTTGAAAAACATGCAATCTCTCAAGGGGCACAATTTTGAAAAATAAGATTATTTGTAAAGAGTGGGTTATTTTTGGCCAGGTGAGTTCCCAGAGCCAGTTAAACATGTGACTGCTGGCACAGGATAGGAACAAGAGTCAGCAGAAGGGAAAGTAGAATCAGGGCAGACTCTGCTTTTGCTGGCTCAGGCTGCCTTGGTGCCCCCTGCCTCCCACTCGCCATTTGCAACATGCATGTGTAGCAGCACTAATAAGGACATAGTGCAGAGTTTACAGAATCTGTATTCAGGCACTGAAACGACAAGCAATATGGCCACAGTAGCACAGCATTGCACCCGGCAGGGTAAATTCTCTTAAGCGAGAGTTTCAAGTTTCTCAGGCAGAGAGACTACATTGTTATGGATAGACAGTTTTCAGAGCTCAGCTGGTGGTGTCTTTGCAGCACTGTGCTGTGCTGAGGAGATGTACAAGCACTGGTCAACCTTAGGACGTGCCTTTGAAGGGTGTTAGATGGCTGGCTTTCTGTTTGGACTGTGCCAAGGAGTCTAACTCCCTAAATAAACTCACTCATTAAATGATGCAGTGTCTTTTGCCAAAAACTTTCATTGCTAGGTCAAACTATTGATCCACTTATACTCATATCCTACTCCTATGAGTAGTCTTGTCTTGATTACTCAAAATGCTATGCCATATTGTGCATGCACTACTTACTAAAAAAAACCCAGAGAACGGACAGTGTTCCCTACTAGTAACTCAAAGGACTGCAGTGGTGAGCTCTAACACACTGAGTTGTTGCTGCATAATGTTGCATTACTGGGTACAGCAACAGATAGGTTTCATTAATTCTGCAATTGTACTAGCTTTGTATATATATTGGTCTGTTTGAAAGCATGGTGAGACTTTACTGGAATTATTTTGCCTACTTCATTGCTGAAAAGCCGCTAATCGAGGTGAAACACAGTAGCTGCTTAAAAGCTGGCAGATTCCTATAATCAACTGAACTTACAGGGGTAATTTAGGCAGGCAAAAATGTAATTACTTGGTATATTTCCTACACTGAACTAATTATGCAGTGCCTTACACTCACTCAATGTCCCTATCACCACAGGTCTCTAAGGGGAGAATTGTATGTAATTTATATAATCTGAACACAATTACAAACGTATATTAACATGTATAAAGTTATTGGAGTTCTTTCTAAAACTAATCTTAGCCCTTGCCTCAGTTCTTGTGCTTAGTTAATTCTGATTATAAAAATAGACCCTTTAGTTACTCAATATGAAAATCTGCCTATTTTAAATAAATGTTTTTTTTCAATATGCCAAAGGAAAGCAATATAGCAAATGCAACAGTATACAACACAGAATTTAAAATAAATTTCAAAATATTAGAGCTATGTAGATAGGCTGGCAATAGCTGCATTAACTACGTCTTTAGATTACAGTGTGGAAGCCTAAACTATTAAGGCAGAAAGCATGCTATCATTCTGACTTTCGCAAGTGAACCAGATTGTGTGAAGTGACTACTGGCAGAATTTGGTCCACTGATTATAGACTATGCATTTGGGCTTTTAGAGGTAGTCAAAGTAATTGCACTGGGGCAATCATTATGTGTCAATGTAGAGTAGGGTTGTATCTCTAAAGTTGTCAGAACTTTGAATGAGCATGGATTTTGTCTCTTACTAGTGTTTTAGCTGGTATTTAGACCTACTGAAAAATACTGCTGGAAGTTGCTGGAGACCCCTAACAGAGAACAGAAGTAGCGTTCTTGTGATTGGTGCTTGTGTTAGTTCCAATTAATTTGGGAATAAAAATACCTACTGAGACAGACTTCATATTCACAGCCATACCTTTCTTCTAAAAGCACTGTATTCACTTTTCTCTGACTATGGCTTTTCTACAGATTCTGTTGTTTTTCATAGTTTTTACCACTTTGCCCAATATAAAAACAATAGTTCAGTAATGTCACACTGGAGTTTTGTAGGAATGGCTAGCAGAATATGGCCTGGTCCTGGAAATCTGATTCTCTTCATTTGGGGATTTGTTTTAGAATCTGTTATATGGATAATTCAATCTAAGAGAGATTCCCTGATATGTTCCTTATAAGTAACAATATATCCTCCTTCTGAAATCAAACACTACTGTAAATTTTGTGTTTGTTATGTTCTGTGGTTTTTTTTTTTCTTTCTTCCCCTGCAGGGGTACCTCTAAGTACTTTGTGCTTACTTGTACTTTGACAGTTAGGTTTTGAAGTAGGTGTTAGGAAAGAGGTCAGAACAACATTGAGGAGTGCGTCTCCTCCTGTTAGTTCCCCATTTATCTGCTTCAAGAAGCAGTCATTTATGGGATCTAAAAGTTTGCCTTATTTTCATGCTCCAGTGTAATAGCTACTAAGCCTGCATGGGAATGGTGAGAACCTCCCTTTAGTCTATATTCTGCAGCGATAGCCTCTCTGAGAGCTCCCAAGTGAACCATACTCCCTCTTTCCATCCTCCTCAGGCTGTGATAACATTGCTCTATTAATATGTTTTTCCTACATAAGCATCAAATTTTAATCTATGTAGATTCTGGTATTTCTCAGTACAGTTAACTTAATAACCTGCTTGGGCTGCATACTTCCTTTAATGCATAGCACCACTCCTGTGATCTTGCCTCTTGTTTTTTCCCCGTGTATTTTGTACCTTAAAAATACAGTGTCCCACTGTATTTTCTCTCTAGTAACCTTCTGTCCTGGTTTGAGGTAAAACAGAACCAATTTTCTGATTTGTAATTCTACTTTTTAGCTGGGCCTCTTCTAACTGACTAAAGTCTGAAATTAACAGCATATTGTTCTGAAACTGTTCACTCTCAGGGTGATAAGACCTGATTATACCACGGAATCGTATGCACAGAGGCTCTTGCTTATACTTATTGCTATAACAACCAAGGTCAGCTAACTTCGCTATTTGCCCTGTTAGAGGGTCGGAAGCAGAGAAGTGTAGAGGGGTCGCACCTATAAGGAGGAGAGGACAGGACAGGGGACCCAAAACTGACCAACAGGGTATTCCATCCCATATGCATCATGCTCAGTATAAAAACTAAGGGATCAAAGGGGCAAGGGGGCTCTGGCTCACGTTTTCTTCAATGGCCGATGTCTGAGGAGGACCCTGTCTGTTTGTCTGCCTTTGATCATGATCCGAGCACTCCTGACTCCAGTTCCGAAATTCAGCTCCTGTCCGTCGCTGACTCCAGTCTGGGACTTTCCCTGTGTCTGCTGGTGATGTGATTGTCATCCTGGGAGCTGGATACGGTTTTGTATATATTGTATACTTTTTTATTATTATTTTCTTATTATTTCTTATTTCCTTATTTATTATTATTTTCATTAAAGTAGTTTAGTTCTTTTTCTGAACTCGTAAATCTTCTTATCTCTTCCTCTCCTCTCTGAGGGGGGGGGGCAGGGAGGGCCATCTGTCGTTCTGATTGGCCAATCCGGCCAAAACCACGACACATTCTAATATGATATTTCTCATTCAGTAATCAGTTTTAATTCATCCCAGTTCACCCTTCTGTATTGGCGTAGAAGCACATACTCATTTGGTCTGACTATCTGCTTTCTACGCTCTGTTTACATGGGACTTGACTGGTTCAAGATGTTCTTCATTGTTTCTTCCTGCATCTGTCCTTAGTCTAAGTTATCTTTTCTTACCTCACCTGCAGAGGATGTGTACTCTTGAACTGTATGATCTTTCACCTTGTCAAAACTCCTCAATTCCTAGTTTTGTTTTGACCCTTTTTTATTTCTATGAAGTTCATCCTGCTTGCAAAAACTTATCCTGTTCCAAAATTACTAATTCAACACCTGCATTTTTTGAAGGGTCTTCACTGAACTTCTGCTATCACCTCAACTTTCAAGTACCCCATAACGATATGTTTGATGCCATGTTCTTTTAAGAAGTATTTCAGATTACTTCATTGAGGGAATTAGGATCAGATCACTGGTGTTTAGTTCAGAAGGCAGGAGAACTATCCCTAATAAATCTGTTTGTGTAAGTTAGGATTTCTTACAAAAGGGCTTGTGAACAGCTAACACGGATGCTTTGTCAGAGCATTTGGGGCAGTCACCCAAGAGATACTCAGTGCATCAGAACCTGGCCAAGAAAATTTTTGAAGGAATTGATATAAAAGATTTTTCTTGATTTTATTGTTGTTATCTCCACATCAGAAAAATACATAAAAAAGTGTAGTAATGACAACAGTGAAGCAAACACTTCATTAGCATAATCTAATATGTACCATTCTTTGCAGAGTCAAAAATGAATATAGCTAGTATGCTGTTGTTGCAAGAATGTATGTTTCACATCTATTTTTATTCTTAAGTACAGAAAGGGGAAAACAAGAAGAAGAATGGAGAAGTTGTAGTGTACTGTGAAATTATATTTTCTTACTTATATTTCTGGTCTAAAAAATCTAAATATCTGCACAGTTATTATGAAGCTTTAATTCAATACCACATATCTCATTTTTAAATCCCTTCTTCTAGACTTGTAACTTCCAGGATTGTTTCTGACATCATCCTCTAATAATTTAGGAACTACTTATTTCAGGAGACTAATATTATCAGGAGACATCAGAAAATATTAAAATGGTTGACAAGTTATTGAATTAATAGATGATTAATTTAATCTTTCTGTAGGTAGCAAAGCTTTGCCAGACTTTTGTGTATATTGTAGCTTGCACATATACTTATAGTATAATCAACGGTGCTATATTTGCTTTTATGATGAGCCCTTTTTATACACATTTACGCTTAGCATGATTCAGCACATATCTCTGTGGTGTAAGTGCCATCTTTTCCTGTACCTGTGCAGTCTTTATGATACAAGTCCTTTGAGACTTGCAGGGTAGTGGATCATTTCAAAAAAATAATGTCTATTTTTTGCTGTATTGGGGGAAAAAAAAGAAAAAGCCTGAATCTCTTATCTGTGTTCTGGTAATGAATCTTGTGCCTTTAAGACCAGAGACTTCAGTGGAAAGTGGGCTAACTGGTGTTCAGTCCACAGGACAAAGCTAGAGCTGATTAGCTGATAGTAACCTCTCCCAAAATACACATAGTGTGGGCATCCTGAGTCCTGAGCACCACCTCTTTCCAGCTGCAGGTCCACACCTGTTGGGCATTTTTCTTGCTATTGTAAATGTAGTCAAATACAGTCCTTGATTTATCTTGCATCTTTGGAGTTAGACAATGAACATACAGAGTCCACGCCAGAAGAAAGCAAATATACAACAGCACTGAAGAGTACATGTCCTATTCCATACTTGTTATTTCCTCACTTCTTTGTGCAAGAGTGCAGTCAGCACACCCTTAAGAGGGGATTTGTATACACTTGAGAAAGATGTAATATGACGTAATATGACATATTACAGTAGTTGCAATTGACTCTTATTATTTTTTTACCAGTGAACAGCTTGCTTTGGGGCTTAACATGTTGTCTCTGCTGTCTCATTTGTTTTGAAGCAGAATAAAAAATTGCTGATGTATTTTGTTTTCCTCCATAATTTTCAGAATTCTCAATAACTCAGTTAAATCCCACTCTTGTCTTTTCCAGGGCATAAAATTCTGCTGTTTGCAGTCTCTTATAATATGTACATGGAAATAGCACCATTTCTTTTAAGATTGTACATTCTTCATTTGATGGACAGCCTTAAGCTAACCAGAACTGACAAGACATTCAAAGCAGAAACTAAACTCACCAGACAGTTTTTAGGAAGGAGGACTTCCATTGTTTAAATGAAAGTTGATATGAGTTTCTGAGTATTTCAGCAGCTATAGGAGCAAAAAAAAATCCCAGGAAGGCAGCTCATTCAAAATTCAAAGAATAGCAGTCCATGATCTTCACCTATGATCTCTTTCATTCAAATAAAAAAAAAAAAAAAAACAACAACAAAAAAACACCAAACCCCTCTCTAATGAGGCAGAACAAAATATGACATTGGCAAAAAAAAAAAATAAAATAGCACAGTGTTCAAGATTGTGCAAAATTTTCTCTACATTTGGCATCATATCTGTAATTCTAGCCCCCTTATTATTCTTTTGCTCTTGTTTTCTGCTCAGAGTAGGCATGTTTCAGTTCCACTTTTTATCATTATTTTCCTTCTTTCTTTTTTTATCCCCATTTATTCCTCCGGTTCCAAAACCATACTTGATTTATGTCCTGTTATTTCTTACCCTCCTCCGGGTTTGTGATTTATTTCTGCAGTTCAGCTCAGTGTTTTTAAATGCTTGGCATTCACAGTATTGTGACTTTTTTCCAAAATAATCTTTTTGCATTCAAATGATGTTACATTAAAACAGAACTAGAAGACCTACACGACAAGAAGATCATACAATCCAAAAGTTGTTAGTCATGTGCTGTCATGATAAATCTTTAAATGCATCCTGTTGCTCACAAAAGTGGCATATTTTTCTTTCTAAGGTCCTGCTCCAGCAATGAGATTTGTATGAATCAGTTTGGAACGCTACCCAAATTCCCAACCATGGAATCATGCCTCCATTTTTTTAGTACACTCAGACTATTTTTAATCACAGAGTGTAGAGATTCTAACAACAAACTTAATTTTTAGGATCACCAACTGAATATGAGCAGAGTTTTGTCTTTTGGTCCTAAATCTTTAGAATTTCTTTGGCTTCTCTTGAAATCATTGACCAAAGAATTCAATTGTTTAACAGAATCACTAAACAGGGGTATATCCTCTTGTTTACCTAATAAGTCTCTTGAGTGCAAATGTGACTAGAAATATTTGTTTTAAATCTTCCATCAAATTCTTATTTGATCAGTTGCTTAGTGACATACTGTATAGATGGTTTCTCTTTGGAAAAATAATTTTTCAAGTTGAACAAGAAAATGGCTAGTTTTCTCTATCTCTACTTAAATTGCGCCTTTGCAACTTTGACAGTATTAAAGCTCTCAAGTGCCAACATTGACAGAAGATACCATAGCTTAAATGACCCTGCAGAGCAAAAATCTTATTATCTGCAGAGACAGCTCTTGCAAGTTGTAAAGCACAATAGGAGAAAAGTAAGCGGGCTCTGTGTAATAGAACATAGTTTCCTCAAGGCAAACACTTTGATGTTTTCAGGACATTTGATCAGAAGTGTCATCATTCACCAACTACTTTAAATATCTGCATGGAGAGGAAAAAAAAAAGACATACAAGAGGACATTTGTCAAGTCTAGCAGGCAATCCTTCTGGTGGAAAGGGAAACCGGCTGAGATCAGTTTAGTCCTAATGCAGTCATGTTTTCACTTAGCGGTACACAGCCAGAGCAACAGCATGTGCACTTTTTCCTCTCTTCATCTCCGGCTGCCTTCATTCATCTGGAAAAGAACCAGGTGTTTTGGCAGTGAGTGTGAACCGAGGCCTCACAGTTTATTAATTCAATTTAATTTACAGGTGACTTATTAGAAGACTTCTGTATACTTCTTGACATTTTTGGGGCAAACTTTTTTTAGTGGCATAAAATAAATATGAGGTCCCATGCTTGATATGAAAAATGTGTACCTGACACTGCTTGGGTCACCAGAAAATGACTTTAATTTGTGATACAGGACCTTAAGTAATGCATTTCAGCATGATTTCCTAACGGTAAGTTCATTACATTGTAATATTTGGACAGCTGCTTAAAGTTAACCTGTGTTTATTTTCTCATGTGCAATATGCCTGTGATCATACCTAACTGATATACACTGACTTGTGAACCCATGGCTGTCTCCTGAAAGTTAAATTCAAAAAAGTTACATAGAGGTTTTAAGCATAGGTGTTGCATTTCCTAGGTTTTATGCACCCAACCTTCCAGGAGCAAAATTCAAGCCCTCTTTGGAAGTAGCCTGTGTACAGCACAGGAGCGCGCTATTTCAGTACCAAATATATGGTACAGTGTCTATGAAGCATGTATAATAAACTCTGGGGATAATACTGCAGCAGCACAGTTCCTAGGCTTGACAAGACCGAGTCTGAACTGCTGAAGAATAGAGCCAGGACTTGCAAGACCCATGTTTTTTCACCAGCTCAGTCACTGACCTCTGCCCCGGCACTGTTTATTGGCAAAGCTTTGTAGAGCACTTTTGAGTTTTTACAGAAAAGACTTTGACAACTAAACTAAAGCTGACAAGTGAGAAGTCCTGAGTGAAAAGCTGGAAGCGCGTTCCAGCTGCCAGAATGTGCAGAAGCTCAGCACGTATCTATCAGTCTTCAGTAAGCCAGGTCCCATAAGAGACACATTGTGGAGTATGTTTTATGGATATAACCAAACCGTGCCACAGGAGCATAAGACAACAGCAAGTTCACTTGGCCGGTGGCACACAGTGGGCTGCAGAAGGAGCATGGCTGGGAGCCTGGGAGGGAGGTTGTCCCACTCAGGCTGGGCAGTCTTCCTCCTGGGTTGTTAAAGGAGTAATCTGAAAACGTGGCACCACTTGCTGAACTGAAACCACGGCCTCATTTTGTGTCTTTGTAGTCTAAGAGCTGTACACTAGATAAGAAATGCTTCCTGTTTGTGGCAGCCAGGCGCCAGACTGAGGCTGCTACATGCTGTTTCTCAGCCATACACAGGACTTAAATGAAGAAAAATTGGATTTAAGATCTGAAGGTCCGGTCACCTAGCAACTATAGTCCCACCAAGGTTTCAAATTAGCTTGGATTGTATATCCCCACAAGTCTATTCTTATGTATTTAATTACTGCTGCTTTTTTTTTTAAAAAAAAAAGGTATTAAGATGTTCAGATGGATTCTTTGCGGAGAACAAGTACTGGAAAGGACCCACATGTTGCAAACAGAAAATGCAAACAAATTTTCAGCAACAGATTACTGTTGTGCTCTAATTCCCCAACCTGGCATAATACTAACAGGAAAAGGGGAGAAAGCTGCAGATTTTTGGTTGATGTGGAATAGTTTCAGGGGCTGATCACCTGGACTCTGTCAAGCAAGTAAATAACGTGCACAAATAAATAAAAATATTGTCCATAATTTCTACAGAAATTATTTCAAGTGGCTTTGGCAACATATTCCAAGTCTTTTGTGATATATAGCAGCTATCCATAATGTTTGGAACAATTGCACTGCCCAAAAAAACCCCAAACCATAACAACCCACCCCAAAAGAAAGATGATCTGCTAGGGCTTACTTGTTCTATGGTGACTTACAATATGCCGTAAAATAATGCAACAGCTAAATCAGGAAAGAAATATAAGCAATGTTTGCCTCTTTTCTCAGCACAAAGAAATTTGTGGGATATGACATGTAAGCCAGTTATCAAGAATATTTTGACCTTTTTCTGGGTAGCTCATTGTTTCAGCCTTCCACAGTTTGAAGTGACTGAGACCATATTATTATGTTTAAGGTATATGTTTTTCTGTGTATCACTTACACACTCTGGAGTGCAGTACCATAATATTACAGCAAGAGAAAGCTACAGTTGAGATATCATCTCTCTCATATCTTATCTGAGAGGCAATCATAGTGTCTTGTATAGTGAAAAACCATGGAGATCAGCCAAATCCTTTGTGTACCTAGACTTGGCTGATTAGTATGAATGACTGGGAAATTATTTTTGCTTCACATGTAATATTCTTCAGATATTCTCTTCTGTCTGCAATAGCTCCAGCACTTCTGTGGGCTTTGGAGAGAATTTGTTGCCTTGTGTAAAAGTAACCTCCAATTATCTGTCTGTAAGGTCTGGTTTGATATGTGGAATGATTGCTGATACTAACATCAGCTGGGCTTAACGGATACAAATATGAAACCAAGAGAAATAATTAATATGGTTACAAATGTGTATCAGTACACACGCATTATGTATAAAACAGGCTTTGGACAGAGGCAAATCAGGGCATTTTCTTATTGCTTTTTTGAATTTCCGAAGTGCAACAGCCCAGTGCTATACTTGGCAAGTTTCAGATACTCCTGTTGCAGTTGTGCCAACCATTTCTAATAGAATACCACTACGTGTTTACATCTTCTTTTTTTTTTTTCTTCCAAAATTACATCTTTTATGAAGTAATTTATTATTTGGAATGGTTTGAAGTGATTGAGAAGTTATGCTTGAAGGTATTTCAGCCTGCATGCTGCTTGCAGTATTTTACATCCAGTCCTTTATTTCTTATTTCTAAAATTTCCTATATCAGTGCTCCATCATATATTACCTGTAAGTTCTCTGTCTGATATTTTTCTTATTCCCTAAAAATCAGCTGCCTTTCTTTTTAATTAAAAAAAGCTGATAAGAGCTAAAGTTCTTGTATTTAAGTGCTTCTTTCTGTCTTCCTAACAAATAAAAAATAAAATAAAAGAATCCAGAAGTCTTGGTACATTGAAATAAAAATTTAATTTGTTGCTAATGTGAAAAGCAAAAATGATGGATTTGTGATTTCCTTTCCGAAACTCATAATAAAAGGCACAAGAGCTCAGTATCTCAAAAATAGGAGCCTGAAATTAATGTCATAGATTCATGTCACAGACCTGAGTGAGAGCATTGATGGGCAGGCAGCTGACACTCTGGGACTTCAGCAAAACAAGTATTTGGTATCTTCTGTAATCACAGGTATCTTTATCAGAATGTTTTTAAGATTCAGTACTACATAAGGTTTAGGATTCAAAAGTTATGATTCAATCAAGGCTAGTTCTGATTTTCTTTCATGATTGTCTGCTACTTAATCTCAGAGGTAACTGCTTCCGACCCGAGATAAACAGCCAGTGGTATATAAACTTGAGGGGGAGGTGCACTAACTGTTCTCCCAGTGCATGTTTCCAAGTTAAAAGGACATGACCTTCAACACATGAACTTTTTAACACTGGGGAGCTCGATGGCTTTCAATGACTCTACTGTTGTAGGGGGCATTTTTAGAAAGATTTGTGGCATGTATTTTAAACGGTGCTTATAAATTGTGTCTTACACTTTGGTCAAACAGGTATGCAAACGGAGGGAGATACACAGAGTGGATTTCTGCAATTACACATTGTGCATGTACACTTCAAAGAAACTGGCTGTGGTTAATAGACATAACATCCTAGATACCCTAAAAGTCTCTCTTCACTTGTATGCTTATAGACACCCCAGTGCTACTGTCTTTTCCTTGACAGTGACATCTGCTCTCATTCAACACATTATCACTGAAATAACTAAGTCACTAATCCCTTTTAGAGTATGCTGTAGATTCAGGAGGGGTGTGAATGAAGACAGAAACCATGGAGAATAGCACAGCAGAGAAAATATTTTCTTAGTACATAGCATACAGTTAGAACAAAAACTAACAAAAATAAGAGAGTGAAAGATACTCAAAACGGGTTACGTTTATTTAATCTGGAGAAAATTTGTTTGGCTGCCTTCTCTGGTAGGGGGGTGTGCTTTTTGGGATGCAGTGGGGAACTAAGGAGAAGTTCTGTGCTCCTGTGTTACGGCACTTCAGCAAATGGAGGGAGCAGATGTAGTAATTAAGTGTTCTCAAAAGGTTGCAAAGTGAGTTGATTAAGTGAATTACTAAACTTAACAAAACCATGTCAGAATCAAGAGGCAATTGTGCATTCTCTTTTATGCAGTTTTGTGCTGTAAATAAAGCACTGCTCTAATGTTAACATTTTCCATAACAGGAAAAAGAGAAACAATTTTTGTTTAAACTTGTAAAAGGTCTTGTTCATGATATCAACAATTTTCATAAACAGCACAGTCTTGCCTTGCTCTTCAAGAGTTTTAATGGTGGAAGCACTGACTCATTTTGGTAAGATGTTCGTGACTCTTTCCTTAGATGTATGCCTCACAATAGACATTTATATTTTACAATAATACATTTCGAAGTATTTTGACAGAATGAGTAAATGTTACTTTGTCTGCATAACAGAAACAACAATAGCAGCATGGAAATTGCTTGCAGTAAAATGCAATTAACAGAGAAAACTGGAAGTGGAATCCAGGCCCTACATAACTCTCATCTTACCAGGTGTATGAGGATTAAGACATATACGAACCACATTGGTCTTGTCTTTTCTGCAAATTTCCACCTTCTCCTGGAAATGCTGGGCACATTTCCTACATATTCCACACTTCTCTACTTCATGGGAAATCTGAGAACTGATATTGCTGAGAATGAATGAAGTATTGATATTAGCTACTAAATTATGATCCTGGGAGTGGTAACTATTGTAATCCCTCCTCAGTCCCATTAACAACATAAGCCCAGCTTGTACAAAGCACGATGAAGTTCTGAACGAGCCTCCTGAATTTTTCTTCTCTGGTAATTTATATTTCTCATTTAGTCTACTTCAGTTCGGTATTTCAGTACCCATCCACATAAATGCCTCTTTGTAAAAAAGTCTTTGAGTGATCCAGAAGTCACTCACACCTTTGTGAAATAGCCACATTTTTCTATGAGGCAATTTTGTGAGACAAACAGAAAGCTACTCCACAATGAAAACCAGCCTCAGGTTTGAACAATCTACTATGCAACTGTTTACCTGATAGCAGAATTAGTCTGCTTAAAAGGCAAATATCAAGACATAGAAGAATTCTGAATTTTTCACCACCTGTTTGAGAGAGAGCAAATGCATGCATGAATGCACACATGAGGATGCTCACTTTGAAGGAAAAAGAAGTGGAGAACAAAACATATCTAGAATGCGGAGAAAAGTTTTGAGAGACTCTTCAAAGAGTCTCTTAACTAATCCCAAGGGACACTCAAGAAGTGGGAGATCATTCTACGGGGGAAAAAAAAAAAAGATATCTTTAATTAAACTATTCAAGCCCTGTGTGTACATGTCACATGCTTCTTACCTCCAGAATTTTTGCTCGCTCCTTGATGGGCATTGCTGTATTGCACAATTTGAGTTCCCTACCAAAACTAACTTGAGACCCAAGAAAGTAAGTGGAGAAAAAACCAGGAGAGACAGACATTTGGTTGAAATACCCACTGGAGCTGACAGCCTCTCTTCACTGACTAGGCAGCCTACAAGAACTAGCTCTCTGTGTTAGAAGTCTGCCTTTGGTAATACCCTTTAGAGCAAGCACAAGGAACCACACCAGAGTTCATCCAGTGATAGAAAGTGTACCCTACTAAGGACTAGACAAGCTTATAGCTCAGGATGTTGGTACTGAAGTGTGGCAGATATGCAGAATGCACAATACAAGATTCAGTGACAACAATAATTAAAAAAAAAATATCCAAAAAAGGCTTTCATGACCCTGTTGCCATTTTTTTTTTTTTATTCTGGCTGACCTGTAATCTCATTACAGAATGAGATAATAACATTGTTTAAAAGAGGTTGCAGCATAAAAATGTCTTTGAGTCACTTTGCGTTGCGTTAAGTGAATTGTCTTTTTGGTAGTTTAGTAAATAGAAGGTGACAGTGAAACCTGAAGAGCGCTCTATTTGCTACTAAGCAGTAGTACAGTGAATAATGTAGGAATAATTAAAAATTAAATTCCTTGATATTTAAGCAGTTCTGGATGCCTCAGTACTTCTTCAAAGATGCTTACTTTTAACAGCAAGTCTCTCAATCTTTCCTGCAGTTATGGCACATAATGTGTGCAAATTATATATGTATGCATGTGCATATATAGAGAGGTACATATTTACATATTAAAAAGAAAGGGACCAGGAAATGGCATGCATTTGAGAAACCTAGAGAAAGAGAAGTATGCAGTTTGCAACTGGGGAAAAAATAGTAATTAAGCAGAAAATGGGTTGTGGAGGGAACAAACTCTTACCTCAGGAGACAATCTGCCCTACTTTATTTTCTCGCATTTTGAAATCCATGAATCTTTTACTTGCTTTATCACTTTTCCCAATTCCCTGCAGGCCAGAGCTGACAGCTAAGCCTCTGCTTTATCTTAAACTGTTCAAAGCATGTCAGAAAATGACTTACCCTGCTGAGTCTGAAAGTGGCTGCATGATTGCAGGAACCCACCTACGGGTTACCCCCAGTCCAGGTGATCACTGTTGCTTGAGTGAAATCATAATGATAGTCCCAGAACAGCTGGCAAATTGTTATGATATATGGTCTTTTGCTGCTTCCATTTGAAGACCAGAAACTGAGCTGACTCTTTTTTTTTAATCTTCTTTAGAAGTAATTATTTCTGTCTTGGGCCACTCAGATACCAGCACATAAAGACAGTTTTTAACCCTGTGTTAATAACAGCTGTTTTGTGTATGGACAGGGTCAAGCAGTTGCAGTGTTTGTAACTGTCTTGACTGTTTATTCTGTGGGCTCTCTGTACTGCCTTTGAATATGGCCTTTACAAATCCTTTCTATTTTTATTCCGTTGCACTTCTAGAGAATTAGCTTTAAAATACACTGTTGTCACCACACTTCAGCATGATAAAATGCAGGGATAAGGTGAGTGTGGCTGCATTCATGTCTCTAAAAATAGGATTCTACTGGAATTTTTACAGTAATTTCATTTTAGTAGGCTTTAGCTTGTGCTGAAAATTGATATACCTCAAACAGTTCTCTGTGGTGAAGCAAAATAAAGCAAGACAGGAATTGCACACTGTTTATGCTCAGCCTGTACCATGAAATGATATGCTCATGTACTGCTTTTTATCTTCAAAGTTTTACTATCTGTATTACCATCTCTGAAAAGTGACATGTAAGTAACTGGTATATCACATTCTTAAGTTTGAAATTCTTCTGACTGATGACACCCGAACCGGCATTTTGCAGTTCTCAGGAGGAACCCATAACACCATTCCTCACTGGTGTTAGCTCTTGTGAGATAACTGTTTCTTTTTGGATATCTGAGGAGAAAAAAAGCACTAATGCTAGGCACAGCTCCCTTAATTGTCACAGAGTATCTTTTTGATTTTACCCTGGTGAGAATGTTTGCAAGGAAGTTGTTGTTGGTGTCCTGTTAACTAGTAACTATCAGGTATGAAGGTAAAAGAGGACTTGCGAATCTGTGAAGGTCTGGAGAATCCACACAGAGCGAATCTTTCAGTTCTCCCCACTATATTGAGATCACAGAAGATGGAGATTTATACTGCCATTAGTTACACACATCAGAAACTTCCTTCTTACTTTTGTAGGGTGAAACATTTCCCAAAGGCTCTGAAAAATCAGCAGGGAGATTCTGGATGTCATTTTGGATCTTTACTTACCATATTGGCTGAATTCAAGCCTTCAACCCTAGTCCTGTTTCTGAGTAAGCATTCCCTACAACAATGTCAGTGGTTTTATTTTTTAAAAAAATTTGATTGTGTTGTTGTCACATCTGGACTCGCTATGCAGTGCAAACAAGGGCAGTCATCTCCTCTTCAATTTACACTAGCAGATGCAACAGTAGAGATGTACTAGCTTGAAATGTACACCTTCTATTAAGAAAGAAATGTCAGTTATATGGTCTATATAAACTATTTCAGGTGCATAGGAATTTAATTGAATTAATTGTGTTATTTGTTGTAATGTCTTTCTTTCCTCTTATTGCACCCAATCTTGGCCAATTTATGTGCCAGCTGATTTCTGAAATTTTGGAATTTATGAGTCCCAGGAATCCTTATCATGATGCTGTGGTAGCAAGTAGAGTAAATATGGTGAATGAGGCTGCTAAGATACTGGGTAAACAGGCCTTATTGCCTCCTTTCTAAACAAAAACTGCATTGCATTGCAGAATTTGCCATCTGAAGACATGTTTCAGACATCAGAGATGCGGTGAGAAACTTGGACAGGATTGTCTTAGATAGGGAGGTTGTGTGCAAGCCACTGTTGAGTTATTTAGATCAGTTAACTAACTTTATCACATATTGTAAAATTGTTAAAAAAACCCAGAAGGGCAATTCGGTCATTTATGTGTCCTTCATCAAAACACTGTTCATAGAAGTGAACTCAGCACCTTCTGTGAGGTCTGCTGCAGGATAGCATCAAGAATATTTTGGATTATTTCATAAAAATACGGTATAGTCACTAGTAGTATAGATATGGGAAGATGAGTAAATTTTCCACGTGCAAACTGCAAAATATGAAAACTTAGGGTACCCAGGCACACATTTTAATTTAGTCACAGATTTTGTCAGTGCCTTGCTTCTCAACTATAAAAAAAGGGACAATAATATCCCTACTTTACAAAGGCATAGGAAAATAATTTCAGTCTTCCAGGCATCTCACAATCGAACAAGTGTTGAAGATGCTCTCCTTATTAGATGGATAGATCTGCTAATGGGCTGATGAAAGAACTGATGCTGAATGAAAGTGATAAGCTACAGATCAGTGTAAGAGAAATTAACTTCAGCAGATGAGAAGTTCTGTATTATGCATTACCGCTTGCCTGGACTTGTGCTAGCTGCTATATTTGTTTCACTGCAGTTGGGCCGTGGGAACCAGTATCAGTGACATGGCTAGCGAGGCAGAATTTTTAAAGACAGTGCTGTTTTGTTGGGGGATTTTTTGCTTTGCTTTTAATTTTGCTGAATAGAAATGTAAAATAAAAATCTGTATTTTAAAGTACTCACTTATTTTTCTTTCTTTCTTACAGCTTGTGGCCAATGCAATCCTTTTTGTCAGTGTAAATTTGTATGGGGTCTTTGTGAGGATTTTGACAGAAAGGGCTCAGAGGAAGGCATTCCTTCAGGCCAGGAACTGCATCGAGGACAGGCTGAGGCTGGAGGATGAAAATGAAAAACAGGTCAGTTTCTAAGGCTTATTTCTTTTTCTCTGTTTCTTCTGAGATGACTGTAGTTATGTGAACCACAGGTCAGGACATTGCTGCTGAGTGCATGATAGGCGGTGTGTGTGTTTCCATTGCGAAGGAAGGCTGCTGCACCCCACCACCTGCTTCAGCTCTTCCTTGCCAGTGCATGCACGCGTCGCTCTTCATCTGCAGTACACGCAGAAGGTGCAGGCTGACCCCAAGGCTACTGTCAGCTCCAGCACCAGAGGGGATGTATTTAGGCCTGAGACAAAGCTAACATACTATTGCACTCTAAGATCCTGTGTTTTTTTCTGCATGGGTGTTTTTGGGTGGGGGTTAGATTTGCTGTAAATACTTCTCTTCTGGCTGTGTGTGCTATAACTTTTTTGCAATCATGATACCTATAAACAAAATTCTACGTTTTGGGGACAAGGGGCTGCACTGATATACATAAATAACTGTGATAAAAATCTATTCCTTTTCTCAAAAGCCACCTTAGTAGTTTGATGGTATATTTCACACAAATCTACCGATCAAACTTCCAAGCATATTTGGAAACAATGAGAAAAACCACTGTATTGTGGAGCTTGCTGTTGTTACTCACAGGTCTGAATGTTAAACCTGAATGTAAAACCTACTAAGATCTGTTCATCTGTAAGGTTTGGACGAGGTTTTTCTTTCTGTCTAGGTGATAATATAGGGCCACGCTGGAATACATAGATATAACTCTACTGACTTCTGTGGAATGATAGTAACTTATGCCAATAAAGGACTTCAGTCATATTCAAGCCTTGCTATACAAGATGTCAGGGTTATCAAAGCTTGTGTACCTCACACACTTTTACTTCTCTTTGTTTGCAATTTCTCTACCAAGTCTATTTCTATGTGTGAAATAACACAGGTCCTTAAGTACTTTCTGTTATGAGTTGAGTGAATGCATTTTTATGACCTGAACATACTCTGCAATAAGTAGATGTCTTCTTTGAACAACTGCATACTTTGCTGGCTGTGTACAAATGGTATTAGGATCAAAGTCTTTAGATTTGATTCTGGTCTTTTGTAATCCAAAGATGCAGATTTTCAAAGTCGTAAATGTGCCATAAGTGAATTTCCGTGGGATTTAGGCAACCCTGCCATTTGTGCCTTTGAAAACCTGCTTCTGGGATCCAACATGAATATAATACTGATTTTTGTTTTTCTGTAGTGAGCTCATTGGCAATCTGTCTTATTTTATATTTTATCCATACATATAGTAACACAAGAAAGCAAAAACATTACATGTAATTACCGTTATTGTTGATAGTATACCTAGAGAATCCTACAAATGTTTTTTCCAATGTAGTATACAGGTCAATGAAGACAATATACTTTTCTCCTACACTTGTGAAGTTAACTTTATGCAACATAGTGTAAAACTCAGTACAGTGGTGAAATATACTAATTAGCTGACAAAAGTACCATCAAAATACTTTGTGTGGCTGCTGTCATGCTACTTGGGAATACCTCTAAAACCAGGGCAAGAATTAAGATATGATTACAGGCTACAAAATTATTCTGCGGTTGCTGTGGCATAACGTAGCCCAAGTTTCCAGCTGGCAACACTCAAACGTGGTTGAGAGGAAAAGAGACATTGCTGACCTAGTTCAATTTTTTGTGATCATTCCTGTATTTTTGTTCTCTGAAGTATGAACATTACATGTTAAAATGGACTGAATTTTTTCGTCAGACTTTCTTTTCTCATTCAAATGCTCTGACCTAAATACTGTGTCCCTTTTCCATTGAGAATTGTAATCCAAAATGCTAAAACCTTTCCCTGGTATTTCTGTGCAAGTCTCTAATGGGAAAGGAAAGAACAAGCTCTTGGCTTTTGAATGTACACAGCCTTCTGAACATACACAGTCTTGACGGTGTGAGACAGATACCACATGGAAAACTGTAAGTGAGATTTCTTCCTCTGTGTCCTAAGAGTGATTCTCCTCATATGGGATGCATTTGTAGTAATAGTCCAATGTGATAATTTTGATAAATCCATTTTTATGAGCAAAAGCAAAGATCTCATGTTGTAGCAAGGAGGAGGAGTTTGCAACTCCTGCAGGAGTTTGCAAGTAGGCTTTGAAAGAGTCACTGTGGAGAATGGGAGCAGATAGACTCTATTTATTTTAAAATTCAGTTTAACGTTTACCCTGTTATCTGTTCTCTGTAGTCACAACAAACAACTGGCCTCAATGGTGGCATCATCCATTTGTTATGTTGCTGAATGTTAGACTACAATTCTAGAGTAACACCAGAAGCAAAGGCCAAGAACCAAATAAGTTTTCGACCATGGGTGAATAACTATAATCATTCACTTGGGATAAGCTGCTTCTCTCGTTGTCTGTAAATCTCAGCAGCAAGACCATCCTCTGCAGAGCAACCAGTTAAGAATAAATATTGTGAGGTGGGTCCTGCTCCCTGTAACTGTGCTTGTTCTCTTCCTGTTCAATCAGAGGATCTGAGCACTTCCCCTTTACTCCCACTGCATGATCTCTCTATGTCCTCTTCATTAATTCCAGATTATCCTTTGCCCATACAGCGAGCGAGACATTGTCACGCTGCTCCCTGACTCCCAGTGTTAGATGTCCCTACCAATCCTGAGAGCAGCCTCCAGGTGGTGCTTTACCCCTTCCCAAGTGAGCAAGAAAGGATCAAGCAGGGATGGGGAATGGGGGATGCGTTCAGAGTAGAGAAAGAAGTAATCTGCAGCTGATTGAGGCTGCTTTACATCTAATTTAGAGGGGAAACGAGTAAGGAAGCTGTGGTTCACCATGTATTCATTCCCAGCATGGCGACTCCTGAAGTGGTGCCATGCTCCAAGGAAGTGGTAGCATTGTAATTCTGAGGCCATCTCAGTTTCAGGTGCAACTGGACCACTGTGTTTAAAGGCCTGTAGACTCTCATTTTCCATTTTTCTACTCTCTCTTTCAGCATGTGTATAGCTTTGTCCTCCCCACAATTTTGTGGTGGTGAATTTCACTCTAATTATGCACCCTGTGAAACAGAACTTCCTTTTATTTGTCATAGATTTGTTGCCTGATGACTTCATTGGGTGCTCTCCAGCTCTTGTTTTGTGATAAATTATGAGTAATCATCCTACAGTAACCTTTTCCATGCCACTCGTAACACTGCAGATTTCTCTCATAACCCTGCTCATCTCTCTTTCCAAGATGAAGAATTGTTTGTTTGGTCTCCTGATGTGTGGAAACTATTTCCCGTCCCAATCTTGCCAACTTTGCAATGAATCTTACCTTTTTCCTTCCTCCCCCTGACAATAAGAATATTTTTATGCATATTCATGCATTGGATTTGAAGATAAAGCGTATAATTTCCATCAGAGAAATGCACTTGCTGCAGCACAGGCTGATGTGAAAAGTGCCTGTTGTTTTCATATAGGGAAGGCTGGAAAAATGTTTATCTTCATGCAAACTTCCAAAGCCCACAAAAACAGCTTAGATATCTTCACTGGTTTTTAATTGCATAAGTACATGCAACTATGTTTGCATATTTCAAGCAATTTGTTTAGATCTTTCTTTCCTTCCTAAATGTTACTTTTGTACTCGCTCACAATTAGAACATGAAGGTGGGAAAACAACTGGAGCATAGAAAAGTCTCCAGAATGGGCCTGGCTATCTTAAAAACTATTAGTGAATTCACGTTTAGTCTGTCAAACCATTGGGACTGGAGAAATGTATTTAGTGGTGGCATCCATCTGTCGTGAAACAGTTGTGTATTCCACTACAATGCATGAAATTTAAGTTTATTACAGGCTTTAACTTAAGAACCTGAAGGAAGCACTAAAAACTACAGGGAGTTAGGAAGCACTGGGCTGAGACAGCCAGCTCTGTGGCTAGCTTCAGAGCCAGAAGCATGGCACTTCAGATAGTCCAATTAGTTTTGCTGAGACGTAGGGTGGTTCCCTTTGCTAGTACAAAACCATGCTACTGCGGTAATGCTGGTTCAGGGAGAAAGAGTAGCACCTCTGCGTCACTCTGCAGTGCTTCCATATGTGTTCACCAGATCATTTGAAGCTAACTTAATTCTCGTTATGCAATGCGGAGTTGTGCATACAAATGTCTGCATGTATACGTCTATGCATTCCAAGTGTCTGCTGCATTTTAGGGCAATATCCTTAACATTGAGTATAGTAACTGCAACATTACTGAGTCAGAGATTTGATTAATAACTATTTGCGGAGGATGAAACAGTGACAGCAAAAGATACCACGAGTCTCAGTGCAGAATACTTTGAACTGCTGCTTAGGGCAGTTTAAATTTTTGGTTCAAATTCCCTGCTGGGTTCAGATTCCCCTTCAAAACAATTTAATCTAAATACTACACATTTTGAATATGTGTACTACCTCCTGTACCTTTGTGTAAAATCATGACACCCATAGCAACTCTCCAGTGGTTTTGTCCGTTATGTTTAATTTCAAGCATTTATGAAAAAAGGAAAAAAAAAATACATTACGTTTGAATAAAGCAAACCATGTTGGACTTTCATTTTGGTAATGGATATCAGGTTGCTGGGTGCACCTTTTTTCATTGCAGTGCAGAAGAAAATATGAAATTTATCATTAAAACACAGGCCCTGATTCCATAATCATTCATACTGGCTCTGTGCATCAGCAAATAGCCCTGCAGCAAAAATTTCATCTGGATCATGTGTGGACACAAAAAATATGTTCTTGTCAAATTATCTCGTGTGCAACAGGGAGGTGATCGTGATTTTACACAAATTGCAGGGTGAGAGATGATACCTGATCCTCTGCAAAAGCTAGACGGTGCAATCTTTGAAAAATGTAGGTGGACTACCTAATTTTAGCTGACAGGGTGAGCCTGTACCACATTAGCTCTGTGTTCTGTGCTACAAGGAGGCTTAAAATTGAATTTATTGTGTCATTGAGCCATAACCTTACACAGGAAAGTCTACCTTCAAAAATCTTTTCTAGGATCAGGTAAAAGAGAAAATAAGGAGTGTTACAATTTCAGGCGCTCAGTTTGAACTGCTGGGCTTCACTCCCACTCGTGCTGGCTGGCCAGCAATGCCTCTTAGCCAAATAGCAGCAGGAGCAAAGATGGGAACTTGTCCTGGTCTCTGCTCCGTTTGCCACCTTTGGCTGCTTAGATACTTACACAGAGCTGAGATAAACCGTTGGCTACCTTTATCCTGCTACGTGGCACCCGTGGTCTGTCTTCTACCTTTCTCAGGAAAAAGGAGTTGCGAAAAAGCACATTTCTTTCTCCCACACAGCAATAATTGCCCAGAAGCTTTCCACTGACTAGCATCTGTTAATCCCCAGTCCTGCAATAGTCATGCATGTCTCCATCCTAAATACAGCAAATAGTAAATCTGAGGGCTACTCAAAATGCAGACCTTCAGGTGGAAGGCTTCAGCTTCAACCTGAAGCCATTAGGAACTGCTCGTTACCCCTTGCAAGGCAGGGTGTAGGAATAAAATAAATGTGTTTTAATTTTACAGCTCTATTGCAGCTCTTTTTATGCAGAATAAACATCTCATCTGACTGTGGTTAGTGCTAGAAGCGGCAATGTTTGGCACACCATTGGGATTCTTCTTAACTAACTGTGGCCAAGTAAGATTGAAATTTGTAATCTAATCTTTTAAGCTACAGGCAGTAATCC
Source organism: Dromas ardeola (assembly GCA_013398915.1). Taxonomy (NCBI): domain Eukaryota; kingdom Metazoa; phylum Chordata; class Aves; order Charadriiformes; family Dromadidae; genus Dromas; species Dromas ardeola. Next base: position 77,690 of record VYZM01018485.1, read on the forward strand.
TTAGTAACAATAGACACATACAAGGGTAGTTCATCCCTTCTATGCTGAACACCTTGCTGAAGATGAGATGAGGTTTTTCCCTGGGAGTGGTTACAGGGGGACATCTAAGCTTAGGGCTACACAGCTGTATGATAAAAGAGAGAGGTGCCTTGCAACTGGATTCGATATGTCAAAGTGTAGAAACTAAGTAACACACAAGAAAAACTGTACAGTTGTATATCATACAAAGTACATACATTTTAATTGCATTGCAATTGTGTTACTCTACCCACATGCCTTTAATTTGCAAAATGTAACATATGGTATTATATAAAAATCTATAAAAGCCTTTAAAAAGCCACACTTATAACAACAGGCAAGATCAGTACTACAACAATTTGATTTAACTTTATTTCACCTCCTGAAAGCTTCCTGATGTTAGTAAGCATGTTAATTAAATTGGTTATCAGCCATTTAATTTTTTGACACACGGTGTGGACTATGGCAACTGCACAGATTTCTAAAGAATAAAACAGGGGATATGACCTTTGCTTTTTAGTATTAAGTCTACGTAGTCGCTCATACTCAATCTAACAGGGGGTTGTCTTGGACTGCTGTTCGTTGCAGTTTGTTTTTTCTCATAGATGTATGTATGACATATAGTCATGCCACCTATGTTAAGCTTTTACATGTTGTAATGGATGCTGGCTTGCATTCCAGAGATTAGACAAACATAAATAGAAAAATTAAAAAATAGTTGTATCATTCTAAAACCTGTTGATACTTTGTCTGATAGGAGTTTTGAAATAAATAGTGGGAAATTTCAAATATGTTCTGATTCCAACAACTGTCAAATTTGCTGGTGTTTTTTGACTCTGAATTTTCCAGTTTATTTCTGCTACTTTCTCCCTGTATTTTCCATTAGAGATAATGGAGAAGGAGGGACAAATAAGAGCACACAAACCTGTCATTACATGATTAAAAATACGTGGCCAAGCAGTTTTCAGTAGATAACATAGTGGATAACAGTTGCTAAAGCAAATTATCATAGGTAAGAACACTGGCTACAGTGCATCGGATCCCTAAGTTAAATAGTAAGACAAATACTTCAAAAGTACTGTCTTATGGCTGATGTCTAAATTTAGAGCAATATCCATGACAGCAGTGCTGTGTGGACACTCATGCAATGTTTTTATGTATTTTAGTAGGATGCAACAGTATAAAGTAATGCAATCTCAGGATTTATTCCTGATGTTCTTTCCTCAGCAGTAGGAATTCATAGGGAGCTTTAAAATGTCATTAGCAAAGTTCTCTTACATGTATTTTTATTGCTGTCCAGAGAATTGTTTTCACTTCTAGAAACATCTTAACTGTAAAAAAAAAGCTAGGTAATGCTTTAACACAAGTTTGGCACAACTTTTCCTTTGCCACTCTTCAAACACAAGGCGGTTCCACCATAGATCAGCAGCTCTGCCACAAAGGTGGTTCACATTACAGCAGCTGGCCTAGCCACATGTGCAGATTGCCAAATGGTTCCTGAGTTGCTATGTTAATGCCTAAGACTCCATGAACAGGATACTGAGCTGGGCACTTTGATTTCATTCCAGTGTGCGACAATATATGCTGTTTGCACACACATACTCTCATAGACGTTTTGCCTGTTCATTTTTGTCAACGCTCTGTGAAGGAAAGAGCTAGACCACATCCCCTTAACTGGCAAAAATATACATTCTACAGTAATATTTTTTTTTAGGTTTGCCATTCGAGAGTGAACTTCCATCTGTCACATAATTTAAATTCTTTCCAAGGTTTCTGTTCTGCATTACCTCTTCAATATAAACTGATTTCCTTTGGAGTTTAGCTTCCCTTCAGGCACATTTGATTAGGAATTTCCCAGTTTGACATGGTAATGATGAACTAAATCTGACTCACATTTGTTATTTTAAGTGAGTGAGTACACTCATTGCTTTCTCAGCATGTTTGTGGTTGGTCCTTGCTTTTCCTCTTTGGAAAGCAATGAGATTTTCTGCTGATGAGTTAGGCGCACTTCCCTTCTGTGTGAAGACAAAGTGAGAACAAGCAGCAAACAACAAAGGCTTTTAGATTTTTCTAATCTAGATTAGGAAAATTCTAGAGTTTTAATTTTTAGTCTCTGGAGATTTTGGCATCTATTCCATTTTACTGGTTTGCACTGTGATTTGCTTTCATATTGCTATACTTTAGGCATCTGTGGTTTTTGAAAAAGGAAATGCTAACTGCTTACCACTTAATATGTCTCACTTAGCTTCTAAAATTATTGCTTTTGACTTGTGGTTCCTGGTTTTTTTTAAATCCTTAGTCTGCTTACATTCACTACTGAGCTCAGTTTTTCTCATTAGTGATCAAAAGTTTATCTTTGCTGAAGAGTTCTTGCTTGTTCCACCACCAGCAAAAATCTGTGATAAGAAAGGGCACGTAGCCACATATTGAGTGAGTAGTGCCGTCCTAAATGTATGCTGTATCAGACAATAGCAATGTTGTGAAGCACCAGTACAGCAGTTGTGCAGCAGTGTGTCCTTAAGTTCCTCTGATTCTTCCCCCATTCTGGACCCTCAGCTGCAGAACGTATCTGCTCCAGCAGTGAGGAAAGAGGACTGGAAATGTCTGCAGACTTTCTCTCCCCACTCCCCTATGCTGGCCCCATTTCTCAGTAAGGTGCCAGAGCAGACCACAGCAGGTTTGCCACCTATCTTTGTGGAGCTGATGGAGATGTCTGTGTGTTGGAGAAGGAGCGTGGTGAGGGAGGATGTCGTATCTTATGGGCAAAGGAAAAGCAGAGTGTGCCACAACCCCGGTACCATCTTGAGCTGTAACATGTAGCATGTTCTTTGAGAAAAATCCCACTAGCTGGGAACTGGAGGATTAGTGAGAGCAGAAGAGGGGAATACGTCTACCTTGAAGGTTGAACTCTGTGACTTTCACTTCCTAGCCCAAGTATTCAGCATTAAATTAGTGGAACAAACCATACATGGCTGTGGACCAGAAAGAGGTGAACCTGTAACTGTAGAGGAAACTTAGTACAGCATGGGTAAGCCCGTGAAGCTCTGTTTGCTCTTCCATTTACCCTGGAAGGGGTTAGCATCAGTGAAGCTCATGTGGCTTGTGATGCAATCTTCCTAGCATCTTTAGAATGAAAGATGAAACCTGACCTTCCTGAGTCTGTAAGAGAAAGTGCAAAATTTTTTCTTTCCACGTAGGAAGATTTAGAACAGTATGTTCAGTGGCTGTTCTGTGACAAAAAAAGTCTCATCTTCATTGGTATACCATCAAGAACCCACTTATTAAAATCCTACTGGAGCTTTACAGATAGCAACAAGGACAGTTATTAAACTAACATTTAATAAATAAGAAAAACTGAAAACTCCCATTTGATTTTTTGGGGGTTTCCTAGCAGATATTTTCAAGTTTATCATATTACTATTTTCCCATACCCACTGACCTTCTCTAAATGTTTACATGGTTGGTAGAATGTCTTTGCTGACCCATACATTTTTTAAACAGAATGATGACCAAGACTAAAATAAGAAATTTGTGTTGAGAATATATGCTTTACCTCCTAACTCCAGTTCCTCAAAAGAAGAGCACTGAGTTGGAGTATATTTGAAATGTGTGTTTTAAGGATATGATTCCATAATTGCTGATCATTCTGTCACTGGTGATTGCATCCAGGGAAGTTTTCAGACCTCTCTTTTCCTTCCCTGTGTTCACTGCAGAAGCGCAAAGAGGTTTGCCACTGCTTTGTTTTTTTCCCTGCCTTGTCTTGTTTTCCTCCATCTGTTTCTGCCTTCACCGAGCGGAAGAGATAAACAATGCGGTGTTCCACACCTAGTTTGAAGCAGTTGCTTTGAAGAGATAATCACTGCCGGAGAAGAGAAATACCTGTCCCTGGCAATGTACCGCAGAAGTGCTATTCCTTCTTCCCAGCCAAGCATAAGGAAAGTTTGAAGTTATCTGCTCTAGATAATGGTCTGATTATATCTGTACGGCTACTTGCCTGCACTATAGTGAGGCAAATAAAGATGCCTTAAATATAAAGGCACTGTTTGATTGCGTGGATTTAGCTCTTCTCACTACAGTTTACTTCCAGTAGGAAGATTTCCATTAACTGAAATGAGTATCATCCTTTTCCTGTCAGGTTTTCTGTGATGGTTTTGTGAATGCATTGAATTTTGCCAGTTAGATTTCAGGCAGAGTGAATACTAAGGATATTGGGTGAAAGTAAAAAGATGAATGGTAGGCTGATGCTGCAGTCATTTATTCATTGCCAGTTTATATCTGGTGTCAGTGCTGTGAGTTTGCCTTTCTGAAGATTAATCTTTACCGTTATATTTCTATAGCATTCTGATTTAATAGATAGGAGGGCAACCAGGAAAACAGGCTATGCTTTTTATACTTCTGGTTTCCCTGTTTATCCTCTTTTTCTGCTCTTGTTCCTGTTCAAACAAAATTTGTGGAGCTGTCTCAAGTTATCCTGCTAGCAATCTTCCAGTCCATTCTGGAATCACACTTGCCTTTTTCGGGTAGCGTCACAAAAATACTCCATAGTCATTCGGTGGTCAGTGGGTATCTGGGGCTCTTTTACATGCAGAGATTTCCAACTTGTTTTAGCTCATGTGTTTTTGTTGGTGGTATCTAAAAGGTGCAATGTACTGCTGAGTTTTTCTCATTCTTATCATTCCATTTCTCGTATGCTGCCTTGTGAACCCTGTACCTTCGAGTAGTTTTGTAGTCTCTTCATGCCCACTCTCCAGCCCAATGCTTCTGCACTCCATGCTGCCCATTGCTCTCTCTGTTTTAGTCAAGACTTCACCATCCCCTAATTCTTTCACAAAGTCTTACCTTCTCCATTGTAACTAATAATCTTCCAAGTGGAACCTATCAATGCCTCATTAAACACTATGCTGGTGATACATCCTGCCTTTCTTTTATTTGAACAAAAATAATGTTAACCATAGAAAGATGTCAGATTGGTCTGGTACAGATCTACTCACTGAATCCATCTTGCAGTTCATACACAGTATCTTGATCATAGAATCATAGAACCATAGGGTGGTTAGAGTTGGAAGGGACCTTAAAGATCATCTAGTTCCAAACTCCTGCCATGGCCAGGGACACCTTCCACTAGACCAGCTTACTCAAAGCCCCATCCAACCTGGCCTTGAACACTTCCAGGGATGGGCTATTCACAACTTCTCTGGCCAACCTGGTCCAGTGTCTCACCACCCTCATAAAGATATCTTTTCTTCCTAATATCTAATCTAAATCTCCCCCCTTTCAGTTTTAAAACCATTACCCCTCGTCCTATTGCTGCACTCCCTGATAAAGAGTCCCTCCCCATCTTTCCTGTACCCCTAGATACTGGAAGGCTGCTGTACGGTCTCCCATGAGCCTTCTCTTCTCCAGGCTGAACAACCCCAACTCTCACAGCGTGTCTTCATAGGAGAGGTGCTCCAGCCCTCTGATTATCTTCGTGGCCCTCCTCTGGACTCACTGCAGTAGGTCCATGTCTTCCTTATGTTGGGGGCCCCAGAGCTGGATGAAATACTCCAGGTGGGGTCTCAGGAAGACGAGGAAAAATATGAGCCCTCTCTGGAAGGAAATGGGAGACCTGGTCATCCAGGATATGGGCAAGGCTGGGGTACTCAAAGGCTTTTTTGCCTCAGGCTTCACTGAAAAGTGCCCTAGCCACACTGCCTGAGTTGCAGAAGGCAAAGTCAGGGACTGGGAGAACAAGGAACCACCCACTATAGGAGAAGATCAAGTACAAGACCATCTAAGGAACCTGAAGGTGCACAAGTCCGTGGGACCTGGTGAGATTCTGCTAGGGGTCCTGAGGGAACTGGCGGATGAAGTTGCTAAGCCACTATCCATCATATTTGAGATGTCATGGCAGTCCAGTGAAGTTCCTGCTGACTGAAAAAGGGGAAACATAACCCCCATTTTCAAAAAGGGAAAAAAGGAAGACCCGGGGAGCTACAGGCCGGTCAGTCTCACCTCTGTGCCCGGAAAGATCCTGGAGCAGATCCTCCTGGAAACTCTGCTAAGGCACATGGAAAATAAGAACGGGATTGGTGACAGCCAACATGGCTTCATGAAGGGCAAATAGTGCCTGACAAATTTGGTAGCCTTCTAGGATGGGGTTACAACATTGGTGGATAAGGGCAGAGCAACTGATGTCATCTACCTGGATTTGTACAAAGAATTCCACACTGTCCCGCACAACAGCCTTGTCTCAAAATTGGAGATACATGGATTTATTTGATGGATGGTCCACGTGGTGGATAAGGAATTGACTGGACGGTTGCACTCAAAGAGTTGTGGTCAACATCTCAATGTCCAAGTGACAACCAGCGATGAGTGGCGTTCCTCAGGGGTCAGTACTGGGACTGGTGCTGTTTAACATCTTTGTTGGTGACATGGACAGTAGGATTGAGTGTACCCTCAGCAGGTCTGCCGAAGACACCAAACTGTGTGGTGCAGTCAACATGCTGGAGGGAAGGGATGCCATCGAGAGGGACCTGAACAGACTTGAGAGGTGGGCCCGTGTAAACCTCATGAAGTTCAACCAGGCCAAGTGCAGGGTTCTGCATGTGGGTTGGGGCAATCCCAAGCGCAAATACTACAGTCTGGATGGAGAATGTATTGAGAGCAGCCCTGAGGAGAAGGACTTGGAGGTGTTGGTGGATGAGAAGCTCAACATGAGCTGGCAATGTAAGCTCACAGCCCAGAAAGCCAGCCGCATCCTGGGCTGCATCAAAAGAAGCGTGGCCAGCAGGTCGAGGGAGCTGATTCTGCCCCTCTACTCCTCTCTTGTGAGATGGCAGCTTTATGGATAGTCTTCTATAATTATGATTGTAATAATGACTTACTGATAATTTTTCAGGAACTCTCAGTAATATTCTGAAACATTGCCACCTTGTGGCTTTTAAAGATTCACCATCATTAACAGTGCTTTTTCTTGTACTTAGTTGGAAGAAAGGGCATAGCATAGTTTAATTTAAAATAATTCACTAATGAAATCCTGTCTTTGTTTTCCAGCTTACAAGAAGTATAAATGAATCCTAGTAGTTGTTCTTCCATGCATTGCACAAGGCTCTTTTATCTCTTTTTTTGTTCGTTTTCCTTATAACAAATTAAAGTGGCTGTGCTGTGTAATATGGAGATGACAGAGACCATAAACCCACTAAGCAATAGCTTTTAAAATTATGCCAGAGTGAACTTATCAAGGTATAATTAGGTAGCAGGTCATAATATTTAGGATGTACTTTGGAGTCCCAGCTGACTAAGTAGAAGATGAATCTCAAAATTATATAGATGAGTTGACTTTGAAACAGTCTTATCAATATTTTATATGCATGCCTGGTGTTTGTCTTCTCCAGGAAAAAAATGTTTTTTAAACATGGAGTCACTTTCCATTTAAGTATAGCAATAACAAAAGAAGCTCTGTGGTAGACTGCAAAAATTAGTGGGTTAGATTTCATGTTTTGTATTGTAAAAAATCTTGTAGAGTAGATATCAAAATGCTGCTTTATTTTGTGAGCTCCTTTTCCTATTTGTCATCATTGTTGAAGTGCTAGTATAACGAACAAAAATATTCATATTTTATCAGCCAAGAAACAAAGGTGCCAAACTTTTTTTTGTTGCATGCTTCTTTTTTTTCTTTTTTTAAAGTCCTTATGAAAATGTGAAAAGCAGTGGACCATGGGCAGGCAGTCTGTCCTGATGTCCTGAACAGGCTGCAAACATTAGTTTAAAGTTAGGTTTTAATCACCTAGTTGGAATTGAGGCACTAACAAAGACAGATGTTGAAAACTCACCAAAACGATTTATTTAACAACAATTTAAGTGGCCAAAGTAGGAAGAGAGAAAGCGGAAGAGAAAATGCAATCAGATTGTCACCACCCGTGGATCCAACGGCGTCTCGTCAGTCCTTTTCACCCAGGGTATCGTGGGAAGCGGGGAGGAACTCTGCTTTTGTTCTGTTTGGCTACCTTTTATACTTTCGGCTCCCCACATTTGCATACGGGGCGTAGGAGGGCGGTTCCAGGAGGTGGTGATTTGCATGTGAGGGGCAGTGGGGCGGTCCCTCACTTGCACACAAGGTGCGGTGGGGCGGTTCCAGGGCACGGTGAGGTTGGCACGTGCGCGGTGCGGGCCGGGGGTCACGCAGGAGTCTTTGAACCCAACCTTGCAGTGTCCCTTATGCTTTCATCTGGCGCTGGCGCCTTCTGTAGCAAAAGCCCCAGCAACAGCGGCCAGGAGGTCAGTAGGGCCCCGAAAACTGATCTGCTCTGCACACCTCCAGCAGACACATTCCCATGGTCACAGTTCCTTTGCACAAACAGCGCACAAGCAGGGTTTGAGGCAAAGTTCCAATTTAGAGTCCCACACCTGGTTCAGTGCCAGGGAGTGTGAGAAGGGACAAGGATCTGGAGTGCCATCCACAGTTACCACTTTCCCCAGCGTGAGCTTGGGAACCTCTGAATCCCATTTTGCGCAAGCTCCACAAGACAGAGCTCTCTGCCAAGCCAGGCGCAGGGCCCGGGCTCCCTGGTGGGTGAGGGGAGCAGTGCCTGCAGGCTGGCTGAAGCAGCAGTTCAGGAGTAACCCAACGAAGCTGACTAAAAGAGACTGAGTTGCAACCATTACAGTCCTGTTCTCATGGGATTGAAAGACATGCAAAGCAGTAAATTTTTCTGCATGACCCTTCATCAGGTCCAGACTGTAACTTCATTCTCAAAATTAATTCCACTAGATGTGCCTATACAGTAGCATTAGAGGACAAGGAGCAATGAGATTCAAAAGAACAGAGAAACATGAGACCCTGCATCTTTGAGGCAATGCTACAGCTTCTCTGGTTGCTTCTCTTCCATACCTCAGAAAAAATGGCAACAACGCTTTCTTTTGATAGAATAGTCTGCACTGACTATAAATAAGATTTCCATTTTGTTTTCTCTTTACCTCATATGATAATCTACAGGAATATAGTTTAGCATGGAGAAGCACAGCAGATACATCCAGTTTATGGGTAGAAAGTTGTGAGGGGTCATCCAACTGCACAGCAGGCAATGGGAAAGAAAGAAGAGGATTCTGGCTGGGAACACTAAGACATTTTTCTGCATTTCAGTCTCCTTTTCTGATGAAGGGAGAGTGGGGTCATAAATGATTTACAACTTGCTGAAGGTATTGGAAAATGTATCACAGCCATTTCCCATCCAGAAGTCAAAATAAATCATTTTGTACTATAGGAATAGAATGTGGTATTGGACTGGACAGTATTGTTTGGAGAGCTGCATGAAATGATTAAAAATCAAGGTGAAAATTTCAAAGGGACTTCGAGAAAGTTGTAAGTGTCTGGATGAAGCAGTAAAATAAGACAGACAATGATTTTCAAAATGGGAGTGGAAAGGCATCTTCACTTGGAGACAGGCGTAAGAAATGTGTGAGGAACATGCACTGGGAACTCCCCTAAAAGCAGAGCTGGGGTGCGGGTGGGAGAATCTGTCCAGGCCAAGGATGGAGATGGGAGAGGAAGTTGTGGTGAGAAGCCTCCAAATTGGAGAAAGCTGAATTGATCATTGGAACAGAATAGAGCATGCAGATGATGGAAACTGTTGCTGCAGTGGTGTCTGTTGTCTGCTTGCTTCTTTCCACTTCCCACTCAGGAAAGAGAAACCACACTACTGCTAAAGGGTGCTGACCCTTGAGCTCGCCTGCTGTTTTAGGAGCCACATTTGCATATAGTAAGGTGGCAGGATGGTTTCAGGCCTCCCCAGGAAGCAACAGGCACCCTCCACTCCTGATCCTTGTGCTGTTGTCCCCCTTGGTACACAACGGTCAGAAGGGACCTCTGGAAATTATCCAGTCCAACCACCCCCTCAAAGCAAGACTGCCAGCAACACTAGGTCTGGTCAGCTGTGGCTTTGTCTAGCCAAGTCTTGAGTAACTGCAGGACTGTTAAAGTGTTTCCTCAGGTCCGACCTGGAGTCAGAATTGCAGTACAGGAGCTTGTACTTGCAATGAGGGTTGAAAATGTTCCAAACAACAAGTAGTTATATAGGGTCTTTTTGGCTATTAACAATGGGAAACACTATTTTTTAAATTTCTCTGCCTTTGCATATTTTACTTGTTTGTCATGTGCATAATGGTGCTAGATGTTGGAATAGTGCCAAGGTAACACTGAGAAATTCCTAACTGTCTTGGTATGCACATTTTGATTTGCCTTGAAGTCAAATGAATGTTTGTTCCTTCTCTTGTTTCTAGCAAATCTTCATTGCTGTGGGAAAAAGAAATCTGGATGTTTTTCTAAATTGAGTGTCCTTTTCAAAATTAACTAAGTGTTCGTTAGTGGTGCAGAAATCCTCATTACTAAGGATAAGACAGTTGTCAGAAGCAGCCCAGTTTGGCAGTCCAAATCCCAGGCTAGGACTGGCATTTTAAAATACAAATTTAATGAAAAATGATGTGAATGAAAGAGATATAGGTCCTCATCTGTTATTTTATTTTCTTGGCGAGATTTGTGCAGGGAATGCAAAATCATTGACAGACAATTACAATCTCTGAAAAGAATCTTTTGTTTCAACATGGGATTTCTCTTTAGACTGTGTCAATGCTGAGTGAAAATTTCCAGCAGGAGAGTAAGAGAGTACAAGTTCCTAAAATAGCATAAGTTTGTCATAGGGCTAAGATTTAATTTTCTGGGTAGAAACCAGCTGCAGTAAGTGGAAACAACATTGTGGCTCGGTGAGAAAGGTGAAAACATGAAAAGATTTTTCTCTCTACTAGGGCTTGTGTTTTGGAATATGCCACATGTTGAGGCTGCCTCAATACAGTATCTTTTGTCACCAATAAGAAGGTCTGCAGCATGAGTGTTGTTTTATTCTAGTCAAAATTGTTGCTAATTGATTAGTCCTCCCTGTCTCACTCTTTCAGTTTTTTTCTGTCACCACCCGTCCTCGTCAGAGGCAGCAACCACTCAAGCATGAATGTCACCACAAATGTGACCGGCCTTGCTTCAGTGCTGTCACTTGTTCCATTCAATGCACTCTGCAGCCGTGTACATCTAGTTTTCCTTTTAGTCTGGTTTTCAGATTATTTTTATAACCAAATCAGACATACAGGAGCAAATGAAAAAACAATCAGACAATTATGGTAGGACTTGCTGAATATAGATCCGGGCAGAGCTCTTTCCCAAACCTTCCAATGGCTGTATTTGGTATACGCTCTTGCAGCTCCAAACCTGTGAGTCCTTGATCATTCCTTAGGCCAACCTGAAGGGCAATACCACTTTGTTTGACAAGATGAGATTTTGCCCAAAATAAAAGCGACTTTTCTTAGATTTTTTTCTAGAGATCTAGAGGCTGTCTTTGATTAATTTTCAGTGCTTCAATACTTTCCATTGTGGGGTTGTTTCTTACATTTTCCAGACTCTCTTCCAGTGACAATTCTTTACAGCCATGATGCTGCATCCTTTCTTGGCCTGGTAGGTCAGCAGTGGCTACCCTTTGAGAAAGCCATAATTGAGTCTTTCCTCGCTTGGTGAGTCAGAGGCTGCTAACGCTCTTTGTAAAGACTCTACAGTTCTTCCTCAGTAATCCATCTTTTCTCTTTTTTTTTCTTTTTTTTTTTCGTCTCTAATGAAAAAAAGCAAGCCACTACAATTTGATACAGGATTTTCATAACCTCCCTTCAGGTCTTGTAATAGTCAAGCTAACGTGCATAGGAATCACCATATTTGTAGCCTCCCTTAATACCTCTCACATCTGTGGGTTTCAGTGCTGTTGAGTGCTGCATCCTGTAGCTCTCCAGTGTTCACAGTTACGCCTTCCCTGTTTTCTGTGCTATTTGCCATGCACTGCAGAAGTTATCTGTGAGTTAAAACAGTAAGACTGTTAAAAAACTGCAAGACACAGGTAATGGGCAACAGAGTTTTGTAAGATCCGCTATTGACAAAACTGTTTGTTTTGGTTTTTAACCCAGATTTTGGGTTACCTAAATATAATTCTGCTGCAGAGCTATAAGCATACTTAATTAAATTAACATAAAAATTATTTCTACCAAGATGTGAGACTGTGTGGTTAATCTGAAATTGATACATGCATGAACTGTTAAAAAATATTTAATTCCATCATATTCTTTGCAATATTCTTAGTATACATATGAGAACAATAGGAAATAGCCTTCGCCTCAGGTCCACATGAACTGCCACAAACATATGAAGGAACTTTAGTCTACAGTAAGTACCAGGGTAGTTCTGCAAAGTTTAACTTATTCCTTGGTGACGTAAATATCCAATGTGTCTTCTTCCAGAAGAAACTGTAAAATTAGAAATCCTTTGAGTATTATTTGGTGTCTTTGCCTGCTGAATGTGTGCATGTGAGCAACACAGAGGAGTTATCTCAGTGTTAATTGTTGCTCCTTATTTATTTAATGTCATTTAAATAAAAGGAGGATGTGGTTTGGCCGAGATCTCCACTTCTGTCATGTCTTGCAGCTGCCATTATGGTGGCTCTCTCATCAGATAACAGAATCACAGAATAGTTGAGGTAGGAAGGCATCTCTGGAGGTCATCTGGTCCAACCACCCTAGTTTCCAGGACGGGCTGCTCCATCACTTTTCCAGGACTCAATGTGAAACTGACTGGCCTGTAGTTCCCCGGGTCCTCCTCTTGCCCTTCATGAAGATAGGAGTGACATTTTCTTTCTTCCAGTCTTCAGGCACCTCTCCCAGTCACCATATTTGATCAAAGATTATTGATAGTGGCCTTGCAGTGGCATTTGCCAGCTCCCTCAGTGCTTGTGGGTGATTCCCATCAGAGCCCACAGACTTATGTATGTCCAGTTTGCTTAAGTATTCCCTGACCTGATCCTCTTCCACCAAGGGTGCATCTTCCTTGTTTCAGCCTTTCCCGGTGTTCTCTGGAACCTTAGATTCCTGAATCAGATCAGATGTAGTTATGTGAATTCATTCAGATTGTTGCCATGGCTGAAGCTATCAGGTCTGATGGATAAGCTTGGAACTGCATTTTAAAGGGCAAGTGTTTTCTGTGTGAAAATAAAACTTGAGTAGGCGTCTAAGGACACCCTACAACACCTAAGAACACCTGTTGCAAGTTTGCCAGGTGGTACCTGTGAATGCTTCAGAACACATTGAAAAACTACATAGGCCTTTATAGTCAATATTGACAAGATCCAAAATGTTAGAGGTCCTTTTTATGCAGGATCCATGCAAAAAAGTCTCTCTGTGGTTATAGTAAGAAGAGCTGTGTTTAACAAGGCGTTTGTACTGATGCATTCCTTTAATGAGCTGGCTGGAACAGACATTGCCACTCTGGAGAAGATGCCATTAAAACTCTACCTTTATTATTGTTCTGCTGATTCAGACTGTGGATAAATCTATCATCCAGTCTCACTGCTTAATAACCAGCTGTCATAGTCCTTGTAATCTACCACTTTCATTAGGTTCAGAAATAGGACACACAAAAGGATAGCAAATGATCCTGGGAAGTCTTTCCCAGACAGAGAAATGGTACTAACAACAAAGTAAGTTGTTATTATTAGCATTGTGATGTTAAAAAAAATTGTGGACAATTATTTGCTCTTGAAGCTGGCTCTTCCCTTTCTGTATAGTGTTTTGGTAATTCTCTGTTTAATTTTTTTAATGCAGAAGACTTTAAAAAGAGACCCACACAAGCTGCATAAGTTTGAGGGAAATGGTTCATATTATTTATGCAGAAGAAATTCTCAGGAAGCAGACTAGATTAGGGAAACATTGTCTAGTTTTCTAGTTTAAAACTTTTGCATAATGGTCATACACTACACAACAAAACTGATGTTGTTTGCGTTTTCTTTTAGGAACGTCTCTTGATGAGTCTTTTGCCCAGGAATGTTGCAATGGAAATGAAGGAAGATTTTCTGAAGCCCCCTGAAAGGATTTTCCACAAGATTTACATTCAAAGGCATGACAACGTTAGGTAGGATTGATGTAGCTCGTGAAATAATTTAAAGCAGAGAATGTTTAGTACAAATATAGTGACATGCAATTGCAGTCAGGTCTTAGAGAAAAAAATCCAACTAGTTTTGATTTGTGAAGATTTGTCATTTATGCAGAGGAGGTGAATGAGCGTACTAGGAAGACTTCATAGTCTTCTCAGAAGATAACATTGAATCAATAAATGGCTTAGAATAGTAGTGCTTGGGAGGCAGGCAACTTTTTTAATATGAGTGATCGTTCTTTTTGTAGTGTGTTACGGTTTGGATGAATAGGAGCATTTATTTTGCATGATAACTTTTACACATTTATATTTTCCTAATAGGAAGATTAATTACTTTTAATGCAATAGATTTTTCTGGGTAATAGCATGGAAAAACAGAAAGAAAGTGTGATGTAAACTTAAAAAAATGTGTATCTGTCCCCAGCATATGAGCATTCCTCCACAGAGGTTAATGACTGAGGCTCAATTCTACTCCTTGCTCTTGCTTAGTAACAGACTGTTGTGCAAGTGTTGTTGTGCATTCTGATTTGCTTCTTTCTGCTTCTCTGCCCCCCAAACAAATTCATTAAAGGCCTTGTCTGAATGGTGTTCTTTTATCATACTGCCTCTACCTACTTTTTCTCCAAGTGCCTTGCTTCCACACCAAAAACAGTGTCAAAGAGGTTTACTTGGTGCCACCCTTGCAGTAAGCAAGGTGCAGGCTCAGTAATTGATGCCGCAGAGCTGCCTTGATTTGCACTGTGTACTCATGTGGCAAAGGCTCCCTTAGCACCTCCCCCTGTCCCTCATCCACTGGTAAGTTCCTTCTTTGGGGTTCAGTCTATCTCCTATTGACCTGACTCTACTATTTGGAAGGACCACTTCCTAGTGACTAAGTTGTTGCAACTAAAAGCATTTATGTCAATGAGGGAATCGGAGGTGGCTGTGATGGGAGTGTTTAGAAGACTGACAAATTAGGTCATTTTTACAATGTAAAATTAAACATTGCTAAATTTATTCATTAGCAGCTGACTTGTTGCTAGCTAATGGTTAAATCTTACATGATGTTGATCATCATCACTATGTATATTTACAGTACCCCAGAGCTGATGCTTCAAAGTTATCATTGTTGGCTTCAGTCTTTGATGATTCTCAATTGCCAAAGTCAGGCGTGAGAGCTCCTGAAAAAGAGAATTCAAGATCAGAGTGGGCTGTCTTCCTCCTTCTCCAGTTTTCCTTGTTTATGCCTCATGCTTTTATGCTTTTGCCTCTCCCACCCCCCAGCCTCCCTCATCACCATTAGTTTTTTTTTTTTTCTTCTTTTTCTTGTCAGTCTTCCATCTTTGGATGATGTCCTGTCTATTTGCAGTCACTTGTGCTTATCTTGTGTGCTGCCTGCCAGATTCTTGTTGCTTGGGTGCCTTCTGCTATCTTTATTTGTCCCTTTGGTGATCACATTGCTTATATACTTATAAAAATTGTGGCTAGTTACACCGTCACAGTGCTATGAAATACATATTTACTACTATTGGTTGCACTTATATTCAGGCTCAAGGCAAGCCAATGATAATTATACCCTGACTAGTACATTTATACCTTGTATGTGCCGCAAGTCTCTGCACTGGTTACAGTGTGGGTAGTCTTCTTAAATGGCATTGCTTTGCAGCTGGACTGCTTGATTATAGTGCTTCTGAGTCCTCTCTTGCGCTGAGATCTTTTTGAATTGTAACCTCAGGAGTAACCTTTTTTTTTATGTGAAATGGTGTTTCACATAACCACTAAGGCTGCTGTGGCTTACCCACTGCTTTGATGTGGAGTTCATAAAAGATTTTGAATCTGAATGCCCTTTCTGGAGAGGTGAATTCGTTCTCTGACATTGAGGGGATACTTTTGGGGCAAATGGAGGCAAAGAGAGATGGTCTCATCTTGCTGTCAAAGAAAAGATCCTCAGGGAAGAGAACTGAAAACAGGAGACCTCTCCTCACCATCTGTACTTTAAGAAACTGTATTACCTTTTATTTCAGTAGTGCAACTATTGTATTAAAAAAGAAGATTAAGGGGGGGGGGGGGCGGAGCACAGTGTCCCAGTAAATACCCAGCAAACTGTTGCTAGCAGGTCCCAGTAGACCAGAGTTTCACCCCAGGAGCGGTGACTCTGCAGATCTGAACGATGCAGGGGAACTCCCTGCAGGTGCCACCCTGATACCAGTGTGGAGGACAGCACTACAGCATCCCTCCGGGAAGTGCCCCTGGTGGTCAGTGCCAATAATAAGATGTGTGCTTTACCTTTTTAAGAAAATAAAAACAACTTTTTTTCTTTTGAGTAGTGGCAGTTGAGTGCTATACCAGGCAGACCTAAGAAACCATTCCCATATTCTCATGACTTGCCCTCTTCACACCAAGCAGTTCTGTAAAACACCACTATTAAAAGAAAACAAAAAATAAACAAACAAAAAGCCCCTCTATTGTTGCAAATTCCTGGAGTTTTTAACCACAAAGCTACACAGTGGAAAACAGAAAATGAGCTGCACTTTTATCTTTCCTATTGCAAGGCTTTCTTTTTCTTCCAGCAAATATCTGGAAGTGACAGAGCGTTATCCTCCAGAAAGGATAGGCTGGAGGAGGTGGACATGCAATTAGTAAACTGCATGATTTTTCCACTCCTCACCTATTAAAAAAAAAAAAACAAAAAACCCAACAACAAAAAAACCTCAACAGCAACAAAATACATCTGTTTCAGTCTTCTAAATAGCTGCCCGAAAAAAAAACAGTCTTTAAGCACTAGATCTTACATGTGAAAAATAAGAGATTCATACAACTACCTTCCTTATCTTCTCCCAGAAAAACACAGGGGAATACATTACAGTGGGGAGACATATATATATACACACACATCTGCAAAAAGTGAATGATGGACTGGGAAAAGTTACTGGCATATTTCAGATACACCATGGCAACAGCCCTGGTTTATCAATTAGTTGGTAAATATTTTACAACTATCGAATAGTTGTTGAATGACTGCCTGCAACTGACTGCACCTCTGAAAGGGAATGGAAACACGCCTCTCCATGTTGAGGGCAGAGTCCTACTGTTGTGTCACACTTCGATGAGCTCTTCCTAGATCTGTAGTAAAGAGATTAATTTATTTTACTTACAGATAACTCTCTTCAGTTAGAAATCACTTCAGACCTTCATCTTAGTACCCAGTATTTTATTTTTCTTTCTGCAGTACAAAGCATTAAACTCCTTCAACATCAACTGAAGATTTCTGTGTGGAGAAGGGGCCAGTTTAAAACTTACTTTATATTTCCATTTGAGACTGTTTGTTCTAAGGACATCAGTGAATATGGCCCATAAAAAAGCACTGAATAGATGGCTTCCTATGCAGAACAACAGTGCCATCAAAGGAACTTGGAAGGGCCCTGGAAACTGTAGTGTTTTGTGGGGAAAAACCCTTTTCTCTTCCAAAATGCTTACATTTAGCAAACAAAAAATTCCTGCTAAGAAAGACATGTACAAGCTCCTAATTTGCTGAAGGTCTGTTATAAAACTTTACTGGAAGTGCCAGAAGTGCAGAGGAAGGCTGAAAGCTTGAACCCTCCATGTTCCTCCAGTGCCAGAGCTTGAACTTTTATAATTTAGTTCCAATAGAATCAGATCCTTTCCACAATTCACATGCTTACTGCTTGTGCTTTGCAGAAACAAATACTGACGGTCCATAATTTGAAATATTGTTTAGCCACTTGAGATATTTCTTTTCTCGTTCTGTAACTCTATTTTTTATTTAGCTTTTATTTTTTTAAATTAATTGCTCTGAATATTTTGTTTATGTCAGCTTTTTATCAACTTTATTTGCATTTTTTCCCCTTCCTTTTATTTGGTTTCTCCTAATACAGTTTTGTGGTGGTTCTGTAATTTTTTTTGCATTATTTGAAGATCACACAGAAAGAATTGCTTTTTTCTCCTCTCTCAAAATCCGTTAACTGTTAACTTTTGAAGAGCATCAAAGCTCTCTGTTCAGCAGTTTTATGTCAAAAGAAAAAGATCACTAGGCCCAAATTCACCTTACTTTTGGAAGTGAAATAATGGTACAAGAAAAGGTTGTTATCCATTCCAACCCTCTGTATGTATTTGTGCCTGTGCTAAAAAGGGAAGAAGAAATCTTTCCCAGTCAAGTTTTATCATCTCCTGTGTACACTCGGTAAAGGGTAGTGGTTAACACAGAACCTTCCCAAAGAAGAGGTCAAAAGGAATCACAGAATGGTTGGAAGGGACCTTAAAGATCATCTAGTTCCAACCCCCCCTGTCATGGGCAGGGACACCTCCCACTAGACGAGGTTGTTCAAAGCCCCATCCAGCCTGGTACTGAATTGTCACAAGGTGATGAAAATCAGTCCTTTGCCAACAAATTCTTTACTGTACAGACATGCTGCTTCTTTTCTTATGTTTTGTTTGGAATATCTGAATGATCTTGAAGAAGATAAGACTTTTTTTTGTCAAAGAGGAAGAAATAAGACTTTTTGCTACATTGTAAAATTTTTGAACATAATTGCTGTACAGTAGGAAACGAGTGTATGTGTTTTAAATGGAAACAAACAACTTAATGCAAATGAAATATGCAAACAAGACATGAAAATACACACCCCAAATTACTATAGCGTGAACCCAGTGAGGACACAAAATTCAAGCAACAGGAAGGTAAAATGATCGCAACAGTATAATATCTGTACCTCATGAGAAGGAAATAGTCCATATACAGTTCAGGAGCCTTTCAACGCAGTATAGGTGTTATCTTACTGGGGTGACCCCAGCCAAGGTCACAATGAAGGATGTGAGAACCATATGTCAGCTTACATGTGAAGACTTCCCAACAGAACAGCTCTTCTCTGATGCTCAGGAGTATGGTTTATAAAATGCAAGAGACAGCTCTTTCCTAAGATCAGGTTAAGTAATGTAGGATTAATATTTCCTTTTCTTATCCCTTGTCTGGCCCTACAGGGTTGAGGAATTTACAGATTCCATATATGTGTACGGTGGCTACTGTAAAAATACACTGCTCCTGACTTAATTTCTCCATGCAGCTATAATTCAATTAAGTAATTTCAAGTCGTGTTTCAGCTCAAATATATGCCCCTCAACACATTTTGGTTTTTTGTCTCTTTTGAAATGGACTTTTCCCACTCCATTAGATATGAGTGAAACTGTTTCAACAGATGAATGGATGAGGATATGGCTTACTTTGTATGTTAACAGACAACTTCTCACTGCTCCATAACTCAAGTAACGTTCAAGAGATAAACAGAAATTGAACATTGAACTGCTACCAATTTTTGAGCCTCTGGTACAGCAATTTCATTTAGCCTAATTTTTACAAGTGTGAAATAGAACGGGCTGCTTTCTAAGAAGAGATATTAATTTCAGGCAACACACTGCTTGATTCAAAGCTACCACTATAAAGATTCCTCATGGCAATTTAGAGGTTGTTGTGACCCAATCTGAGGCCAGAGCACAGTCTGCAGGTATTTATATGCAAATATTTCTGATCTGTCCTGTCTTCTACAAAGCAGCAGAACTAAAAAAAATTTTGAATTTAACTTACTTGTTTCAATGTTTTAAAAATCCATGATCATGATGCCTTATCATGGCCTTTGTATATAGGTTTTCTGAGCTCATAAGACTTCACAGTGAACATTCATTTCATGAATGACTGTTTTGCAAAAACAACCCTGTCTTTGTTTTTCATTTTAACAGCCCTCTTTAATTTCTTGAGAGCACTTGTTTCTTCATCATTACAGTGAGTTATAGATAAAATTATTAATAATTTTCCCTTATGGTTGATCTTTTAGGAAAAAATAACCCACCACCCTACAGGTTCCTTTCTGAGGCAGCATGTGCCATTAAAATATAATTCTTATTATAAGTTGTACTCTAATTAAACAAATAACCCAAGTGGAAAGGAAAAACAGAGCATGCAACCCCTCCTTATTTTGCTGAGTATTTGTTTATACAAGTGGCTTCATTGAAACCAGCAGGACTATGCAAGTGCACAAAGCACATGAGTGAGTGCTGTTAAAAGTGAACGTTTACCACCTACAAGCTCTTAAATCTCTTGTGTAACTTGGCAGGATTTCTCTTTCTGAATGCCCCATAAGAGCGACATAGAAAAGGGTTGCTCCATCAATACTCGCAGTTGGGAAGCAGCTTAAATCTCTTAAACAGAGCCACAGGCTTTCCACGCTAGGTTTCAGCAGATGCAGCAACTTCCTGCAGTGCTGTGGAAGGGCTGCAGTCACCAGGCAGGTACTGGCAATGCCTGCCTGCAGGGATTGCAGGGGAGAGACGGGGGAGAAAACAGGAATACAAGAGGTCCTGGAGGGATGACTCAGGGCTTGTTGACACAGAAATGCTCCAGAGAGTCAAGGAGTATGAGATAATGATGTATGTAACTTCTATGGCTGTGCTGAACCAGCTCAGCTCCTGTTTTACGACACAGATGGGAGAAATG
The DNA here is from genome assembly GCA_013398915.1 of Dromas ardeola. Taxonomy (NCBI): domain Eukaryota; kingdom Metazoa; phylum Chordata; class Aves; order Charadriiformes; family Dromadidae; genus Dromas; species Dromas ardeola. The sequence continues at coordinate 98,185 of VYZM01018485.1, forward strand.
GCCATTCATACTGCTTTTTTTCCTGAAGGGGTGCTCACTGCAGTGTTGCTTTGCTTTTATTCAGAATGTTTATACCAGAAGCAGTTAGAAA
>VYZM01018485.1:98291-113853 GCA_013398915.1 Dromas ardeola
GTATATCAAAGCAAATACTCCAGGTAACTTTAAAAAAAATCCTTAGGAAACCTTCATTATAAATTAGAATCATAGAATGGTTTGGATTGGAAGGGACCTTTAAAGATCATGTAGTCCAATCCCCCTGTCATGGTCAGGGACATCTTTCACTAGATCAGGTTGCTCAAAACTCTGACCAACCTGACCTTGAACACTTCCAGGGGTGGAAGTGTACTATGACAGCATTACAGTGTTGGTGTATCCGGGAAGAGCCGCTGACATCATCTACAAGAACTTGTCCAAAGAATTTGACACTGTCCCGCACAACATCCTTGTCTCTAAATTGGAGAGACATGGATTTGATGGCTGGACCAATCAGTGGATAAAGAATTGGCTGGATGGCCTCACTCAAACCTGGCCTTGAACACTTCCAGGGATGGGGCATCCACAATTTCGCTGGCCAACCTGTTCCAACCTGTGTCTCACCACCCACACAGTAAAGAATTTCGTATTTCATATTATTAATGAAAAAATTGGGCAGCTTTCTGTCAGAAATAAGCTCATTTTCCTATCATATATAGAAAGGAGACTATGTAAATGTTAGAAAGACAGGCCGTGTTTTCAGTGGGGAGTATTTAAGCTGCAATCTAGCAATCAATATGTTAAAAAAAAATGTTAAAACTTAAATATTATTGTTCAAAAAAACAACTAGTTTTAAGCTTATTTTACTAAATGAGAGTAAGACCAGTCTAAAGTTTCAGAAAATAGCCACAAAAAACCTAGAGTCAAAACTGGGTTTTAGCCTTGCTCTGGGAGTGCTGCAAGAAAAAAAGCAATACCAACCCATGTGTAGCTGCACCAACAAGCAGTTATTAGCTGTGAGCAGAAGGTGTTACTGGAGCGATGGGAGTTTTAACTCATGGGAAGGGTAACCATAGCTGTTACCTTGAGAGAGAAAACCAGTAACAAAAGTGTGTCTTGCATCTCAAATGAAGTGATCAGAAGGAAAGATTTCAAACTAGTCTCCTGTTGCTGCTGTCTTGTGCTTTAGTAATACTCAGTATGTCTTCTGTAAGCAAGCAGGCAGCATTAGGAGCAAGCAAACCTCTAACCCAGGATAGCACTGCTCCTGAAACACAATGGCATCACACAGACTTTAAAATCAAGAGCAGAGCAGAAGTTTGACAAAGCTCTGCTCAATAATTGATTATTATTTCCCGTAGGATTTAATTAGAATATTGACATGCTGTTGTGACGCCAGTAACTTGTCTGTCTAAAAGCCGAAGTGACTTAAGTTTTTGCCATATTAGCCAAACTTCCTGATCCTGTGAATTTACTGGTAAAATCCCAGTATGACTGAAAACTACAGGACACATGCCGAATATCTCAAAGAGCACAGGTTCGCAGAGTTTTTGGTATAGCACAGAAACAAAGAGAATAATAGCTCTTTGGGGTCCCTTTGCTCAGTTGTGGGATGGAGGAATAAAAGCATTGCTGAGACCCTGGGCAATGAGGCAACACCAGGTTTAGCACCGTAATAACTACTTAGCCTTGCTAACCATCACATTTACATCACCTGTCATGGAGAGCGGTGCTTGAATCATGTGATAGCTATGCTGTTGAACAAACAGAAGTAACCTTTGTCCTTTGTTTTCACTTTCTTTCCACTTTCATTTCTCTTCTTTCTTGAATAGTTGCAGTTTAATTGAGATTGGGTTTTTTTGGTTTTTCACCAGTGTCCCCATGGCATTGTTAAGATTTCTGTGGAATTAAAGCAGGGAGAGTCATATCCCTGAATGGTCGTTAAGAGAAACAATTGTTAATGGGTACCTTCTCACTTCTTGTTTCTGTATATGTTAATGTATATATTTTTTTTATATAAAATTACTTGGCAATAGCTGTGAAGTGCCCCTTAGTATACCATACTATTATGAGGTCTCTTTCATGCATAAATAAGCCCCAGTTTACACTAGATTAATTCTCCCTGAGGATGTGAACCTCCATGGCAGTTAGCAATTAAGTTACAGTGAACCAAGGCTACTTTGCTCTTGAATGAGCACATCTACAGCAGTGTTAAGTGCCTTAACACTGATGTCACTCCTGTAGTTGCTTTGGCTGAACTTTCCTGAGTATATCTATGTTAGACATGGCTACGTTCAAGACTCTTAGTATTTTTGTGTGAATAATATATCCAAATCAAAGGAAATGGAATTTCGGTGTTGTGTTCTGTTGAGAAACAGGTAGGGACTTGGACTTTGAAAATATTTGAATATATTTGAAAATATCCAGGTTGGATGGGGCTTTGAGCAACCTGGTCTAGTGGGAGGTGTCCCTGCCCGTGGCAGGGGGGTTGGAACTAGATGATCTTTAAGGTCCCTTCCAACGCAAACTCTTCTTGATTCTATGAAAATATGGTTTGGCCATGGAATCACTTCAGGCATATCACTGGAATTCTGGCACTGTATATCTTATCATTTCTCTCTTTAGTACCCTTGTGATTTTCATGGCCATAGCAAGAACTATAAGCTCTTTTGTGTTCTCGCTCCCTGGGGCAGATCTTGCCACCTCCCGATAAAGGCCTTCTGTGTCCTTTACATTCCAAAAACCTGAGCAGGACATAAGAGGGGAAAAGAAGTTTATTGCATCAGATAGGTGATTTGACTCCATAATCAAAATCCCATGTCACAGACTAAGATGCTGCCCTAATTTGTTTTAGGTATTGTACAAGAAAGAGTGTTGGCACTGCCCCGCAATATTTGTAGTCCAAGTAGTAAGGGAAGAGGTAACAGATGGACACAGACAGGTAAAGAAGTGCAAGAGATAATATTGGTCAGCACACTAGCTAAAATAAAATGAACTAGCTAATGAGTTTCAATGCCATTTTTAGAATACCAGGGCTCCCTGTGTGTGAGAGGGGGTCATCTTCCTCAGCACCGGCACCCCTGAGTGGCAACTGACTGTGGAAGAAGCAGGCTCACAGTCCCAGTTGCACTTTGGGTCTGCAAAGCCCCTGCTCATCCGTTGGCTGTTTCCTACCATCCCTGCTGAAAAATCAGGTTTGGTCATTTGTATTTCAGCCAACTTTCAAAAGAAATGCAGCAGCTGCTATGGTTGTAACATTTCATGGTGGTAAAAATGAGCAGAATTTCTCTAAAAAGAAGGCAAGTGCTCACAGCATTGCCCCATTTGTTGTGCCATGTCCAGACATGGGAGTTATAATTTGCACATTTTAAGAATATTGTATTAAAGCAGTTACAATTTTTTTTAAAAGCAGTAAGTTTTTTTTAAAAAACTATACATGCCAAAAAAGTGTAACAGTAATCATATTACCTAAACTATTCCATTAGCTTTAAAATATATACATGCACTTAAACGCAGTATGAACGGGTTCATAAGCATAACTGAACTACAACTGTGTCTCATCACACAATAATTAAATATTTTACCTAAATTTGCAATTACATGTTCAGTTATGTATTGCGGGTACTTTTATGGACTTCATTTTTTTGTATAATTACCAGTGTTTTGAATCAAATGCTGAGGGCTAAGCATTTTTAAAATGTTTAAAGAGCTAGCAGGGATCCCATACTGAGTTATAAAGATAGTTGTATGTAAAATAACACTGCTTTTAATTGAATAATTATGCATGAATGTAATTCCTGTGCTCTATGCTTAACTAAGCGTACACATCAGCAGTGTAACGGCTGCTCTGTTAGTTGTTAAGACATTGTTATATAGTCTCCACAAACGCTGGACATTTCTGGTTTGTATGTATGTGTATGTTCTTCATTTTAGAGACCTTTATAAACAAGTAACATTGTTCTTACCTTAAAGGCCTTGTCCCCCACCCCAAATGCTAATTTTTTTCAAGTTGATATTGTTGGTGCTGCGGAAGATATTAAAGTTACTGTAGAAGTGGTTAGACAGGAAAAAAAGTAGTGCCATATTTAAAATGAAAATAGAAAAATAAAAACAATCAAAATGTAGAATGTGCAAAGGATGAGATATAAAATGGCAGAAAGGCTAGCAGAAGCTGTTATTATAAAATAGCATCTACACCCCCCTTCCATACTAACAGTATCCAACTAAAACCTGGAAACTGCGTGACATGTTGGATTGCAACAACTGTAGTTCTTGGGTTTTTTGGTGTGTCTTTTTTGACTGTGTGAATCCTGCTGTGAATTTAGGTCATAGAGCAAATGGGTCATAAGCAAACTGTATGAAAGACCTTGATACACATTTAAGTACATCTGAAATTCTTCAAGGAATTTAGGAGGATGATTTGATGTTAACTGATGAATTTCCAGAAAGACCAACCCCGGTCTGTCAAACAACAAGGATGCCAATCGAGAATTAAGAGAAAAAGTAGATCTCCGCAGCCAAATATGCAGAGTACTTTGCTGGCATTATTACACTCTGTTAATGCCTTTTACCTTACTCATCACTTGGGTGGTTTACATTCATGATAGGAGAGACACAAATCAGTAAAATTAACTAAATGCATGTTTTTATGTTTTTATTTTAAGAAATAAATGTTTTTATTTTAAGAAAGCTTTTTGTTGTGTTTAAACAGGATAGGAATGGAATAGCTATTTTTTCCCTGAGGAGGAGAAAGAAGTATGGGGAGAAGAGTGTGGGGAGACTGCCCCAAGGATTAACATGACAACATAGAGGCTTCATTTGTAGGTCAAAGTCGTTTAACTTTGGATGAGTTGGTTTTGTGCTGGGATACATTACCTAACCTGCTCTGGTGGACAAGGGATTTTAGCAACTGGGTTAAATGAAATTCCAGAACAGAGGCTGAGTTAGGAGTTCTATTTTCTCTTTTTTGGAGCTTATTGGGAGAGTTCAGACTTTGTTGTAGTCAATGGGAAACAGTAGACTTGTTAGTCCTGCTTTTCTAGCATCTGCTATTTTATCTACAGAGTGAAGGTATGTTGAGAGGGAGTACATAATGCTTAACTTAACTTACAATTTGCAATCTAAGTTTTACACTATGTCAAGTATACCTAGGCCATGTAGCATGGGACTGTTTGTTAGCATTTGCGTAAATAAAGACTTGTTTGACATTTATAATCTGAGTATTGGAGATAAATGCATTAGGTTCCTGCAGTGGGCTATGGGACTCTGCCAACAGATGAAGGAATCTAAATAATTAAACGAATCATAGCTTCATACTCTCTCGAGTTTCAGGATCTGCCCAAGAATTTTTATTCTTTCTATCACAGTAGTATCTGTGCTTCTTTCAACTATCTCCCTTTATCATCACAGATGGGTAGGGATTATTAAGGCAGATTAAATTGTTGGACACTAAAACCTTGCTAACTCTGATGGATGCTGGACACTTACCTGAGCCACACAGCACAGTATAGAGAAGCCTGGCCTGACACTGTGGATGCTAGCTCCTCACAGGGAGCAGTAAGACCACACCGCAGAGCTACTGTGCGCAAGTTAGCTCCTCTCTTTCAGTATTTATTAAACCTCATGCAAGGTTTATCAATTTGGCTGTGGAACTCTACTGGTGCAAGAACTGTCTTTGAAATCAATCGAGCTGAGAAGATCCCAGCTGTAAAGAGGAGAAGCAATTGTTCTGTGTGCTTCCGGATTACTTACAGGGGAACCTCATGAATCTACACCACATAGGCATTAAAAGTGTCCCAGGGTTCTCTACAATAGTTGACAGTGCCAGACTGATGCCTATTTATCTGAATCTTTTTAATTTTTGGTTCCAAATATTGGTAGCATTTCAGGGCTTGTTTGAGTTTGTGCTTTGGGTCACATTTGTGGTATAAAAGAGGATAATGAGAATTTGGAAATGTCTTCTCTACTGATGTCTCCATGTCTTTTTCCTTCTTTACAGCATTTTGTTTGCAGACATTGTGGGGTTCACTAGTTTGGCATCACAATGTACTGCCCAAGAGCTGGTGAAGCTGCTGAATGAGCTCTTTGGCAAATTTGATGAATTAGCTACAGTAAGTACAACATTCTTATTTCAATTTAATTTAAATTCCCTTCTGAAAAATGATGCACAAATTACACAGGTTAGAAATCTGTAATAGACTGATTTAGCCCCATGTGTCATGAATTTCTAAAGCTTCCATTTTTTATTAATACTCTGGAGATAAAACAGTCTATTTTAATAGCTTAAGTCGCTATTTTTAAATATACTTTTCTTCCCCCTCCTTGGAGGCCATCAGTGTTCATCATTGGTTTTGTTTGCACAAAACAGAGAAAATATTTCAATATTTACATTTCTATGCTGCATGGAAAAAAACAGGATGATGGAAAAGATGAAAATATCGGCAGTATAGCATAAAACTACTTTCTGTGATAATAAGAAGCTAGAGAGTAGAATTAGTTCTTCACATGAGCTCTCCTTGTCACAGAAATGATGGTAGCATTTCAGAGACGCTATTGTAGGCAAAATGGAATCTGTATCATAACTGATGTTTATGTTTTGGTCATTGCACTTACATTGTGTGAGTTCCCAAGGAAAAAAAAGGAGGGAAATGTTCATTGCCTGTAACTCCTGGCAGTCTAACCACAAGTATTTGACAAGAAATGAGAGGAATGTCTGTGCCTGAAAAAGTCACACATCTTGTTTCAAATTACATTTAACAATATGCTGAAAATGTGTTTTCCCCTTGAAAAAAGCAAAACTTAATCATATCTATCTTGTTTGCCAGCCATGTCTTCAGAGCCTTCATTGCTGAGAAGTATCACCTCCACATAAATTATGCTCCTTCACTATCTAGCTATCTTGTCTTCAGACTCTGTGCAGCAGCCTAGAGAACATATGTCTTTAGGTCCCCAACATAAACAGCATCCACATTTTTTGAGTGCAAACTCACTTCTCCTTGAGAGAAGTGAGTTTCCACATGAGAGATCTGAAGCCTGTGGACACTTTGCATCTATGGCACCCTGTTGATAAACAGATCTCAAGGACCCCAAGGAGAAAGAAATCTTCTGCTCCACAATATGCCCAAATTGAGGAAGACCTATTCTTAGTTAAATGGCTTATCATTTAATCACATGTTATGTCCTGATTTGCACTACTGTTCAAGTCATAACAGAGAGGAACTGTTGTGTGTTCCTTTTTTCCAAGAAATACAGAAGATTAACTTAGATACTGAGTAGAGATCCAATGGAGGTACATTTTTTTGGAATGAATTTGTTAAATACTCCAAAACCTTTGTGTAACCAATTCATTACTGGAAGTACCGTCAGTGCCTCACAGAAAGAATAGGTGCCCATCCCAGAGAGTTTCATAGATGTATACCTTAGAAATAAATGGGATTGCCATGTAGATGATCGTTGGCAAGAGCTTAAATGGCCTAAAAAAGTTCAAATAGTCTCCTTAGTTTAATTTCATTACTTGATTTCATCCTCCAAATGTCAACCAGCCATCTAATAAGCTCTTTAAGACTTATAATGCTATCATTTGTAGAGTCATCATAACCATGAAACACAAGGCAGTGTAATAACACGGGAGAATTGTGACATAACATGAGACCACACATGTGCACACAGAAATGCACGTGACTATAACACGTGACATGGCACTGAAGCCAGGGAGATGGCTACTGCACCATGCGTGCTCCCTTAGCGGTGGCCAGATGCAGCCAGCTGGAGGTGTCAGTGACACCTGAAGCCAGGGTACCAGGCAGATAGCAGCTTTTGATGCGAGGTCAGTTGTTTGTCAGGGAAGAAGCAGATCGGAGATAGCAGAGGAGCTAAAAAGCCTTAGATTTTCCGTTCAGCTTGCATGCATTCTTTTTCCAAATTTGAAATTAGATTTCGTGGTTTCTTTCAGCTATGTGAAGATTTGTTATTTGCGTGTCCTTCTAGTTCCTACTGTGCTGCATCAGGGTGTGATTAAGGACAGAACATATGAGCTTTCCTTGGTGCCTTCTGATAAGTTAAAGGGAGACTTGTTATTGTGTCTCCTACAGTCAGAAGAAATGTGCTGAGAAGTGTAATTTTTTAGAAGGATTCCTGGTTAAAACAACTTCTAGATATTCATTATTAGATCAAAACAGAGGACTGGGCTGATTTTAAAACAATGCTGTGCTTTAGTATTCAGAATGATGTAGTAGAAGAAAAAGTAGAAAGAAAAATCTAATGGTGATAGGTATGTTCCCTGTGACTTCTAAAGTGAGATCTGTGAATGTGTGCGCTGGGGGCTGCTGCTTCTTAGGAAGCAATGTGAACTGGAAGGGACAGTTTATGACAACCCTTGTTAGAACTATTGTCCTATCTTAAAACTGTAGTGCTTAGAAAAAATCCCTGTCACCACTGTGGGAAGCGTAGTAAACGTAAGGCAGCATATATTTGCCGTGAGTCTCATGGAGAGTCTTGGCATTTTGGCATATTGACATGTTGTAGGAATAGCACGTCTTTTCTTTTTGACAATATAGCTCTGAAGCTGACCAGAACCAGGTGCTTCAGAAGAACATAAAAAATTCCTATTGAGAGATCTGGGACAATTTAATCCTAAATTTTGTCCTTCTTTTAGATGCACTTTAGCATTTGACTTTTCTCTCTTTCTATATGCTGTTTGTTTGATTTTTTTGGTAAGGCAAACAGTTTTGCTCTTTTTGAAATGCTACACCTTTTTTTTTTAATCACGATAGCTTCAAATGTAGTTACAGTTCGTAACAGGGCATTCTAAAGGCAAAACTTATGTTTCAGTTTATGGTCATTCAACTCCTTTGAAAGTTTGCTTGTGCATTCTGTTCATAGAGATGGAAGAAAATTCCTGATAGTCTTACTCCCTACTAGAAATTATTTGTCCTTTCTTTTTTATTCACCTTTAGAGAAAATACGTTTTTCAAGTGCTTATCTTGTACAGGTTGTTTTACCTTGCAAGTCACTGAGTCTTTTTTTAGGAAAAGTAGTGATCAGAATACAATACTTAAAATGATGGCATGTTTTCTGTTTTTACAATAGCACTGTTTGGTTTCTTAAAGAAACAATCTTACGTAGTCGTATTTTATATGGGACTTTGTGGTCTCCTTAATAACTTTTGAGTCTTAGGGCCAACTTCAGTCACTTTGAAGAAAGGAAAGTGAGTCTTGAAAATATAAAGCTAAACAAAAATGAGTGACAATATTGCTATCCTTGTGGGAGTGCAACTTCGTCCTAGACAGACGTTAGAGAATGCCTCAGGGTTCATTTGTATGTCTGGTTACTAAAGTACTTGCAATGTCACAGCCTTTAGGCACCCTGGTTTTCTATAACCATTTTGGGTAAGTTTGCCCATTCTGCAGAGGCTCCCTTGGGATTGTACACAACAATAGCAAGCCACTTTCGTGAACTTACGCAGTTAGTTAAGTTTGTCATAAGGTTTATGAATAGTTCAAATAGAAAGAATAATTTTGCATTAATTTCTGTTGGGTTTTATCTGCTGTTCAGGCTTAGTTTGCTTAGTTTACTTAGTTCAGGCTGTTACTTCTGAAGTTCCTCAGTTTCTTCCAGTTTTGGTTAAGCAGTAGCTTTGTGCAGTCTCAGATTTGGCCCTAATGGATAGTAATTCCACATTACATATTATCAATGAACGTTTTAAACAACTGATCTTTGCATGAGCTCTTCAGATGCCCTACGATTAACCCTTAACACTATAGCTAGCTTCCAGTTTGTCATTCTTAAGCTTACTTGTAAGAGTGAGAAATTTTAATGAGATACAATCACTTGCATCCTGTTGGTTTTATGTTCCCAAGGAATTCTTGGACACATGACAGAGGCTGGGTACCTTATTGCTTTAATACACTGTATATTTTCTCTTTGTCTTCTTTAATACACTGTGCATTTTCTCGTCATGCTTTAGCTGTGGCGTGGATTCACTGTGAATGAGAGAGGTTCTCAAGACTGAAGTTACCCGTAGAGCGTCACACAGAGTTGCACATGCCCCTGCTCGGGTACTCTCATGGTCACAGCTCCACTATCTTGTGATAAAGTTCAGCTATACCTAAAATAAGTAATCTTAATAGAAAAGAGGAGATATTTCTCTAGCATCCTGCATTGTAATGAAACAGCTTTGCTTTTTAAAGAGGTTTTGATCTTCTTTAATTAGTCTTTTCTTTGGTAGATTTTTCTCACATACTTCCTGCATCTAATCTATGTGGAGAATCAATTATTTGTGTCTACAGATTCAGTTATTTCCCTCTCAACTTCCATGTTATTGCATCTTGTACTTCTAAGATTTTCCATTTACAAGTGGATAAGGATAAATGAAGTTTAGGCTCTTTTTAAAGGACATCACTAGAAGAGGATTTTAATATTCTGAATGAAAGGTTTGACTTGTTTGTACCACTTTTGGCATCTCTTCTATTAGCCAGGCTCACACACACCACTTCCTTGTTGTTTCCATTTGCAGTTATGTGTACCTTCAGGCTTTGGCAGTATTTGTAGGCTTAGTCTATTTTTATTTCTTTCATTTTTGATTTAACATCCTTCCCTGATTACCTTCTTAGCTTTTAATACTTTCACTTTCCAAATTTCAATGTTACTGAAGTGGCTTTTGGTACCTGTTCAGCCTCAGAGGTATTGAACTTAACAACGTTGCTGCTGAGCCTTAGGCAAAGGTCAGTAAGTAATATTTTTAATTGGCTTCTGTGTTGGATTTTTTTAACTGTGTCAAGAACAGTCATTCCTTTGCTGTGCTTTGAACTAGCTATTCCTAAAAGAAATCACTTTAAGAAATTGATTCTATTGAATCTATAGAATGCTTTTAGTTTATATGAAGATAATTATGATGTATTTTTTAAATATAAAATGAACAAAGTTTTGTGGGCTGGGTAAGATGGGAAAGTTAGTGCTGGAGAACATGGATATAAATTTACAGGACATAACCCTTCATTGTTGAAATTGGTAAGTGTGCCCTCGAGGGGAATATTTACGAAGGCTAATTTTAAGGAGACTTGTCTGCCTAAGTTCCCTTGATAGTCAGTGCAGACATAGGATCCCACTGAGGCAGATAATGCATGTAAGTTTGAGGCTGGTTCTGAACAGCCATCTGGAGAGGTCTTCTAGAGTGACCTAGGAAGTAAGCTTTCTTAAGTTGAAGTGGTCTTAATGAATATGCCTGCAACTCTATAGGCTCAGGGACTAATGATGTGTGTATGGTGTGAAGTTAAAGTAAATGTCTGTGGGACAGTTTTCCAGGGAGAAAGATAATGTCACACACTTTAAGTATTGTGGGAACATATAAATGGACAGGTACCATAGAAGTTAGGTCTTGTCTAACCTCCTTCATGGTACTTTTTAGGTAAGAGGATACTGTGCTTGTTATGCTAATTATCTGTCATAACTCTTGTCATGATTTGCATGCTTGTGGTAAATTACCAAATTCTTCCTGAGTTTGTATGGGACTGTGTTGGATTATTCTGATCGGCTTCAGATTCTTGAGATGTGGGCATTTGTACTAAAACTAATTGTTTTGACTCCTTATGCAGTTAGTTAGCATAGAGAAGGGTGTTTCTGGAGTACTGTTCGTCCAAGGGGAACATCTAATTGCACTCCAGAAGTGCCTATTTCCCTTCATTGTTGTAGAGGCAGTTTGACTGATAACCTAAGTGCGCATTTTAGCTATCTATATGTACTCTGTATGCACAGTCCTACCTGGAGTCCGTTGGCCATGTGGAGAATCTGTTAACGCGGGGCATAGCAGTGCATCAGGAGAGCAGCCACCAGGACCTCTCCTCAGCTTGGGGGGCATCATGCCTCCAGAAGCAATGTTCTTGTGATTGTGTAAAATATTCTTGCTAAAATCCGTTTTCATTTCCAAGTAAAGAAACATATATGACTGTTAAATAGGTTCTCACTCTCCAGGACTAAAACCATTTAACCTTCTGGTTTTGTAAAATTACTCTCCATGTGGAGTAGGGAAGGAATGTATTGTGAGAATGAGAGTGCACAGAAAAGTTAGGCCAAGAACCAGTAGTTTATTGCAGGTCAGTATATAAAATTGCCGATAAAATTAAGGGAAAGCATTTGAAGCAAAATGTCTTCCTTTTTATAACTATCCTGAATAATTCTACATTTGTTTATGTATGATATGGCTCCCATGATGGTAGATAATTTGTAATGACATATATTAGCTCATCTGGAGATAGCCAGCTTTCCTCAATCAGAGCCTATCAAGCCATTTTCTATGGTACTTCCTATACTGTAACTAGCTGTGTTTTCCTTTCTTATTATTTTTGCCGCTCGCTCTTCTTTTTAAGTCTGTATGAACTGTTTATTGCTATGAGTATGTCTCCATTACCCTGCTAAATTGAACTCTATGGAGTATTGCAGTTAGCTCAAGGCTTTTTATGTTGGGACTAGCAGATGTGCAAGAAGTAGTGCAAATTGGTAAAGTTACTGTTTGCAGGCATTATTCCATTAAAAGGTTATCAAAATAATTGTTTCCATTTTTAAACCCACAGTTCAAAACCCGGGTGAAAATAAATGTTAAAATGCGTATGCAGTAATTGACAGGATTCAATGAAATTTTCTAATGGGCTGGAGAGTTTTCAAAAGTGTATTATCACTATTGGCACATTGCAATGTAATGGAGCTGGTTGAAATTTCCATGTCACTTCATTACACTCAGGATTTGACTATGAAGTTTATCTGATAAGCTGGCTTCAATAATCTCTCACATGTTGTGGCCCACATTCAGCATAGTTATTAAAATACATTTGGATATTACACAGAGAAACCATGTTGGTAAATCTTTTAGTTTTACTGAAAAAAAGCAACATGATAAGTGAAATTACTGTTTGTCATTAATGAAGGTTGCAGATGGTGTCAGTAAACTCTGCATCTAGCTCTAGGACCCCCAGCACAAGACAGACATGGACTTGTTAGAGTGGGTCCAGAAGAGAGTAACAAAACTGACAAGAGGGCTGGAACACCTCTCCTATGAAGAAGGTCTGAGAGAGTTGGGGTTGTTCAGCCTGAAGAAGAGAAGGCTCAAGGGACACCTTATTGCAACCTTTCAATATATAAAGGGGGCTTATAAAAAAGTCAGCAACAGACTTTTTACTAGTGATAGGACAAGGGGCAAAGGTTTTAAACTCAAAGAGTAGATTTAGATGAGACATAAGGAAGAAATTATTTATGATTAGGGCAATGAGACACTGGACTGGGTTGCCCAGAGAAGTTGTGGATCTGGAACACATCCCTGAAAGTGTTCAAGGCCAGGTTGGATGGAGCTTTGAGCAACCTGGTCTAGTGGAAGGTTGCCCATGGCAGGGGATTGGGACTGGATGATCTTTAAAGGTCCCTTCCAACACAAACCATTCTATGATTTTCACAGATTTAGCCGTTAGAAGTTAGCCTAAGTAAGCTCACTTTACATCAGCACAGAAAGGGGGCCCATTCAGGATATTCATAGTAGGGTTCTAAGAAGTGTTTTGCATGTGAATCTAAAACCATTTCTTTATCTTTTTCTGCATCTAGCTGCATCTTTTGTGAATACTTCTGCAGTCTAAGAGATTTTCACTGGGTTATCCTTCCCGTGGAATGCTTTTGGTTTTGTTTTTCTCTAAAGCTCTTTGGTGCACAAAATGGAGTTATAGAGCTGAAGGAAAAAGACAGAAGTGTAAATATCAAAAATGTAAACTGATCTCTTATAAAGGATCTCTCCCTCTCACCATGCACTGAACTTAAATTGATAACTTGATATGGTATTTCTTAGTTGCACTGTACAGCCTTCCAAAGAACTCCATCAAATTCACTGCCTTGTCTTCTATGACCTTGTAGGAAGGTGGCTTGTCATTCACCATTTCCTTAATAGCAGAACACTGTACTATGCCCTTCCAAAGGTTCCTGGAGCAGTAAGGCATTCACTATACCTCTGTGTAAAGAAAGAAAGGAGTCGACTAGTAGTGCCAGGAACAGTTATCAACACCCAGATATCTTCTACCAGTCTGTTCAAATCTGTTGAAAGGCAGGGCTCAAAACTGGTGTCTGGCCCATAACTATCAGGCTGAGCCACCTTTGTTAGTATATCAGTAGTCCAGAGGATGAATATTAAAATTTGTGTTTATCGCAAATGTTGTGTATATAAGCAAGAGAATGTAGGTAAATTTGCAGAAATGTGTATCTGTGCATGTTATATGCGCACATATATGTGTATGGATGCATATATTTATACAGCATGATAGCCAAAATATAGTAGTTTTCCACTTCTGTTTCAATATATTGGATAAATTTAATGAAATTGAATGGAGACGTCATTCCACCTTTAGAGGATGCAGTAGAAAATACTACTCTTACTGCAAGTCTCTTTTGTGTCTCTGTACACATCTGTTATATAGATAAATTTATGTTAACTTCTAGAGTGATTCAAAGCTTTCTAATGCAATTTTCTATTGATATTAATATCACTTTGGCATAAAGTGCTGTAAATGTTAACTATGCTGCATATGCTAAATACATTGAAAATAAACTGCAGTGGTAACAGTGGTGAATCCTATCTTGTCCTCTCTCAAGACCTCTTTGGAAGCAGAATGAAGTTCTAGGTTTGTGAATAGAGATAAACAGGAAATGCATTTTATTGCTATTTTACATCTCTGGGGAATTTTGAAGGTGCTTTGCATTTTTTTTCCCCTGTAGTCATTTTATACTGTAATAACTAAGAAAGGACTGTAACTGTGATGTGGTTAGCCTGGATTATTGAATTATGGCTTGGGTCCCTGAGGATTAGAGGGACAGCTGGTATAAATTAGCGTAGTTCCCCTGAAATCCATGCCATGCTGATTAATATGAACTGAAAATTCGATCCCCTTTGCCTACCTGGTACAAAAAGTTCAGCTATGAGCACAGCAGGCTGCTCAGAGGAAGCTGTTGGAATGAGTCTTTCCAAAAGAAAATGACTGATAAACCAAGAAGGAAGGAAAACAAGAGGAAAAATGTGAAGGGGAATAAAACACAGAAGTGATTCTGTGATGGGTCCTTTCCTCAAGGTCGCTGATCTTCCTTTTGGCTCATTGAACGTCTGTAAGGAAGGGTGCCTCTGTGGCACTGCTTGGCCCCAGTGACAAAGCTCTTGACAGCAGTGACAGAGACAGGAGAGTAGTGTATATTCCTTCTTCAGCCCTCGTAGTTCACCACTACCCTCACAGAATTAATTCTACTCTTAGTGAAAACTGGGCCATCAGAGATATGCATTTTGGTGGTTTCCCTCTACCCAAGACTTCTCTTCAGTATGTGAAGAAAACATTTAGCTAACAGTGTTTTTCTCAGGGAGCAGGGCAATGGGTTTTTTCCCCACTGATTCAGTTTCAGGCAGTGAATGGATGGAGGAGGCATGAAGGGTTTTTGAGCTCAAGGGCTGCTCCCTGTGCTGCCAGTGCATCTCCTTCCACTCCTCTGCTGCATGCAGTACTGCTCTTGAACTAATTTGCAGCTATGAAGGGGCAATGCCCAGAGGTCTCACTAATGCTGAAGTCTGAGGTTTGGTGAGAATGCCAAAGCCTTTCCCTGAGAGAGTAAAGCCTTCAGTGTAAGTCCAGGCCTAATAGATCCCCTCCCTTTTACACCAACACTTAAATAGCTGAACCTGGACATGTGTTGCTGTGTTGCTTTTGGTTTT
>VYZM01018487.1:0-18817 GCA_013398915.1 Dromas ardeola
GTAACTTTGTTTGCCAGCCAAGTTTGCCTCGAAGCCTCAAAATATGCATTATAACATCATCATCAATTGGTTCTGGTACATCGAGAAACGAAAAAAAAAAAAAAGTGTTGTTTTTTTTCCCTTTAATATAAAAACTTTAGATTCATTATACAAACCAGCCAGCCATTCATTCTTTAGTTTCATTGCATAAGCTTTAACAAGTGTGGAAGATTCATCTAATGCTATTTAGACCGAGTTGGAAGACTATGAAAACATGTCTCAGACAGTCTTTCTCAAAAAAAAAAAAAAAAAGCAGCCATAAAATATTCCAAATGTTTTTTTCCTGAAATTGAAGAACAGTGGTTCAATTGACTTCAAAGTAATTTCAATTTCCAGTGATTTTACACTGATCTTTGGTGTAATTTACACAACAAAATTCAAAGTACTCAGTAGAAAAAATACGATTTACATGCCAAAGACCTTCTCAAATGCTAAAAAGACTGAAAGAATGAGAAAAGACTTCTGAAGGCAGAGCAAAATCTCAGCTAAACAAAAAGACTGTTGAAAATGAAAGAATACCAATAACACTTTTCTTTCTAATATTTAAAAGAAATTTCTTTTTACATGGAAACATATTACCCCGTAGAAATCAGACCAATCTAGTCCTGCATAGGAGAAGAACACTCCAGTTGAATAAAAGTTTCTATAACATTATGGAAAACAATTTGTGAAGTCCTGGAAAGCAGGACCAAAAATTTTTTTTTGGTGGTTTTTAATCCCTATTAAAATATGCATAGAGAAAAAGTTTGAAAAAAAATAAAAATATTGGAATCCAGTTGTGGTATCACTCCCTTCCAGCTTTCAGACTCAGCAACAGATATTTTTAATGGAGAAATAATGATAAAAATCTATTTTTCCTGACACTAATCTTGGAAGATAAGTAGGAAAACACGACTACGCTTTACAAATCTTCTAAATAAAAGAAAACTTACTGTAGCGAACTATAAAATATAAACAACATTAAAATAAAAATTCAAATTCTGCCTGAAAGTCTGCTCTGAGATCAGGTATAAAAAACCTAAACATCAGAAGGTGAATACAGGGGGTAAAGTTGTTAGCCTTTGAAATAAGGTTTAAAACAACAGCACTCTCTCATTTGCAGCTGTATCAGCTCTGCCCTACATGTGTACTCTTACTGTAAAGGCAGGAGGGGGATGAGGAAAGACAGTAGCAGGTGAGTATATTCTCCATTATATCAAAGTAAATCCGAGGTAAATACATTGGCCGTACAGGTATAACTAACAGCATAGTCTTACCCCCAATGCTACAACTTACATACCTGTTCTATCATAAGTATGAACTTTGCTTCTCAAAGTCTTTTTAGAAGATCTTTCAACTTTTGATTGCTCACAAGTCTTTTTATGGCAACTTGGTTCCAAAACAGCTGTTTGCATTTCAGTCTTTCTAATATTATCTGCAACCAACACATTAAAAAGGAAAATATTAGTAATTTAAAGCAGATCATTATGCACGTTTTTTTATTAATTTAAGTTAACCTTCCTACAATTTTACATGTCTGTGTCCACTTCCCCAAATGCATTTTGATGGTTTTAATACTTGTATATAGATAGACACAAGAAGCTGTTTCTTTTTGTAGATAATACATTAAAACTTGTACTCAGATCATCACTTGACATCGGTTACTTCAGCATGGTTGGATAAGAAATGTAATACTTGTTTCCTGTGTATCCCATGAAGTAAAAAGGATGACATTCACTTTGACTTTTGTCATTTGTTTGTCCCTCTATTTCTAGAAAACCTTTTCATCCATTCTGAAACAGAGAAAGCCTAGACCCTAGGCAAGCAGCAGCAGCCAAAGCACTGGTGCCTTATCAACGCTCTTCTATCCACACATATAAAGCACAGTATCGTATGTACTACTTTGAAGAAAATCAACTCCATCCCAGCCAGACCCAGTACAACCCTACACTTCAATACCTTGTTTAACAAGGCACAGTTTCTCAGTAGTGATGTTTTAGGTGCTGAAGATTTACAGGATACACTTGATTCAAAAATGTTTTCTGCAAGTGTCACTCAAATCATGGTCCCAAAATTACTAATATAAATGAACTCCAGGTTGCAGATTTTCTTGAATTTTGACCCATTGAAGTTAGTTTGAAACTTGCAATGACTTTCAAAGAACAAGAATTGTGATCACAAGGCCACCAAGTCTTTGTGAGTTTTGTTTCATCATACATACAACTTCCATGAATTATGATTTTGTATTTTAGAGAGATGACCTCACTTCACACTTCAAAAAAACCCAAGTTGATTGGAGGACAATAGGAAAGACAATCATATATTTAGTTTTCATTAACATCTGGTGGAGTAAGTCTATTCAAGACCCATTACACTGCCTTCTCACCTAAAGAAACTTTGAATAGGCAAATCTACACAGAAAAGAAGTATGGATAACTGTAACTTTTTAAAACCACAATAAATGCATACTCTATGCATATGTTTTGCAGTTGGTATAGAGAGTTAAAGCCAGTGTTATACCTCCACTATTCCATTTTTTTCTTTTTGTTTTTTAAAAAATGTCAAGTTTTGCAGGAGCCTTTTTTATGTATTCACCACTTACAAAGAAAGTGTTGTTTGCATCCTCTGTAATGCCCAGAGAAAGAAGACCATTTGCTGCTAAATGCTTTAGAGAGAAGGAGCGAGTGTATGTTTGTACTACGGCTGCCCATTGCAATATTATATCTCACTTCCAGTAAGACTATTATTTTCAGTAGAAAAACAAAAAATTCATCATCAGACCACACTTGAAGTAAAAACTGGAATGCTCGTGACTTACAGTATTCTTTGTTAGAAAGGCACTTGAAGACACCATATATTTACAAGTGCTTGGAAAAGAATGGTTACAATGATGAGGAAGGAGAATCATATCTTATTACTCCACTTTCTGTCATTTTAGGTACTTTACCATATACAGGAGAAGGTGGTGATGAGCCAAAACCATGCTGAACTCTTTTGCAAGCAGAAGCTGTGGGAAGTGTCTTTTTCAAATTCTTATTCTTTGACATTAAGGACACCGGTTTTGTTATGCTCCTTTTTAAGTTCATTGTCTCTTGCTCTGACATGCTAGTAGGCTGACAAACAGACTCTTCTCTTCCCTCCTTATGTATTCTTGAGAGCCTAAAATTGAACAATATACTCTAGTAGGGTAAAACCTGAAGATGCAGTCATACAGGCAAAATAGAAAAATCAACTAAAATATGACTAGTATAATAGTTTGCATTTATGATTAAGATACAGCTGTCCTATGGCACAGAGTTAGAGCTTTATTCATGGTGAATAAAATATACAGTGAGGGTGGCAGAAGAAATCAAAATAAAGTTATAGCCCTACCTCTTGTGCTCTGACACTATAGGCATCAGAAGCTTTATTATATAAAACTTATAATTATTTTGATTAGTCTAAAAAGTAAGAAAGCTTCAAGATTAAACTAAGTTTAAGCTCTGGGAAACACAACTAAGAAAACAGTACTTCAGAAAGTCAATGGTATAATTTGTTTTCATTCTTAGTAATTCCAACAGCATGGTATCTACTATGAAAGCAGAATGAAAGTAATAAGTTGTATTTTCAAAATTAAATTCTTTCCTAGAAAAAGCATAAAAAATAAGCAAGAATACTGTAATACAGGATCTGTTGGGTTTTTTTTCAAGTTCATTCTTAGATTTATAGACTAATCTGAAAATCTCTTAAATAAATTCAAGATGCATGAAAAAGTAATTCAAGATCAAGCTAGAGAGCTCTGAAAAATACATGTACTATATTAGCTTGTATGAAAACCTAAGGAAAATAATTGTCAGCAGTTAAAATACAAAGAAAAGGACACAGGAGAGTAAGCAACACCAGCTTCTTACACATCTTGCAGGTGACAGCCTCTGCATACATTAAAGTGTACACATCTTAGACAGATTTTTAATCTGTTCCAACTAATTTCACTTGTCAGGATAAAATGAAAAATAAATAAAAAACATAAAGGAAATAATGATTTCAATGGTCGAAAAATTAATTAAGGTAACTACGCCTCAGCTAAATGTTGGTCCAACTCTGTTGTGGATATGCTGTAAAAAATTCAGGCTATATAATTCAGACTAATAGGATAATTCAAAATCTAGATTATATTAAAGTGGCAATGACATCAAAGAAGACTTAGAGCAGCTGAAATTGTCTAAAACTCATGTGCCAGAACTTTTTGCTTTAGCAGCAGACACGTGCTATGTACGCACTGAAAGATCAATGCATAAGTCTTGAAGTTTGTCTTCAAGTACAGAGTTCCATAATACAAACGACTAAGAGGAAAGACAGGGTGAGCACTGTTTATACCAAAAATACATCTCAAAGAAGTTACTCTATTCCATAACTTCTTTCTTGTGGTACATGCACACTTAGCTGTGGGTAGCTCTTCAGCAGCAGCCTGTTCTTTTGAAGACTGATTTCAGGTCTTTGACAACAAGAGCAGCGTTGCCTGATATGCCAGCAGTCTTAGCTAGATGTCTTAGCATTCTCGGTATGGCTCTTCTAGAGACCTTGAACTTCGAAGCTGTCCACGAATGTTCCATGTGTTAGTTCAGGGACTAATCGTAAAGAATGGGAACAGCAGCCGCTTTCCAGAAAGGTGGGAGAAAGTGAGAGAGGACCCGATAACAGAGCTGTGATTATCTACGATCTAGATAACCACATACAATGATCATCTAGATCTCAATACATTTACTGGTGTGACATTACTGGTCACTTTCTTGCACATATCTGGGACAAATCTGTGACACAGCAGCACGTAGATGCAGGAGATAACATGGCTCAGAATAGACAAGTAAGTCCTCATCTCCCCTGTGAAACTGTCACTTTGAGAGACACCAACATCACTCAGATCTCAGATCTGGAATTTTTGGAGGAAGTGTAAATTGACCAATCTCTGACATGGTCCTATAAATTGCATTCTTTGTACTAGAATGAAGTTTGATTTTTGCACGTTTACCTTTCCCTGGGTCAAGATTATGCAGCTGTCCTCTGCTAACCGTTAGGAAGAAAGAATTTTTTTCTTTCTAGCTAGGACATAGTGCTGCACTGTGCTGGTCTGCTGTCATCTTACCTAGACCAGTAGATCAGTAGAATCTTCCCCAGTAATGGCCCTCTTTCACTATGAATTACATTTTCCCTGTGATAACATGCAATCAAACGTGAAAATTTATTCCAAAAGGTAAGAGCTGCAAACCAGTTCCCTGGCTGCAAAGAGGGATTATGGTGGTTAGTAATTATCTTGCAGAGTCTATGAAGGTAGACTTGACCTTCCTTAATTCAAAGTTATAGGGACATACTTTATTTTTGGGACTAAGAGCCAATTGTTATATAATCCTTTCTTCATAGTCTCACAGTTAGAGCAGAGAAGATGTCTTAAAGAAACTTGTCAGAAAAATCTAAAAGAGAAGTGGAGAACTAGACCGTTCTGAACTGGATGGTGCAGCCAGTGCAGTCAGTTCTGTGCTAAGAGGAGTTTTGCCTTCTGAAAAGAGAAGTGTGAGATAAAAAAAGCGAAACTTCAGGTCATAAATGGCAACCCCCAATAAGATTGCTCTGTGGACCGAAGAATGACAAAGTGCTGGCAAAGTCAAATCCAGTATGTGAAAGATAGGACAGAAACCTCTGTTAGCAGCCCCTGATATACAAATAGCAGCACTTACGTGCTTTTCTCAACAGATGTATGAAGCCAAAAATTTTATCTGGGCGAAATGCACAAATAGAAAATAAGTTGTACTGTGAGCATTGAAACTAATGAAGACTGGCAGTTTCCTAATCTGTACTTTAATACTCCCTAATCACTCCCCAGAAATACTTCCATCTTCAATTTCCATGCCCAAATTCCTCCTCTCAGCTTTCTTTCACATCACCTACTAAATAAACTAGACAAGTAGCACCATGTATTGTGGCTGGTGATACAAGCCAGAATGCAGATCCTTACTGTCCAGAAACTTTCCGATATCTGGCATGGAGACCATTCTGCCTGGCTCAGGACTGATGAAAATTGAGGTTCCATTAAACAAAATCTCATTTTTCACAAACTGTGAAGTTCACATCTTCCAGATCTCTACATCTCTCATATAAGTTTCGATGCAAGAGATCAATTAGTTAAAAATCCATTGAGAAGAAATTGATAGACAAACTTCATTTTTTTAAAAAAGGAATTTAGGATAAAATACCCCGAGTGTGGTTCTAACCGAATTCAGGATTGGAGGTTTGCCTGTAAGAAGGGAAAACTTGTCACTTCAGCCTCAGAAAAATATTTTCCTTCCTCATCACCTGTACGAAAGGGAAAGGAAACCAAAAGATGAATTGTGCCAGAAGACTGGGGATTACGAACTTCTAGAGCTACCTGCCACAGGTATCTGTGGAGGATAACAGTATGAGGAGATCCAAAAAGGGAGAAGACAAGTCCCTGGTCAACAAGTTCATAAACAGATACATGGCAGAGCTGCAGCCCTAAACATTCAAAATCCAAAAATTACGGATGCCAAGGAAGTAAAAGGGAAAGGGACTGCAGAATGCAGTCTCCCTAAATAGCCTCTACTCCTGCTACTGTTAGAGGCAGAATCCTGGACTTCACTGATACTACTATGGTAATTTTTCTGAACCTTCAATTTTTGGCAAGTATACCTCATCCCTTCACCCTGTCATGCCACTTCAAAGGTTTTTGACACACTATTTGAGATCAATATGAACACTCCTTTAGTTTCACTTCGAGACAATAAATATCAAACAATTAAATCAACTCAGTCATCATATTCCATCATTAAATTTGAAAAATACTAGCACTTGTCTTCTTCACAGGTGAAAGCAACACAGTACATAGGAATACATTTGCATCGGTTCATATAGTAAATAATTCCCCATTGACTAGACTGGATTCTGTTTGCAATGATTTCACTAGCACTCCTCTAGATTTTCAGTGACATAAACAACATCAGACTCTATTGCAATGGGCAAAAATTACGAAATTCATGCTGAAACGTCAATCCAAGTTTCACAGAATTCGCAAAGAAGCAGTCAACTAATTCAGTAGAATACATCCATTGCTGTTTCAAATTTTAAGTAGCAGAGAACAAAAAGCTATCATAAAGAAGTATAATTTCACATACCCATTTCCAAAACACACGCCTTCCTCTTTTATTGTTGTTTTGTGTTTCTCTTCTGTGGTTCCTCTGTAAACTGCTGTGCGAAGAATTGAGTATTTTGTCTCTACTGAGGATGACTGGGAACAAAGGGCAGAGAAATACACTAATTTCAATAACCATTGAGTGAGTGGTCATATATTATAATCTAGAAAACCCAAAGAAGACATTTTTTTAACAACTATGGAAAACATTTTCAAAAGCACAACTGACAGCTTAACTCATCTTTTATTACAGATTTTTTTGAGTTATATTTAAGATATACAGCATTTTATGTGCACGAGGAATTATTTATTAAAAAGAATCTTAGCAAATGACTTTAAAATAACTGTGCTCAGAGCACTAAAATTAATGTCTAGTATTTTCATATGGAGTATAAAATTGCATTCTCCTGTTTCCATCAACCTAAGTCTAAACAGTTGCAAATCTTCAGAAAAAGAAATTTTAAATTTAGAACAACAAATCATTATTTTTCAGACAGTTGAGCCAAACACTAACTAAATGAAAACAGATTAATTTACATGGATTTATAGATGGAGTAAGGGATTCACGTACATAAAATGTAGAGGTCTGATTTTTGTTAAATTAGCATCCAAAATAGAACTTTGCTACTTCATATGAATGATGAGAATAAACAGTTTACATAGGATAAGTAAAAGCTAAGATAAGGTAAAACATAATATAATGCCTGTGTCTCATATTTGAGAGCTGCAGTTTACTGGTATATGAAGAGAACTCATACCGTAGCATATTTGGTAAGAGTAATTAAGTAATGTGAGGTTCTCCACTGTACTCTGCTTTGGAGAGACAGAAGGGAGTGGGTTAGGAACAAATTAAGGAGATTCCATCAACAATGGCAGGACTTCAGTTGGGTTTTAAGCAAAAATGCTTTTCTTCCAAATTCCCATATTTTAATTGTTATTGAGTATCAAACACTTCCTCCAGGAAAATGCCTGAAGATAAATAGCAGCCTCTGAGGTTTTCCTCGCAAGGTTCCTAGGAGGAAGAATTTCACTCCCACAACTGCACAGGCATTAAACATGTAATTCACATGTATTCACATAACGTTTTCCCAGGCAGAAGCCAGACTAAAAAAAGCAATAAAACTTGCTGTATGTAAAACCACAGTAAATCTAGGTTTATGCTACATATACCAAGGTTGTCCATAGAAAGGATGCCTGTCTACATTAGGTTAACATCACTTTTTTCAGTCTTACAAAACATCCTAATAACCCCAAAGTTGCATTGGCAAATAAAATCAGCTGTGCAAAAATTACTTTAGTATTAACACTGTTGCAAACTCCCAGAGGGTGTCTACAAACAGCTGTATTCTACAACAAGTCTGTTTATATTTCATTTTTGGACCACTCTGAAGAGATCTCTAGTGGCTCAGCAAAGCTACGCTTCCAACAGTCCCAGCTGCCCAAGCCCAGAGTTGGGTCCAGAAGCGCATATGCAACAGCACTGGCTTTAATTTAAGAGTGCACAAGCTAACCCTGACTCCAGGATTAGCAGCAACTGACCAGAATTTTTAAAGGTCTAATTTTCGCCTTTTGGGCACCCAGATTTAGAAAGGATTCAGGAACATAAATACTTTTGTATTTAACGCTAGTTTAAGACAATATATAACGGTAACAGTAAACTCTAAGTCAGACTTTTAGTATAATGGAAATATAGCTAGGAGGATATTAAGTGCAATTAAAATATTAACATATAGTCTAGCTTAAAATCATGCACATTCTCACCAGTTCACTGTTGTCTTTTTCACTGCTGTCAGCTGGTTCACACGCACTATACCTGCCTTTTACCATAAGCAGTACCTCTGTCCTCTCTGGTTCAAACCAGAGACGAGATACTAATTTTTCTTTCAGCATTTTGTTTCAATCGTCCATCTGCGGTAGGTATTCTTCATCTTAACAGTAAGAAAATAACTATTGAATTAAATCTGCAGCAATGACTGTCTCCCCGCTACGCCCTCAGCATGAACTTCATACTTGAGAAAATCTGCATGCCTTATTAGAAATCGGGTGGTGTTTGGATATTCACTTCTGCAGTGTTGGAACTGAAATTTCACACAGTTGACAAATTAAAAACAGTTAATTGTTCACTAAGTGACAAATTAAACTTGCATTTGCTTTGAAAAATGAATAACGTAGAACTATAAAAGCAAACAATTACTGCATTAATCACAATCTAGGTAAAAGAAGAACATACATTTTTACAGGGGGTCTACAAGAAAAAATAATTTTTTGAGAGTCATATACCATATAGAGTATATATGGAAAGTTTAGAAGAGTCTGGAAAGATAGTTTGAGGATTTTTTAAAATCCTGAATCCAGCCAAAAATAGCAACCTGAAAAATCCAGTTCAAAAAGACCATTGTACTTTCTAACCAGGAAGATATTAGTACAAAGTAAAAAAAAGCATTCAAAACCAGGACAGAGCTAAGGTCTTCATTCCTGACTTGCAAGTGTCACTCAGATATCATATTAGCCTAGTTTCCCAGTTAGGTCTCCCTTCTCCATTCCCTCACACGCTTCAGAATCACAGCATCACCATAGCCCAGACATGGTAACATGCAATGAGGTGGAACTATTAAGAATTATAAACTCTAACTGGTGTCTCTATCTCCAGAAGCCGATTTGTAACAATTATTTATGAACTGCAAATATGTATGTATAAACTCAAATTTAGATCATAATAGATAACCGCAGGTCAGCACCTGCAAAACTAGGGGTAGGATCTGGCTCAACATATGGTAGCTCCCTGTGCAAAAGCTTGATGTGTAACATCATTGGGGAAAACAGAGGCGATGACTATGACCCACTCATTTCATTAACTTTTAGAGCACAGCAAGATGGCCCAGCTGAAAAGGACGGAAAACTGAAGACTGAAGGCACCATTCATTTTTCTTGAACAAAACCTGCCTTTTTAAAACTGCCTTTTGTTTTGGCACAAGGATCAAATATATCAGTCAAAGTATAAAAAATAACCAATAATTTATTAAGGACTCAGCTGATCAAATAATATAAGGATTTGAAACCTAGCTGACGGTCAATCAAAATACTTGATCTTTTCAATTGCCAGCAAAAAACGTTGAGAAAATAATAAAACGCGTATCTGCTTGAAAAATGTATGATTTGTTAGAATCTCCACCTGTATTGTAGACATCTTAGTATTCATGCATGTCAAAATTTAGGCATGTCTAAAAGAAAACCTGCAAGTTTGGTACTGTAATAAAGAGGGACAGGATATCCTGGACACATCAGTGATATCTTGCAGGATGATTTTCCCTCAGCAGTTGTAAGGCGCTTGTTTAACTTGTATCTAATTGTAGTTGGTAACTATTTAATGGCTTCTTACACAACTTTCTTAATTGCTTGGCTTTTTCTAACAAGGAGCAGCGACCCAAGCTCAAAGACAGCCCGCAAGCGCCAGGATATTCATGCAGCAATGCTGCCAACAACCAGCCCTCAGACACTCCTTGAACCAGAAGTTATACTGGCTTAGTAACTCTCGGCTGGTAATTTATTTTCTTGCTTGTAGTATCACAAGATCTTACACTCTTCAGGGTTGGTTTTGCTTTCTTACTGTCCTGAAGAGTTCAGGATAGTAAGCCATGCCACGCCCGGCTTTATCAGGCACGGTCCACTTCTTTCCACCCCCCACATTGTATTGGAGCCCCCTCTAAATGCAGAAAAGGCGGAAAGGTAACCTAAGCTAAGCCATGGCTAAAGAGGAACCCTACTTTTCCACTACAGATGACTGCTTTAATATTTCTGCATATAAGGATTGATCTTTCAAGCTTGCTTTCCACACCGAGAAAGCAGCCAGAGCCCCCTGGCTCCATTCACCATCTCCGTGGCCACTGACCTGGCCCTTACCTCCAGCCAGGAGCTGGTGGACAGGACGGGACAGGGCCCCTGGCCACAAGTGGCGGCCGTTGGGGGGCTGTTGGGGGGCGGACCACTGGGGGCCGTTGGGGGGCACCCCTGGGAGTTGCTGAGGTCTAACGGCTCTCCTTGTCCGGGCTGTGCCATCTGGCCTTCGTAGCACCAGCCTTGGTTCGGGAGGTACCGACCTCCAACTGGAGGGCAGTCATGCAGCAATAAAACCCTGCAATTGAGATGTGAAGTAAGGTTAGGTTTTGGTGAAAACCATTCAATTTTCGGTGAAAGCTGTTCCATGGTAATGCTGAGTAAAGCCAATAGTAAATGAGTTCATTAACTTCTTTCAACAATTTCTGTAGTATGGCTCTGCGCCATGGAGAGATACTTCAAGCTATGGGAAGTTCAAGAAGACATTAATAAAGGAAATACTTAGATGAAATAATCAGATGTTGCTACACCCTCACCAAAGTGGATTTTTTTTAAGGTGAAACTATTTAGTACTTCAGTATCTTGAAATCAGTCTGTTTATAAGTTTTCTTGAGTCCTCTGTATAAACAGATTATATCCTTTAACTTGTTTCTCATTAATCATAACATTATTTCATAATTAAAAGAACAAAGTATACTTTAAGAAATGTAAGAATATTTTATCTGATCTGCCAGACTGTCAGAATCTGAAAAGGAAAATAAAAGTCTGCTCAGGACTAGCTCATCCATACTTGATTTGACCACACAAGTTTTCCCTAAAGATGCAAATGGTGACTAATCCTTTATTTGTTAATGTGAAATGCTTATACTCAAATAAAATATGTTTTTTTCAAACACATTAATATGAATAAGTCTGGCTTGGTGAGTCAGTAACAAGTGTCATACCAAGGAAATGCAATCTCAAGAGATATAAAAAACAATTAAGTACTTGCAGGAGGCTTATCTGTTTTTCCACTTATGCACAGGAGATATACATGCAAAGCTCCCATTGAAGCTACGTGTAATTAATATTGACCAGTTATAATAATACAGAAAATTGGAATGCTAAAAAAAAGTAGTATTTTCCAGCTATTAAAATGTATGGCTTAATTTGTATCTGCAGATTTTTCTGTTTATAAATGTTTGGGGTTTATGAAAGATTTAGAAAGGATGACTCCTGAGAATTGAGACTTTAAATATTGTCTTATTATTCTCGGACAGGTTCAGCTGAAAAGTGTTCACTTTTAATCCAAGAATAAAAAAATCTTTTCTAAGTGCTGCTATGAATCTGGATGCAATGAATTTGAGAAGTTCCAACTAAGTTTGCTGGCTTATATAATTGCATGAATCTTGTTAATACTTGAAATCAGAAACATTCTATGTGGCTTTGAAATTAACTTCAAGTATTTTACCTTTTTTTGTTACATATGACTATATTTACACACTGTAGATTTGTGGAGGGTGATTTCTCTTTGAATGGGAATTTTGTGTCCCCTTTGTGTTGAGATAAATAACATTACTGCAAAACTGATTGAAGCATTACATGCTCCTAACCAAATAAAGAAAACAAAATTAAAATGAACACGTTGACAAATTTACAGTGCTAAAGCAAGCACTGTACTTTGTTAGGGGATATGAAGTAATGTTTCTACAAGAATTTTGACCCTAAATCATTACAAAACTAATCTGAGGGCACTCAGGAATGATTGGGTAATGTTAAGAGGAACCATGTTTCTCCAGTGTGATTCATAAGTTCAAATATATTTAAGTAAAAGTCTTTA
Source organism: Dromas ardeola (assembly GCA_013398915.1). Classification (NCBI taxonomy): domain Eukaryota; kingdom Metazoa; phylum Chordata; class Aves; order Charadriiformes; family Dromadidae; genus Dromas; species Dromas ardeola. The sequence goes on from VYZM01018487.1 coordinate 12,852, forward strand.
AATCTTTAAATAGTGCATTCACTGGGTATAATAAAAAATTACTAGAACACACTAATCAGCACAGCAGTTAGATCCACCCAAATCCTACAGGTTTTCAATGAAGTATTTGTATCGTAGTCATGTGAAGGAATATTTGTAACAGATGAAGGTTCCACTGTGTTGGGAATCCCAAGAATGACATGGATAAACAGTTATGGACTCAGAAGAAATCTATTCGTGGTTATGAGCCTGCTAGCACAGGAACTGATAGAGGAAAATTTTTACTCACTGGTATAAAATGAAGAAGCCAGAATCAAATGTATTTTTCCAGCAAAACCAGTACCCCATCCAAAGAAAAATGGTATCTCATCTTGTGTTGTGCTGAAGTACCAAACCGTGGCCCTAAATAGCAAAGACTATGCAACTGTATGCCTAACTTCTGTGGCTGAAGCATTCTGACACTCATGCAGGATCCAGTGGAGAAGAGATTTCTCGAAGAAGCCTTTGTGAATGGTTTTTGCAGAGATATGGGCAACAGCAAGTGTCCGTTGATTTTTAGGAAAAAATGGTGGAAGCCATGTTTCTCTGCAGCCTCTGAGGCTCTCCTAGCCAAGTCAGTTCAAAAGCCCCTCGGGCATCCCTTTGCTGCATGACTGCTTCCATTTAGCTTGAAAGCATGCTGAATCTCACATGCAAAACACAGTGCCAGCACAGTGTCGTGTTCTCTGGCTTTGCTTTTTTTCAAGTGGTTCTTTTCCTATCATGAGTGCAGCCTGGGACTGCGCTCTTGAGTTGCTTTCACATTAATTACAGTGACACTGATCAGACTGCATTAACTTGACTGCGCCACAGATGTGACATATAGATTGTCCCCCAATGGATTCTCTGTTATAAAGCAAAATGAAGTATTTTCACAGAAAAGACTTAAGGCACAAGGTCATGATCTGTTTAGATCTCTCAAACTTACAGAACAGGATATGCTGTAAATTAAACTTTATTTTATGAGCCCACTACGAAAGAAAAGAAACACAAGAAACAAGGGTTCAACCCTCTTTGCATGTGAATTCACAATTCATGAGCTTTCTAACTCACAAATTCTCTAGTTCATAACTCGCAACTCATAACTTGTAACTCATGCACCTATGAGCAAAATAGTTACCTGCTGATGGTGAGAGTGCTCATCTGTTCTAATCTGTCATGGTGTGGGCATCCCCTGTACCAGGATGCACGAAAGCCTCAGCAGTCCAATGGCTGTTGGACCCGCTTCCAAGACTTTTTGGGTATGTATTTAGCCCTGCTGTTGAGAAGACACATGAGTTTCAAGAGAAGAGCAAAAAGGTTAGGGAACAGGATTATATACTTAAACAATATGACAAAAACCAAAAGTAATAACAATGTGTTGCAGAGATATGGAACGTTGTGAACTAAAGCCTAAACATACTGCATCAGGACTGACAAGATTGCAAATCAGACTGTTCCCTGGTAAAAAAATCAGTGTTGTCCTTATGAAACATTGGCAGTACTGTTCTGCACTCTTTTTCATAGGAGCTGAATACTTTTATTATTCCTTTATTAATGCTTTAGTTAAATTTCAGTATGTCAGTGTGGAATTCATTTATGGTTTCTTTTTTTAGTTTGCCAGTACCAACAGCAGAGAAAACACCCTCAGAATTGGCCTTAACTATCAACCTTATGGTCAGATCAGCCAGCAGACCATTTTCTGCTGGGAACTGGAAAGCAGCCTAAACGTTATACAGAGGTCAACAACAATTACCACGTAATACAGCAACTCTTATATAAAAAATAAATAAATAAAGCCATGTAGACTGAACTCCTATTATATTCAAGTAAACATCACTTACTGTTATGTATTAAAATTTTCCACTTTATGAGAGCTAAGCTTTTGCCCTAAGTTCTACAGGCAGAAACTGATTCTTTTAAAATAAACTGACAAGGCTGTTCACGACCTTGCCTTCTGCAGGATTTATTTTCTCTTCTCAGTTTCATTTAAGATGTAACAACAATGCTGATGTGTGTCAACTCTGCAGACTTAACTGGGACTGATTTCCTAGTGTTCTGCAAGGCTGGTCTAGAACCTAATAAGGGAAGTCAAAGAAGATCCTTCAAACAGTATTAATAATTAAGAAAGATTAATTTTATCTTCTTTAAAAGCATGGCTTTCACAGTAATCTGCTAGTCAAGCTACTGATGTTTGACTCCACTAAAAGGTTCCATGTTCTAATCTTTGAAAAAGCCAGAAGGGAGAAGCACATACTGGCAACAAATATGCAGGCAGGTGCCTGGTCCGGCTCTTGTTATTTTTTTAGAAAATGAATGTGTTCCATGTAGCACTCTGAAATTCTACACAGAAAAGTATTTTGCCACCATGTTGGCAAAAAGCTGTCGATCCATTGTTTACAATGGCTTCCATTATTCCCTATTACTGAAAAATGTTAAAAGCAGCAAATTTGACTAACTAGCCTGAAAGTAGACAGCTTTCATTCTATAAAATTTCAAGAGGCTCTGAAAGAACAAACCTAGGAAAAATATGATTAGGAAAAAAGGAAAATTAATAAGTTGTTAGCCAAAGATTTTACTTTGAGAAGTCAATATTGTCCTTCTCCTACGGATGGTGATGTAGTCATTTGCCTTTATTCCTCAGCTACTCCAGTCAGTCACTGACTGTCAGGAAATGCCCTTGACCATCTGTCATTACAGGGTACTCATAAACTTAATGGAATGCTGAGGAAGGGCTTTGGGCCGCCAAATGATTAAATATTTTGTGTCTTAAATAGAAATATTAAATAGTACTATTTTTTATTAATTTTTATTAATAATAATAAAATAAATAAAAAATAAAAATAATACAAATTCTTTTTAAAAAAATAATTAAATAAAAATACAAACACACATGCAGAATTTTTTCTCATTTCCATTACAAGATTGCTGGAAAACATATTGAGCTGACAAAGATATATACCACTGATTGATTATTCATGCTCGTCAATGTTCTCATTTCTCTGGGATGGAAGATTCAAGCTGAAAGCTGCATCATGAGTAATTTTTATATTCACAGAGTAAACTGTGTATTCACAGTACAGCAAAATCATTGCTGCTGTTGGTGTAGATCATCCTTAGAAAAAGGGAAAGATCTAAGGGAACATGAAATTGTTTGTCATTAATAATGATGATGATAATGCAGGATTATAGTACCTGTAATACATTGTTTAAAGAAAGATCTTTTCTATTTTTTCATCAGTAAAAAAAAACCTGATGAAGCTGCACACCCAGTTACAGTAGAGTGATTTTTTAACTCTATATCAAAAGAAACTGTTGAAACTTCCCATTTTCTCTGGAAATGTCACACTGGTTTCTACAAACCAGTCATTGAAACTAATCCACCATTTCCAAAATGAAACTCCTCACTGAATCTTATGTAAACCCACTTTGTAAGCAGGGTAGCTGGTTCTTAAAAAAAGGAAAACAAAGCCTAAGCACTATGTTGTATTTCCATTAATTGTAATCGTATCAGGTCATCATCTGTATTCAGTCAGCAGAAGACCATTAGATCACACATTCTTTTGAGCACAACTCCCACTTTGTCTGAAGGAGGGAAGGACTGCATTGCACCAGCGCCCCCACCACGAGCTCTGCGTTTTGCCTACCTTTCTGCTGAAGCTGAGGAGCTGCATCTTTGGTGCATTCGAAACTGCAGCTGAGCTCGTGTTAGAGACAGAGTGCCCAGTAAGAAGTTTCTCCCTCTCTCCACTAACTACAGTCCATCCTTAGACACGATCAAAACATCAAACAACAGAATGCTATTCAAATAACAGCTGAACATATATAATAATATTTACAGATAAAATGCAGGAAAGATACAGAAAAAGTAACATTTTTTACAGGAACCCTGAGATGTTCTAATTGTGGCCCAGAACAAATAAGGTATCTTACTTTTATTTATCCACGTATTTGCCACACACACCCCCACACCCCCCACCTCACACACACCCATGGTCCCCACCCCACTTGCGGACACTTAAACCTACAGACACACATATACATGCACAACAGAGTCCCTTCACTTGGGACAACAGTCAGAAATGGAGTTTAGTGAGAAAACGGGGCAGACTGTGCTGACGAGGCACAGGAGGCAGTGTACTGACCAGCCCTGCTTACACACGGTTGTCTCCTTTTTAGCCCCTTATCCTTCTGTTTTCTCATACTTGTCCCTCCTCAAACCACCTCAATCCTTCCCTTTGCCCATCTTTGGTTTCTCTCCTAACCATCCCATCGTAGGTCTTGTACAACCCCCAGATGCTCTTTCCCTGCATCCCATAACGTGTCCCAGACCCCCAGGCAGTAACCACCTGACTGAGTTATTGGGCTTTCCCCCCATCTGCCATGGTGCTTCTATGCTTCTTTGTGTCATGGAGATGAGACCTTAATCACATAACCTAACATAATATTAAAAAAAAAAAAAAGTAATTATGATTAATGTATTGAGCAAACTGTTATTAGATAGTTAATGCACTATAGGTGCTTCCTCTAGGAGGTTCAGTAAATGTACACAGGGGCCACTGCCTGTGATGCAGTTATTTCTATGTAGAAATCTGAGATATCTTCTTACTCATATTACAGGTATATTGTAAGAGGATTTAATCATTTGAAACTATGTCGAGGACAAGGAAAGGGAGGTTAAATAGCAAGAACTAATCCTTGAATTAGCATGACAGACCAGTTTTGCACAAAATCACACAGTCAGAAAGTGATCAGGGACTCACTTTTCTCATCTCACAGGAACGCTGAGTATTTATTTAATTTCTTTTGCTGAAAATCTATTAGTTAAATCATGTCTAGGTCATCTCTTTTACATTCTTAATGATTACTATGGACATTTCTGATACAAATTGCTTCCTGTATTGTTGAATAAAATTTCAAATTGTTAGTCTAATTAAGGAGTCTCAGAGTCACAAAGCATTAATTAATCATGAAGTATCTAGGCAGTACAGGTGGATATGCGTGCTCAAAATAAAACAGCTAGAATTACTTTTCCTTGGGACTTGTGCTCCTTCGGCTATTCTGAATACCGAATACTAGTTCATAAGTGCAAAAGTCATTGCATTCCTGTCAAGTTTGCCCAGATAAAATACACATCCAAGCCCTCTGTGGCACCACATTCCCAATAGTCAGCAGGAGAGCACCTTTGTTACTTGGAATTGCTTTTTCCCCTCACGCACCACTTGTCTCCACTGTGTGGCTTCACACACGCATGATGTCAAACACAGCGGGAAATGCTGTACCTGCCCTTTACCTATAGTATAGCTTGCTCTGACACGCTGACAGTTATTCTCATACTCTGGAAACCAACCAAGTGCTGCGCTCTGTGCCTCAGGACCCAGGGAAACCATTGCTGATGTGCCACAGGATTACCTGTACCCACGCAGGGGTTGTCTGGAAGTGCCATACCAGTGGTGTGGTCTCACACACTTCATTCAGACTGTGTATCTGGATAGGAAAAATCAAATGCTCTGAAGAGCTTAGAGCTACTATAAGGCTAGTTTCATGCAAAGTTAGTCCTCATTTTGCCTCAGTAGTGAAATACCTTCCACTTTGACTTATTAGAAGCACCTGATTGGTGTAATTGTTATACAGTTACTTTTCAACTGTTACTATCTTGAATTATTAACAACAGACAGTTCAGCTGAATAACAATGTTCATTTCTGTATAATCATGTGAACATGTGAATTCTTTCCTCTGGCTACATTATACGCGCCCTGCAATAAAAATCTGAGATGTTAAGGTTTCTACTCAAGAAACTATGAAATGGTAGCATCAAATAACCACAGCTGCAAAGAAGCATGCAACCCCTAGAGAGGTGGTCCCTTCAATTCTCTGAGTAAAATTCAGGCTATGTAGAAGCTAATGGCAAAAAAAAAAAAAAAGGGGGGGGGGGAAAAAAAAAAAAACCCCCCGGAAAATTAAAGAA
>VYZM01018488.1:0-26585 GCA_013398915.1 Dromas ardeola
TCTGTGATTCTATGAATACCAACTTCCGCTGCTAATAATTATAGTTCTTAATCAGTCATTTAGGCCTATGTGTCACTTCAAGCACAATACATGTAAAGTTTATGGCCCAATGGTAAATCATCTGAGCAGTCTCTAGAGAGGTCTGTGTTTCCTGTGTCTATGTCTACTAAAGATAGAGGTAGTCTAGACTAAAAGCCTAACTCTTAGACCACTGAAGAAAATGAGATGAATCTGCAACTTAGTCTACAAATTGGTGTGCATTTCAAACTCATTTTTAGTTAAAGGTTTTCATGGATAATCTGCTGATTCTCTTTAATTTATTTTCCTTTTTCTCTTATCTCTTAATGAAACAAGAGCTGAAGACACCAAATGAGGAACACAGAATACAAGCTAAAGCACAAACAAACAAACAAAAAGAACTATAAAAAATCCTTAACTCAGAAACATTTAGATTAATGTTTCTTTTAATTGGAGCTGCCTCTATGTAGTTGCAGGTTCTGATATTGAGCCACAAATGGAAATTCCTTTGACTGTCCTATTGTGGTAATAAGTGAGAAGAGAGCTGATTCTCTAGATGGTGGCAGAATTTATCATCCTCATCACAGACCCCAGCAAGTACTTTGTCCACTGGTTCAGAGATCTCATTCTAACCTGATTTTCACCACTGAATGCCACCCAGTGCTACTCCTTAAATGATAAGTGAAGAGCAAGAGCAGATACTTGCCTGGATAAACCTGGTGCAGAGTGTAACCAAAATGAGTGCTGGAGTCTCATGGGAAAAATGAGCAGAGCTATGCAAATCACCTCAAAGAAGTTGCATCCAGGGCAAACTTCACTTTCTGGGACTGTTGCCACCTAAGGTGTAAAGTACACGAAGCATCAGGTAGAAGAAAGTGATAAAGCTTTGGAGCTCATGTGGTCAACTCAAGTGCTGGTCCAACCAAGCCTGACTTACTATGTATCTACTGATTCAGGAACATGCCTTCCCTCTGTGTGTTGATGGAGAGTTCTTAATTTATAACTTTTTTTGGTTTCCAGCTGAGAGAAACAGGAAGTTGTAGGACTTGCCGCACATCACAGAGAGAAGTTTTGGGAAGGGGAGGTGAGTTGTGCTGACGGTGAAGGATTCTAGTCAGGTAAGATGCATCTCACAGTGTTTCCTTTAGTTTGACTGGGGGTAGGAGCAGAAGGCTAGGCAGCAAAGTATTTTGGGGGCTGGGGGGACAAGATCTGACATGTCTTTGGCTGGTAAGTGGTTATCAAAGGATTATTTCTAGGTCATTATGTTAGGCGTAGGTGCCTAATTTCCACTGAGATTAGCACCTTTTCCCACTTCCTTTTTCATCTTTGGAAATCCTTGGACCTGTTTGAAGATCTCACATAGCGTACTGTCTTGTTCTGGGATTAGTCCCACTGACCTGGTAGGTTAGAGGAAATCAGGTTAAAGGAAATCAGGTAATTAAGACCCCAATCCATTGAGGATTCTTTACTCATTAGCTGCCCAAAACCTAGTCCAGCAATTAACATTATATTCCCAATACATCTACTAGAGTAAACCATGCCAGGGTTTTTATTTCAACATACTGAGACTGTTCCTGTATTCCTTGCACCCTCATATCCTGCTTTTCTGTTTCAGGAGGTGAACTCCCCAAATCAGAATTCATGGTTTGGGCTGTAATTCTGTGACAAAAGGCAGGATAAAACTTTTAGATAAGCAAAAGCCCCAATCATATTTGCTGCCATGAAATCACAGCTGGACCATGTCTGGGTTTTGCTTGGTCAGGCTTTTTCTTATTTTATGTTCTGTCTTAGTGGACTCTGATATAAACCAGCCTCATTCCACACAACATCTCTCATAATCCCAGTCCCCAATGACATTATCGTATTAAAGATTACAGCAACAAGCAGCGTTACTATTTCATACACTTTCAGTTATTTTCCCACAATGATTTTTGATGTATGTTGTTTGTACTGGGCTTGCTCTTTGTGTCTGAGGCTGTTAAATCTCACAAGGTGAATGATAATTCTCAGTGGATTAGACCAGGACGTAGATCTGTGCTCAATTTCTATCACATGTTTACTGACATGACTGTGGGTAGATGAATCAACTCTGGGTCTCTTTCAAGCACTTAGGTTCCTAAATCCCATTACTTTCAGTGCTCAAAAATTATGTAAAATTTGGCTTTTGGGCACAGATCACTCTTCCTAATTTTGAGCACCTACCTGAGGGTGTGATTTCCGAAGTTCCCTCTCTATTGTTGAAGAAAACAGCTACTTTGAGAGGGCAGGACAAACTACCCAAGAACTCAGTGTCGTCTTGGTCTGCAGAGGTGCTCTGTACCCAAGATGTGCACCCTCAGTCTGGGATATAAAGTTAAATGGAAAGAAAAGGGGCCTTTGTGTCAGAACTCATCTAAAATTAGGCATCTGAAACGGGATGTTTGAGAGTGGGTAGCCACCATCGGCTCCCCTTGTAGTGAATGAGGCTGTGGTGGGTCTAATCTCACCTTAGACACTCATCCTGGACTCCTTTTAGGCAGCTGAAGAGAATCCCACCAGGTGACAATTAATACTTTAATTAGCATCAGCCAGAGCAAATTCATAGGCAAAATACATTGCTCCGCCCGAAAGGCTTCAGTCTGAATCGGCATCAATATAAATGTGCAGAATTTCTTGTGCTGGATAATGGACAAAGTTGCCGAGAAGCCAAAGTCAAAGTGATGAATGGAGTGGGGCTGAGAGCAGGAAGGAGGCAGTGGGTATATCTGCAGGCTAAAGACAATTGCTTTAATTATACCCTCTTGAAAAAAAAAGAGAATTGTGGCTGAGAAACACTCTCTTGCAGGCCTTTATTTTTAAAACAAAAATAATGATTTTTACACTCATTGACAAGCTTCATTACCTGGAATTAGAGAATATTTCTAACACACTCCCCTCTTCCCTTATCCCCAGTAAACTCTTCATCAGGAAACAAGGGGAACGGACACGTTTGAAACGCTTGTGTCAGCACCTCGGTAGGAAGAATAGAAGTGTAATTTCCCCGGAGAATGAAAACCACTGCAAAAACTTACCCAAGTGATAGCAAACACCCTATAAAACTGAACTAGAGAGAAGAAAGGAATATCCAGAGATAATCTGGTCGGGGGTGAATTTAATTCGACGGCAGGCAAAAATCCAAGACAACCTTTGTCTTAGTCGTAGCAGTGAAATGTGCACTCCGTCTAATTACAGTCACTTTGGGTTTTTTTTTATGGGGCTGTTTAGCAGACATCCGCTCATGATGTCGGGCAGTTTATGCTATCCCAACAGCATCTATTTACGGCAGGGGTTAGGAAGAGATGCAGTGCCAAACGCTGAGTAAATGTTTGCTGCCCTCCTGTGTACAACCGAAAAAAGGCAGATGTAAGGATGCGAGAGCCCTGGATTTGTTGCTCAAGACTTCCAGCTCCCAGGGGAATGGCTGGCGTGGAGTGCCTGTTATGTGTTTACCCCTGATTTGCATTGGTGAATCATCGTGAGTTGATCCAGATTTCTGCTAATGGATCTGGGCCCCTGTTCTCCCACCATCTGCTTGTTGTATCCATCCCTCGTTGTATATGTAGATAGCATTTGTTGCTCCATGTGTGCAGTGGGGAAAAGGGCTGCGGGTGGAAGGCTGTTCCTTGATCATGCACTGAGAGAGCAGCCACAAGACGGATCGGTTCGGAGCCAGCGCCGGCAGCCTCTGAGTTGGCCAGACAGCCCTGTGTTGCAGCTCGCTCCCTGCCTGTAACTCTGGGGGAATGGGTAGCAATTTCCATCAGGAGACTGATAAAGCAAAGAAATCACCTACCCAAGGAAGTCTTGGGCTCTCCACCACTGGAAGTGCATTTTTAAAACACTTTAAATTCATATTTTCAGAAACTAGTTAAATCAAGTTCATCCTCCCTTGGGGCAGTAGGTAGTTTAGAGGATCACTGATCTTCAAGCTTGTTCCCTGAGAATTGTTTATGATTTTGTTTGCAACACTATTAAATGAAAACTGAATGTTTTGTGTATTCATTTCTGACTGTGAGAATTATTGCACAAAGTTACATGCTTACCTAAACACAAATCAAGATGGAGGGTGAGCATTTTGACAGTGATCATTTGGCGTATTTGTATTAACATTGCTCGGCAGTAAGGAAATAACATGACTTCCAACAACACTATGCCAGGGAAAATACCAAACCTTACATATACCTTTTACACCTTATTTATTCTATGCTACATATTCACTTTCTCCATCACATTAGTTATTACATTTAAATGTCATTCTCAGTGGCTATGCAAGCTGCTTTTATCAAACCTACATCTGTGCTTCTTGTGCTTATTGTTAAAAACTAACTTCTTACTACACAAAAAGCAATCTAAGGAAAGATATTGGAGCACAGCAGAATAAAGTCACTATAAACTTTCCAGGTAACAAGTGAACATGTCTGTATTAATGTACTTGTAACTCAATGCAAGCAAATTTCTTTGGTCTGAATTTTCTTTGCTTACTTTCTGACAAAAATGAGGATAAACACAAAAAACTGTAGCAGTACAGTATGCAAAACAAATCTCTTCAGTCCACCCTTTGTAGAGAATCAAATTTCTCCCTTTTGTTTACTGAGCATGTGGGGAATTCATTTTATTCAAGCCAGCTCCCTTCTGTGTGGTTTCAGCTTTGGGAAGTGAGCAGGTTTTGCAGGGTTAGTTCTCAAGTTCCTGTTTGGGGAGCGTGAGACCAAACCTTGTTCTCAGCTGTGCAAACCTCCTTGGCTTCACCGGAGTAATTTCAATAGGAAACTAAGTCATACAGGTGTAATCAGGAAAAAAGAATAGCCCAGTCCAAGGATTCAATAGTCCCAAAATGACCTTAACAAGGATGACTGGTAAAAAACCCACTACATCTGGGGGCCTAGGTTTTCCTGCTTGTTCCTGTGTGGTTAGGCTCAATGCAAGTGTTTCTTCACAAATGTATTTAAAGTGAAAATAAAACTAAATCTGCATATTTTTTTAAGGTCTCCAAAGCCCTAGGTTAGAGGGCTTTCTTTTTTAAAATAATCACTTGCATGGCAGAGCTCTGCAAAACACCAACATCTGGCAGTTTGACCCATAAATCTCCTTAGCCAAAAAGCTGCTCTGTGAAACTAGATCAGGAGAGAGCAGCATGATGTTACACAACTGTTTTGTAGAGTTAAATAAACAATCAGGGAATCGAATGCCATTTCTCAGATAGGGCTAAGCTATAACAGTTCCGGCTCCTTTCACATTGGGTTTTTTATGAGTTGTTGGATGGAGAACCCAGCTGACAAGGACAAGTTTCCAGCTCCATCACATTTCCTATTCAGCTGCTTTGGCTGGGGGAGCTTGCAGGGCTCTGCTGGGGCAGAGTTATGCAGTTGACATTTTCTTGGCTGTGTGTCTCTACAGAGGGAAGGAAAAAAGAAAGCAGGACTCTCATGCCAAGACTATTTGCAATTTTGTCACATCGTACTGGCACCTCTGCAGAGGAGACACCAAGGATGACAGGGAGGAGATGGGTGAATGGAGGAACCAAGGGAAGGCATGGCAGTGCCTATCTGTCTCCTTCTCCAAGATCTCCATGTCCATGCTGGGGGGTGAGGATGAGCTGTGAAAAGCCTGAAGTGTGCGCCCTCACACACACAGCAGTGAAAAGGCAAGCCAGCTCTGCAGGCTGTCTCCATCACTCCGTCCCTAGCATGTCACCAGAAAACAAAGTGACACCTCATTGGAGAGGGTGGAGAGGAGGGCCACAAAGATGATCAGAGGGCTGGAGCACCTCTGCTATGAAGACAGGCTGAGAGAGTTGGGGTTGTTCTGCCTGGAGAAGAGAAGGCTCTGAGGATATCTTATAGTGGCTTTCCAGTATCTGAAGGGGGCCCACAAAAAAGCTGGAGAGGGACTTTGTACAAGGGCATGTAGTGATAGGACAGGGGTAATGGCTTCAAACTGGAAAAGGGTAGATTTAGATTAAAGATCTGGAAGAAATTTTTCACTATGAGGGTGGTGAAACACGCAAACAGGTTTCCCAGAGAAGTTGTGGCTGCCCCATCCCTGGAAATGTTCAAGGCCAGGCTGGATGGGGCCCTGAGCAACCTGATCTAGTGGGCGGTGTCCCTGCCCAGGGCAGAGGGGTTGGAACTAGGTGATCTCTAAGGTCCCTTCCAACCCAAACCATTTTATGATTCTATAATACATTGGGCTCAGAATGGCCCAGGGATTGCCTCTACCTCAGAAAACCTCTGCCCCATGAAAGAGCTTCTAGGGTGCTTAGGGAGCTGGTCAACAGCGGTCAAACAGACAAATCCCAAGAACTCCCTTGGAAGTCTGTGTTCAACACATAATTGCAGGGCTGATGGCTTCAGCCAAACTGAGGTCCCAGCACAACTGACATATACTTTCTGAAATGGTTTTAGCTCTGAAAGACCAAGCCTCACATCTCAGAGGGGTCTCCCAAGGGGCTATCACCTCACCTCACGTACACTCTCTGGAGCCCTGGTGCCCTCCTATACTCAGCTTCTCTCCTCGCTTTGTCACTCCACCAGACACCTCACATGGCAGGCGAGGGAACTGGCAGTTGCAAGGGTTGCATTGCACCAAGAAGGGTGCCCAGCTTCTGCCTTCTGCCACTGCTCCATGCCGTATTGTGTGGCCTGAAAGTTCTGCTATGTACCATGTACGGTAGCCTTAGGGACCTGCCATCACTTTCTTCATGCGTCTCTGGACGCAAGGTGGTCTTGTGGATGAGGAAATGGATGGTCATCTTGTGGATGGCCACTTGTGGATGAAGAAACTAGAGGAATCATTAGCTGCACACCTTTCAGCTTTCAAAATGATGTTTGTCACAGTTCACTGTGGCACAAGTCTTAGCTTAGAGGTCCCAATGTCCTTAAACTAGACCTTATTGCTATGTTGTGCAACCCTGTCCATGTTAAAATCCTCTTCCTTCACCTCATCAGAGAAGACTGAGCAAAACATTAACCGCTCTGATGTGTAGTAGGACTCCTAACACAGTTCACCACTGGCTGTAAAACAGCCCTGTGAGCAGTGTCTCTTGGAAAAATTTCAGTAGCAACTGCCAGCTAATGGACTGCCTTCACTGCAAGATAAACCCAGCTGGTAGCGTTGTTCTGGTGGAGCTTTTGTTTGTACCATGAATAAAAAATGATTGTACCACAGGCATGCAAATAGTGTAAATTAGTCTTTTTTCATGGAAGTCAGCAGAACAATGCCCATTGAGAAGCCTTGTGTCCTTAGAAGGCTCATTTGATTTCGAACTTGGAGTTGTCTACAGGTTGCAAAAGACCCTTTTGGAAGCATGTAACAGATACAGAGGGTGCAGGGCAAAGACCGGACACATTTGAGCTGCTATATCCTTATGGCCACAGTGTTTCAGAAACTCCTATATCACAACCCTTTATCTGAATACTCAACTCTATGGTCTCTTGTATGTCACTGTATGTCTTGTATGCCATGACTGCACAAAGGCATGAAAACTACGGAAAATTGGGATGGGGACAGGGGCACGATTCCTATGGTTGTCTTCCCACAGCCTTAGTGCACATCCAGAGATATGGATGCAAGCTTGGCCCTACCATTCCCTTTCTGGGTGATCTCTAGTTGGCTACTTCGCTCTGTCAGCCAGAGACAAGTTTTCCCATGGATATGAAATGATGGGTGAAAAACAACTTCGGCACCCACCCCTCTTAAAAGTGGTGTCAGTCTGAGCAGGAAACATAAAAGAGCATTTAGAGTGGTGAGAATAGCAAAAATTGAACTCAGTCCCAACCATAGGGAGAATTCAAATTACAACCATGCAAGGTGCAAGCCATCCAGATGTATTTTCCACTCAGGACTATAAAAAAGAAATGCATCAGCAAAATTTTGTTGGATATTTCTCTCTACTTTCCTAAGCTATTTACATACACTACTAACCATACTCACTCCCTGCCTTGTGAAATGCTTTCCCCTTGACTTTTTCTCCAAGGCATCAGTGTTCCCATTCCTCTGTTCAGAGAAGCCCAGTATCTTTGCACACAACCATAAATATCTTTTCAGCAGAATCTGCCTGTATTGAACTTGGAGTACAACAGAGTGAAGCAAGCCTGAAATTTCCGATTTGTTTTTATGTTCAGCAATGCTCAAATTGCAATTCTACTTTGAGAGAACTTGTCCTTCTGAAGGAAAACTCTTCTATGGTTGATGTCCAGGCTTGTACAAGGGAAGAATTAAAGCATTGCTTTTCTTCTCTCAAGTGCAGAAAAATGTCCATGGGGAGTCGTCCTTGGGAAATAGAAGCAAGTGAACTCCAGGGAGTAAAATACTGTATTCAATGGGCCAGTACAGGCAATCAAAACCAGGGGTTTCATCAAGACGTTAAAAGCGTTGATAAGACTTAAGCCCGCTTCTCCATTTGTTAACAAATTTGGGATTATTCTGAATGAGAATGAGGGGAATCGCATGAGGAATTTGTTAAATAGCTCAAAACTGTTGACATGGATACAGAAATAAGGAAGTTGGTTGGATCTCAGAAGTATTAAATTCTATTTCTTTATCTCCTGCCTACCCAGGAAGGAAACATTTCAGTTCTGTCTCACTTTTTTGCTCATTCAGATGGTCAGCTCTTTGCTGGAGGGACCTTCTTGTTATTTTTGGGTGTAGTTTAGTACCCACCACATAAAGGAACTCAATCTTTATCTTTAAATGTCTTTCCACCAAGACAAGGACTCTCCTTGACTCTGGACTGGTGTTCAGTTTCTCAACGTGACAGGTAGGATTTTACCACTTTGGGAGTGATAGAGCAAGGATAAACCAGGTTGTTCCACTCCTGGAGGCAGGAGGAGGAGTGAAAGGCAGAAATACAGGCCCAGGATGAGTCCTGAAGAAAAGGGTAACTTCTCTCCCTGACGCTGCATGATAGGCATAATTGCTGCTGGTTATGACCAGACTTCAGCAACGGTTACCAGCCCAAAGATCCTGGCTATGCCTTCAGCAGTGGCTGCTTTCCTCCCTCCTTTTCCCTATGTCCCAAACCAGTCCTCATAATACTTGTCACTTCTGGCTTCCTTTATTTCTGGTAGAGCTGGAAATAGGTGTATGAGACTCTATCACATCCACTGGGAACGTCCTATGGGAGTAGGCTATAGCTGAAGGCTATTCAGATACTCAATAGATGTGCCAGTCTCATGAAAACAATTCTACACATACGTTTTCTCAGGGTAACTTTTTCCTCTTCTGTCTCTGCTCTGGCCTGAATAAGAAAAACTCGCTGAACAGGAGCCCTAGGGGGGTGATACATTCTACAACCAATGGAAAACAATGCCAGCATCTCCTCAACAAATGCTTTTTCCTACGCATGCAGCTCTTTCTTCTAACAACCGGTTGCAAATAGGTTTTATTGCTCAATGGCTGGCTCAAGTAGACATTTAACAGGGTTTAATTCTTTATCAAGCTTCAGATTTTCCACCCGGGAAATCTTCCTCCTTTTCAACCCCTCTCTTTTCTTTTCCTTTGTTAAATGCAGGACATGACAGCCTGCAGGGTGATGTCTATTGTTATAAGTTGAAAGATCTAGCACACTCCAGAGTCTGAGAGCATGAATGAATTATTAACATCCTTCCCCACTGTTCCTGGTAATGTATGCAACACTTGAAAAGGCTTTTCTTTTAGCTTAAAGCAGCATAGATATTAGCGGCTATTCAAAACAGCCTGGCAGATGCTGTGTTAATATTGCTTAGCCAGGACTTGACAGGAGTGAACTTTGGATCGTTCCGTTTGAACAGGAGACGGGACGTAGCCCAGGAATAGAAGTAACGGCATTACAGCAGTAACTAAACAGCTTGTCCCAACAGCCGTTGGTAATTTGTTTGAGAGGAAGAAAGTTACACCACCCCGTTTTCAACAAGAAAGGCATGGCCACCGCTGTGTAACTTTTGTCAGATAACCAGGACAGTTAACTTACAACCATAGTCACCTGTAGATCATTCTGTGGCCAAAGGGGTGCAAATTACCTCCCAAAAGTGCTCTTAGTCATTTTTTCTATGGTATCTGCCCCTCTCCACTGAGTATGCGAAGCCTTCCTGTCACAGTCTGTCTCCTCCTCCTTTGTGACACCTTCCTGCATTACTTCCCCAGCTAATGCTCTGCTCCAATTGTGGTTGTCCCCTGTGATGCTCCTCTGCTGCCTGTCCCTGCCTGGTGCGGATGTTGAGCCCATGGAGCCTGAGCTGGGAACCTTTCCTCACAGTAGTCGGGTGAGAGCTACCAACATTATGCTTATGTGCTTTTCAGCTAAATCTTTGGTGTGCCTTACAACAGGCTGCCACATACAGTCACAAGGCTTCCATGTCTCACTTGCTGAGTATAGTGCTTGTGTGATGGGCTTCCCTCTGCTCCTTTTTGGCCTCAGCCAGGCCTTTTCTCTACCCCAGCTATTCTCTTGTGGCCAGACACAGTTGGCTTGGTCAGTGCTGCAGCAGAAAGGGTTGTCACACATTGGGACCTCAGTTCATAAACCCCCAGTCCCAACCTTCAGACTGGCAGAGCTAGTCTGACAGAGCCAGTGAGACCACCCAGCACGATGGGTGAGATACACTGAATGCACCTGGAGCATCTTCTAGCACATATCTTGAGACCACCAAATGACAATTGCCTCATATATCAAGAAAGGAGGAACTTGACAAGGTTGTTTTGCCACGGATGTACACCAGTGTTAAACTGTCCCTCACTAAAGAAAATATCGTGAGAAGAAGAAGTATCCCATGTGTTCTTATTTGTTCCTGAAGTACCAGTCCAACATAGAGTCATAGAAACATAGAATGGTTTGGGTTGGAATGGACCTTAAAGATCATCTTGTTCCAACCCCAACATGACATATAACAGAGTAGTAATCAGGAACCATTCAGAGATGATTATTCTGGTTATTGAAATCTGATTTCTTACAGTTTTTGTCATCGGCTTCACACACTTCTCCTCCAGTCACTCCAGCTTTCTGTCCAGTCTTCTATAAGCGTCACTTGGCAAAAATCTCTTGCCCACCCTACCGTACCTTCATTTTCTTCCTGCATCACAGCACCCTTGCTCTGAAATATCTCAGCTGTCCTCCTGTTAACCAACTATTGTGTTGGTCTGGGGGTGTAATCACAACGGATAATCCAAAGCGCTTGAGTTCTTCTTGCTTTCTGTTGGGTACCTTCTCTGCACCCAACTATGAACAGTTGCAGGGCTTATGGGTAATAACTCTGAGATTGCTATGCTGGCGTTAAGATTCAGTCCACCTTGCTGCTGGGCTCAGATGTTAGCAGGGGAGGACTGACAGAGGATCTGTACTCTGACAGGCAGTATGTGCTCTCAACCACATTTCTGTCAGAAATAAACAGCTTAAAGGAGTTGAATTCCTCTAGTTTGTTTCTCTGCGAGAGACACTGTTAGCTGACCTGCTGGACCATAAACTTTCATTCCTCAGACCTTCAACACTTCAGCTAGCTGCCTGGTCAGAAACATTTCTGCTCCCCAGGCTTTCCTTGTGTGTGGGAAACATTTCAACAGTTTGCCAAAAGAAGTGGTTGGGAGGAGGAAAGGAAGAAATCACAAGCCAGAAACATCTAAATTTTTTACTGGGCTGTTTTTTTATGCTGAAAACCAAATCAACTCAGCAAGGCTGAGCTCCTGCTTTTGTTTCTCTGCTTTCAAAAGCAGCCAGCTCCCACAGCATGGGCAGGACAACCCTCTGATAAAGCAGCTGAGTGTCAGCTTCACCTGTGATTTCACCTTGAGTCCTGAATTTGTCAAGTCCATGAGGGCAATGCATCAGGTTTAGAGTTCTTGTGGTAGTGGGAGGAGCATGGTGTCAGACAGCAGCTGAGCAGGGGGTATCTAAAAGGTTTCTTACACCCACAGAACCATGTGCCATGTCCTATCTGCAGCGCCATGCCCTGACCTCTCTCCTGTGACACGACTGTAAGGATCCAGTGCATGAGTTTGAAGACACGTGGGTCAAGATGAGTCTTGGTTCCAGGCACAGAAGGTAACAGACGAGGAGAGCAGTGAGGTTGCCACAAGAGCCATGAAGCTGTCCATGCCTGATACTCCACGCCTGCGACATTTTTCATAGGTCTGCAATTAGTTAGAGCCTTCCTCAGCAAAACAAAATGGTGATATCTTGGGCTCGGTCACGGCTAAGTGGGCAACCCCAATACAGCTATTCTTAAGCAGACACAAAATTATTCCTGTCCCCTTCAATGTCCATGAAGGTCCAGCTCCTTTGCACTGAAGGAGAGCAACACTAGGTGGCACTGACTTCATAATGTGGAAGAGTCCAAAGCCACAAAGGTGGACAGAGCTGCTGAATGGGGGATCCTGATAAACCCCACTTTGGGGAGCCTTCAGCCAGAGGGTATCTTCTGCACCTTGTGGACATTTGGACTCCTAACCTCATGGTAGTGACTTGTAGATGGCAGTGCCAGTAGAACAGAAGTGTTTCCTCCTCTTCCTAAAGAGGATATAAAAGATGCAGGAAAATCAGGGGTTTGTTCTTCAAACATGGTCATCTTTAAATGTTAGGTGAAGTCTTGCAAATGGTCCTCTTACATGCTCTGCATACTTAAAGCTAATAACACGTATATAGGCACTTTGTTAATCAGCGCCTCAGACTACACAATGTATCATGTTTCCTGAAGCCCTTTGGGGTTTTGCATCACTGAGGACTTTAATGTGGTCGTCTTCTGTGGGATCAGATGCAGTGCTTATGAAAGAGCTTACCCAGCTACTGCTGCAGGTCAGGGTAAAGCACTTGGTGGACACCGTTGCTTCAAGAGGGCTCCTTCAGAGTGCATAAACCTCATCTGCACATGGCTGTTGTGGGTACAGACTATATGTGATGAAGTAGCATGAAGCTGTATGACATCAGAGTGGTCTGCTTAATCAAGTTCTGTTTCCAAAAATGGCCAATTGAAGATGTATAGAGAAGAGGAAAACCAAGAACATCCTGACAACTTGCGGCTCTGGGCTTTCAGCAGCTACCAGGATGATTTTGTAAGTAAAGCCCTTAATGGAGTTTCCTTCCCTGAATATGTTCTATCACTTTTTGAAAGCATGTAAATGTTAGCATCACCTTGTCTTTTGGCAAAGTTTCACAGCTGCGCTTCACACTGCTAGAAGAAATATGTCATCTTTTTTTTTTTTTCTTTTTTTCTGAACTAACCAGACAGTAATGCTATTTGATGCTCCCCTGGGGTTTAGTATTAGGAAATCTAGATACAAGTTGTTCCCTGTTCCCTCTCTCTAAGCCACTCATTCATTTATATCAGATGCCCTTTCTGGTACCTCTTTTCCAAACCACAAAGTCCTACTGTATGTAATTCTTCACAATAGAGAAACAATTCTGCATTTTAGCATTTTGTCACTCTCCCACTTTTTCCAGTCCCAAGGCAATGCACTCTCAGGTGGGAAGACAGGACAGCAACATAAATAATATCAGCTGAAGGCCCTGAAAAGACTTATATAGCAGTGTAATGATGTTTTTTGTTGCTGTTATATTGTACTAAAAGGGTGAAAGCCAAAAAGATGCCTATCACATCCATCAAGGACCTTGCAGGAGAGTCATAGTTTGTAGGCAAATATCTATGGTTATCTATGGATCTCACTAGTCAGGGAGACAGATGGCTTACTCCCTCCTACAGCGATAATTCAGGTTTCAGAGAAGTCCTCAGGTGAGTCCAGCTCTGCAGCCTGCCTTCCCTTCCTTCCAAAGCTAGTAAGAAATCTCTTTTTAATTAAATAAAAAAAAAAAAAAATCATTAGAAAAAAATCAAGACAGCATGCAGAAGAGCAAAGCACTAGAAGTTCAGAGGACACATTTCAATACCTAGACACAGATATACACAAGACAGTAATGCCGTGTCTCTCTGCATTTTGTAAATCATGAAGGCCTCATGTTTTTCAGACAGTCCCATACAGCATATGCTCCCTTACATCTGAAACATCGATGTTGTGTCTCATCAACTAAAATGGCTTAATTTTCATTGAGGGCAGGATTCATCCCGCCTACTATCACCTGTGTAGGTGTTAGTCCCCCTTTCCCCACTTGTGATTAAAGGAAAATGTGGTCATTTTTAAGATGTGATTCATCTGACCTGTTTTACACATTTACATTAGAGTTGAACGTGCTCTGGAAGTACCTGTTTCTCATGAAATAAAAATCTAAATTTGATCAGAAAAATCCCATCCTTCGTGGCCAACATCCCTATTCATGTTAGCCTCTCAAACGGTGTCTGGATTTCCAAGAAAAATTAAACCATTTGAAATTAATCTGCTTTTATGTTACTTTAAGGACTCCAGACCTTAGAGGGATTTGACACTGTTTTCCAGGAGCAACCAGCCTACCCATGCATGCAGATGGCTCAGTGTTGTCTAGATTCAAGACAAAGAAGACAAAGGAGCTTGGTCACTGTGCTTTTTTCTTCCTGTAGAGATGGTGGTGTCTAGCATTCAGGTAACTTTTGTATGAAAAGTGGGGATCTTTGCTAAATCAGGTGGCAAGAATTTAGAGTATATGTGAACCAAGGCAGAAGAAAGATCTTCCCATTCCTCCAAGACAAAATCTACACACCGTTTCAGACAGCTAAGTACCGTTCAGTCTACATTCAGTTGTTAATGGGCTAAATGGATTCCAAAAATTCTAGGTTTGGTCCAGATTTTTCCATATAGGTACAGGCAGCTCTAAGTTAGGCTTAATGCTAAGACTCTTGGATGCTTGATTTAGTTCAATTAGTTCCGCAGCATAGGAACTGAGAGTATTTACACCAGAAATTATCATCATAACAAGACTCTTACGAGTCTTTACTCCAGAATCAAGATGATTCATGAGCAGGTCCTTGCTGTAGGCCCTATATAACTGTACAATTATAAAAATTCAGTTGAGATTCAATTCCAGACACTCAAATCTAAGTGCTTGAATCTGCAGCTGAATTGCTCCAAGACTGTAAAGATGTGAAGGTCCATGCACACATTACATAGATGAGATTTCTTTTGTAGATAAGAGGGATATGAGGCACAGCTCAGTTGTGGGACTCATCTGGACTCCAGATGCTGATCCAGAAGTGTGAAGGAATCCTAATGCAGAAGCCACAAATACTGTAGTTTATCTTATTGCCTGGGTCACCGGTGAGTCTTTCTTTAGGCTCTGTCGACTGCCTGTGCTAAATCTCCATGGACAATAGTGGATGCTGAGCATCCACCAAACTCATAGATTGGCACTTGCACTCTGGATCCCTAAAGTTGAACATCTATATTTCTCAAAGTACCAAAAAAAACCCCCATTGTCTCTTTTTGCCTTCCGTATTACAACTTTTGTTTGCCTTTCCAGCCCAGGTGGTTTGATCTTATTTCATCAAGATTTGTATGTGAGGAACAGAGTCTTCCCTGAAGCAAAAAAAAAAAGCTTCCCTCCAACACACAGACACATCCCCTCAATGCTGATGTATGTTTTATGTCATGCAATAAAATTCTCATGTGTCACTGTTCATGCATTAATATGAGGTACAGGATTAGGTTATAAAATGATCGCACTGATTTCAGTTCCTTTTGTCAACAGGGATAAATTACACCATATGTGAAGTAGTGGTAAAGCCTTGGTGTAGAGCATTAATGGAAATAACCTTTAATACCTAGGTACCATGGCCAAGAGAGAATAACCGTTTGTTTCTTGAGTGTAGTGCATGCTTCTCCACAAGTAGCAGCTGGAAATTAGCAGAATTAATAGTGCTCAGAATAAGAAATGTTAAAGGAAACCACAGAGACAAAATGCAGGCTGAGATTTTAATGGTATTTTCAGATTTTTTTTTACTGTAGGATATGCAATCCAGAAGCAATCCAAGGAGGACTTGACACCAAACCGTCTCTGAGTCAGGCTTGAGCCACTGGCTCTTGTCTGCTGTCACATGTATACTGCAGGCTAGTTCTGACACAGTGCTAGCTAGGAGTGAGTCAGACCTTTCAGTACAAAGGTTTTTCATCAATTGTGAGCTACAGAGGGAAAACTCGATCCATTATTCAAAGTGGGCTAAATTATCACAAATTTACTCTGGAGGGTAATAGGATATGAGAATCATAGAATCATAGAATCACAGGGTTGGAAGGGACCTCTGGAGATCCCCTAGTCCAACCCCCCTGCCAGAGCAGGGTCACCTTAGAGCAGGTGGCACAGGAACGCGTCCAGGCGGGTTTTGAATGTCTCCAGAGACGGAGACTCCACCACCTCTCTGGGCAGCCTGTGTCAGTGCTCTGCCACCCTCAAAGTAAAGAAGTTCCTTCTCGTGTTTAGGTGGAACTTCCTATGCTCAAGTTTGTACCCGTTACCTCTTGTCCTGTCACTGGACACCACTGAAAAGAGCCTGGCCCCATCCTCCTGACACCCACCCTTTAAGTATTTGTAAGCATTAATAAAGTCACCCCTCAGTCATCTCTTTTCCAGACTAAACAGACCCAATTCCCTCAGCCTTTCTTCGTAGGAGAGGTGTTCCAGTCCCCTAATCATCTTGGTAGCCCTATGCTGCACCCTCTCCAGCAGTTCCCTGTCCTTCTTGAGCTGGGGAGCCCAGAACTGGACACAGCACTCCAGGTGTGGCCTCACCAAGGCAGAGCAGAGGGGGAGGATGACCTCCCTCGACCTGCTGGCCACACTCTTCTTGATGCCCCCCAGGATGCCATTGGCCTTCTTGGCCACAAGGGCACATTGCTGGCTCATGGTCATCCTGTTGTCCACCGTGTATGTACACCTTAATCAAAACACGGATCCAACATCTGGTTCTGGCCTCAGTGTCACTGATGTTCAGTTATGAAATTGTGCTTTCCCATCTTGCTGAAGCTTCTATCCACATCTCAGACTTATTTTCATTATGTGTGGGCTGTTCAACAATTATTTAATTTCTTCTTAGAAATCTAGGAATAATGCTGGGAGCCCCAGATATTCGGGAAGATCATCCACTCAGATTAAGATGAAGATGATGGACTAAAGGACCAAAAGCTTCGGAGTAAAGTGTTCCTATCTGCTACCAGGAAACCCAGTGTTTAAGGGAAAGCAAACCACACACATAATTAGTATCAAATTGAAGAAAAACCAAGCTAGCATGTATTTAAGAAAATTAGAAATTGCCTAGGAAGAACATGTTGTTTTTTTCCCAACCTGAAAATTTGGTGACCTCAGATTTTGATGGTAGAATTATTTGACTTGTGGGATGCTGCATGTCAGATTTGTGACACAGCCTTCCCTACAAAGTTCTCAATTTATATGATGATCATATTGTAATTAAATATATGGTAATACAAGGGGCACATCAACTTTAAACTTATCACGGACCTTGCCTGAAGCACATGGATCCTTAGTTCATGCGATCTACTTTTGCTTCTATATATATAAGAAAACACAATTGTGCATCAAGAGATTTAACTATGCTGTCTTGCCATGACACCTGTTTGCTGCAACAGTGAGTTCATGTAACAGAGTTGAATAGGTGGAGAAAAATCAAGAAGGTTGTCTTAAGTTAAGAGATAAGCATTATGTTAGGAAAAATCCTCTTTATACTAATGCTCAGAGTAGTTCCACACTCCACTGTGCACTTCGAGCCTCCTTTTCTTTGGGAACATCACTCAGGGACATTGCATGTACCACCCTAGGCAAGACAAAGATTATGTATGTGAGGATAAAATGAGATATCATTCACTGAATAATGTTTTAAGAAACTGGAATCTTCTACCCTGACAATCAGAGATGGTCACTCAGACCACCAGCCACCCCAGCTGTGGACCTGGATCACCCTTCACAAGTACTTTTCGTCTGAGGCTGGAGCTGCTTTTCCTGTTCACACACTGCACCAGGCAACCCACGTTGAACTCAAATAACAGCTGAAGCTATGCAGCCCCCGGGGCCAAAACTACTTAAGGAAAATTGATTCCTGGCACTGATTTCCTCTGCTCTTCTCTTTTTGCCTTTGTAGCGTCTTTTAGAATTCAAATGCTTCCATTTGACATGGTCCTTTCATCTTTTAGCGTGTGAGGCCCTGCTATTACAATCCTCTGTATGTTGTATAATTATTATAACAGCTCCCTTCGGGCTCAGGTGATTGTAACTGTCATTTGATTAGTTTTTTGTCACTGGGTCTTTTAAAGAATGACTGCGCCCTTCACACATAACGTATGTTCATTTAGATCCATAAACATCCAAATGTCTCTCCTCACCTTGACAGTGACTTGATCAGATTTTTTGCTTCTCTTGCACATGCTCCCTTCTTCTAATGGATGACCAGATGGAAATGATGTTCCCATGCCTGATCATATTTTTGCTTATAATTTAGGCTTATCAACAGATCCAAGAGACACATTTAACCTACGCACCTGAATCAACACAGGTTCTTCAGACAGCTGTATAATCATAAGATTGACATATAACAATTGTTTCCCTAGAAATTTTTTATTTGGAGGAAAAATAAATTGCTCTTGCTCATCTCTAAGATATCACAGTGCCCTTTTCAGGACATTTGTTAAGTTTGCTGTTAGCTTCAGTAAGCGTCTAACTCTTTCAGCTGTGTCCATCAGCTTTGCTGGATCCACATCTGGAACATCTGTAAGCAAAGCACACTCCATTCCTACATTGTCTTCTACTATGAATGGTCTTGAAGAGATTCATATGTTTGAGAAATGCTGATTTACATTACCTTGATGATGGTTAACCCACTACATCCTGACCACAATATCAGTCACTTAAAAGTTGTATAATATTCCTTTACATGTGTTTGATCCTATTTGTCAAACATAGAGGACAAGTCCATCACAGGTTTTAAGTTCTGGACTGTTCAACGTGGTTCATATTCATATTTGCACTTCAATTCTTCCTGTCTGGTAAGGCTCAGAAGAAAATCTCAAACAGAACCAGAATTAGCATCCTAAACTTCCCAAGAAAACAAAGAAAGGGTCTGTCTGAGTTGGATGTGGGGTGCTGGGTTGCAGAAGCACTCATTGCACCCCACATCAGCAGTGCCATGCTCTGTACTGCGCACATCCAGGCTGGGCTGAACCTGGAAATCTCTGCATGATGACTCACTTCCTCCCCTATAAACACAAGTTACTGACCTGGAGGGGGAACTGAGAGCTCTGATCCTATGGCCCGAGCTGTTGTGGTCATTTGATTTTATATAACATTTTCTATTTGAGCAGCTGTTACCAAAGAACAATTTGAATTAGTTCTTTAATAGAATAAAAATAAAAGAAACAGCACTAATAGCCTTCACCCATCACTGCTCAGCCTCGCAGCCCAGGTCTCACACCATGACATTGTGACAACCACAGTTTGGTAGAAAGATGATACAAAAATAAGCAGATGGTTTGGACATCTAGTGTCATTTCCACCAAAGGAAAATAAAAGAACTTGCAAAGTGACTCAGTGACTTTGGAGAGTCAGTAACTGTCCAGACACTAAAAAGTTGATGTTTCCCTCACAAACGGACAGAATGGATTTGCCGCTTTGCTGCGTCCTGCATGGCCAGTGCCAACCCCCAGCACCACAAATAGTCGTATCTCAGGTCCGTTTGCCATTGGCTCCAAAATATGCAAGGACACTGCGCAAGAAAGGGGGAAAAGCAACAGGGACTTACAAAATGGTCCCCGTTGAATTTTCAAGCCCCCAAAAGGCTTTACAAAATGGTTCCTTTAACTTTGCTCGCTGACGTGGATGAGTGAGGTGACAGCGGGGAGGGTTTTTGTGATCTGTTCGGCTACAGAACAAAAAATTGTGGCTGCTTCCTGTAAAGGAACTGTCTGCTGAGGCAAAACATGACGGTTTGTGCCCACTTCAAACACTGCGCGCTCTGTCCTGCAGTTTTTGTTTCAGAGACCCAACAGTAAGCCTGGGTGGAAATAATTTTTTAAAAAGCTCTAATTTTGTTTTCATTGACACATTTAAGAACAAACCTTGTCTGAACATCAGGCATCTCGACCAGATACCACCATTGGCTAAAGAAAACTTTGAGGATTAGAAGTGTCCTTCCCTCTGTCCTGGGTCATGTAGAGTCCCAATAAGGGAACCAAGTACAGGGAATGACCTAAAAGAGGCCCTAGAAAGCCAAGAGGACATGCAAAGCTACACCTGTAGTAGTGAGTTAAGTGGGTCGGGACACTTTCTCTGTCCCCAGGCCCATTGGCATGGCCTGTCTTGTGTCTAAGTCAAGAAAGACACACAAGACAGACCAACCTCTCATGTGCTAAACCAGCATGGAGAAGGTGCATTTGGGACACTGAACAGGTCTATGCAGAGCTGGAAATTAGGGACTGTGGTGGGAAGGGTGCTCCTCTAGTCTATGTGCCAAAATATTTGCAGAGAGAGGATGACTGTGTACCTTTTCCCCACAGTGAAAAGTGATTGTATGCCAGACTGTGCTTATTTATCAGCACAGAGCCAGCACAGGGTGGTTCATCAAGGACTTGAATTTCACCCATGAAAAAAAAAAAAAATACTGAACACTTCTTTTCCTTAAAGGTACAAACAGAAAGTCTGTTTTTCAGGGAGTTACTTTGCTCTTGTCATCTGTCTTTCTCCTCCAGACCTGCAGGACACACATCAGGGAGGGTTGATGTTCAGCCCTTGCTCTGCTGTGATCAAGGGGAGACCCCTGAACCCACAAGATGGAAAAGCTTGCAAGTGTCCTTCTGCAGGAGACAAATAGCTGCATTTGGGTGTCATATTTTTGCACCTCAAACCAACTTCTGGTGGGCCTAGCAGATAAAGCTTTGCCACAAACTATGATACAGCTCGTGTGACAATTTTTTCTTCTGAGGACTCGAATGCAAACGTTTGACACGTGTCTGGTTTTCTAACCACAGAGACAATATCTTCTTCCTCTGGGCTCCGTGGGGAGGCAGAGGCTGGAGGGTTTCTCATTCTTCCCTCACCCCCCCTGACTCATTCACCCTCAGAGATGTCCGGGCAACAGGAAAATAAACTAAAGCAGAAACCTCCTGAGCAGTTAATCTGTGGTCTCCCAGCCAGTCCCAGCTACGTCCTGGGGCCTTGGTCCATAGGGGTCTGCGGTTTTCCCAAGCGCAGCTGTCCCAAGTCCCAGTGAACCCACAGCTGGGCTCTCTTTGCTGGTTCCCGTCTTCCCTCCCATGCCTTTGCCCCAGGGAAAGGTAATGCAGAGCGGGGAAGGCTATTGGGGTCTGACAGGTGCTACCAAATCACCAAAAACAGGGTAAAAGAAAAACAGTAAAAATGTGTACCCATAATGTATTCTTTTTCTCATGTAATTGTAACAGGAAATAGGCATCAAAAGGCTGTTCTGAGGCACCCAGAGTGAAAGGTGAAGCAGAGCTGCTCTCATAACCAATGCATTTTGTGATTCATTACCTTTTGCTTTTCCTAGAAGGAAAATCAAAGATTATGGTACTTGTTTATGAGGAAGCTGAAGAAGAACCACCCTCATGGAGGCCTGGCCAGAGGATTTCAACCCTGTGGAAAAGTCAGACCTGAGGACGTCCAAATCCATTGTTCTAAATGTCCAGGAGAGGCGCTGCCCCATTACAACAAACAACACATGGGAAGAGAAGAAGGATGCCTTCCTGTCCCTGCAGCTGATGCTGGACCTCAGCACAGCATCCCATCTCAAACTCTTCCATGGAGAGAAGCAAAGCAGCTAACAAAGCAGCCTGGATCATTTATTGCTTGCAAGGACTCAAGCTGTGATGCCCAAATCGGCTATGGCCATATCACGCAACGAGCTCTTCCATGCACCTTGCACAGACATCAGTTATTTCATTTGGCTCTGGGAATCATGGTCTCCAGGGAGTCTTGAAGAGTAGAAATGAGAGGCGACCATCACATGTCAGTATCAGGAGGGACACTGACTCTCAGCCCCAGTCTCAAGTCCCTCCAGCTTTGCAGAGCTTTGCAGCCACCATGCCAGGTGATGCTGGTTCAGCCTAACGCCAAATAGGATGAGAAGTGGTGACTGAGGCTGGTGGGGTGGTCTAGCAGAAGACAGAGAGATGGGCTCTGGCTGATGAGTGGCAGTGTGCAAGGAAGAGAATGAAAGGAAAAATTGGAATGGCCAGAAGTACTCAGCAACTTGGGCAGAATTCAACAAAGACAAATAAAAATGTTAAGATGTCGTATTTCTGCTTTTGCAAAATGAAACATTGGGACTTCAAGCAGCCTGTTTCTTCTGAAAAGCGGAGCTAGCTGTGAACACTAACATACAGGGGGTTAAACACAGGGGAAATAAAAGAAACCACTGAACCTGGAGAGGAACAAAACACTTCAGCCTGACTTAAAGCAACCTCACCTGGGGTGCTTTGTTGATTTCCAGAGAATACCCCTCAATGCCTTTCTCCTTTGAAATCCTCTCTTAATCCCCTCCTTTATTTTTATTTTATTAATTTCAGCTACTGAGCCCAGATGTTAATGACTGTCCCATCTCTGGGGAGATCTCCTTTTCATTGCTGCTGGAGAGACGGGAGAGCATCTGGGAGGCCAAAGTCTTCCTGCACCTGAGCCTTGGTTCTCACAGAGTGCAGACAAGGGAGCAGGCCCCCAGAGTCACCGGCGTAGTATCCCACTTGCTTGGGTGGAGGGAGGGCTGGGGTTGGTTGTGGTTTCATGCAGTGTGGTGCAGAGCCCTGCTCCTCGCTGCTGCACCATGCAGCTGCGCAACGAGGAGATGCTTTGGAGAATCACAGAGTTAGTCCAGGGTGCTTTGACAAAGGTCATGACTTTGGAAATCAGGTTACTGTGTGAAAGAGATATGACTTTTCTGCAGCAATCAGAAGGAGACAGAGACAAGACAGTTCTGAGATGTCTTTGGAAGATGTTTGTTCAGTAGTGACTTGGAGCTAAGTAATCCAGCAAAGGTCTACCCGCTTCAGGTCCTGGTTACAGCTGCACTCCTGGGTCCACCTTGCTCATAACAAAACCTCTTAGGAACATAGTTCTGCACATATTCCTTTCCCACAGCCATATGTCCATAGTAACAATAGTAGACTGGCAACAGTAAAAAAAGTCAGCGCTAACAGAAAGCAGAACTTTAAATGATGAAAAGTATTCATTAACTATCAAAGTTCAGTTAAACAGTTCAGTGAGATTCTGGAGTCGCTGGCCTTTCAGATCTTCTGTTCAATAATTGTGCTGATGGTGGTGGTGATATTGGCAAATAGTAGTATTGCAGGAGGCCAATGCACAGTTCTCCGCGTGGGATGTGGTGAATATTGAAATGTTACTGGTATGCAAAAAGCAACTTGATAAAATGGTGGAAGAAAAATCTATGAAGAGGTATTGAATATAAAGCCACAACTACAGAAAGTCTATGAACAGCAAATCTTGCTCTGACCTACTACTGATTTGAATTGAGCTCTTGTTTTCATGAACCTTCTTGGAAGTATTTGTGGGCATCTTATCTGTACTACTGCTGGACGGGTAATACTGGGACTCTATAATGGATCAGTTCAACTTCTGAAAAGTTTTACACGGGCTTGCGTGCCATGTTGGTTAGATACCACTACAGAGTATCACCCCAGTTGGTTATTCCAGCTGCCAGATCACGTCCACGGAGACGTTTGGATATGTCCTTGAGAACGAGGTGATTTACCTACACACTTGTTTTTCACAAGTGTTCACCTAATCTAATATTACTGTTCCATAGGATTTATGTAGGCATGTGAGAAGAGGCTTAACTGAAAAGTAAAATTTCTGAAAAGAAATTTTGTTCTGGTTTACTTTAAACTAGGACAACTCTTATATTAAATAGTCATCCACATAAACTCTGTGGTACATTTACATGGGATGCTTCTAGGTAATACTTGGCCCCACAGACAACCCAAAACTGCAGGCAAGGATGGAAACACCAGTTGCCACTGGTGTTGGTGGCACTGGAAACCCCATATTACCTGCTCAGCTGTGCATGGGGCTTCATGATGTTCAAGTTCTTGCTGTAGTCTGAGGGAATTGTCTCCCATTTTTTCCTTAATGCATCCTAACCATATTGTCAAGGGTTAATTCTTAATCTGCCGATATGTTCTATTTCTGACTTTTTAGTTCCTGATTACCATCACACTCTGATCTCCTATCAAGGGATCTAGCTTCCCACAAAGCAAGAATTTCTCTTCAATCTTAGATTGGTCATAAAGTCTTCTATGTTTTCAGCTTCTTTTGATAATAGCTGTTTTAAAGCATCACTCTCACGTGTCTCGTCTTGATGTGGAGTACAACACTCCTTCCATTCCTGCTGCACACTTTCACAGTTAACTTCCTCTGCCTGAGTTAGCTGAAAAACACTAAAAGCGTAAAGTGTTTTACAACCAACTGCTGTCAGAAATCAAGCTACCTTCTGACTGTTTCCTTTCTGCGGCACGTTTAACATAGTGATACAATATGAAGCAGTGGCTCCCCTCTCTCCCTAAAGGGGCAGTTCATTTAGGGTTTATAACTAGGCTCATCTTCCAAGCAGTGTATTACTACTTTTAATTAATTTAGTTTACTCCTTATACCATGAAGTGTTCATTAATCACTCCCAAGGAGTATGCCAGGGCCCCACGTTCTTCAGGGTCTGAGTTTCAATTATTTCGCATTGTGCAACTAGGGTACTTTCTCACATACGTTAGCTACTCCTGGTTAATTATCTGTGTTTCTATGTTTTTCAGTTCATGGTAGCTTGTCATACGAGATCTTGTCAAATGTAAAGCTCTTTGTTCCCTTTATTTAGGGGTAAACTAACTGAAGCTACCTGAGGTGTCTTGCTAATACCTGGTGGTTTTCAATAAATGTGATGGGGCTACGTCTCTGTGTTCATCCTAGTACACAGAGAATATTACTTCCAGGATAATGGCTCCCATTTTTGGTGAAAAAATGTGTAGAACTCAGCATATTGATTGGCTTGTTACTGGTTTCTGAAATGAGATTCATGACCTGACTTCTGTTGCTATGTGTAATACACATATACGTGAGATTGCCGCTGGAATAATGTTTAAGCTGCCTACCAGCCCTGCCAGCCGACAAATCAAGGCCTGAAAGGCTCTAGAAAATTTGCAAAGCTGAGGAGCAAGTTTCATTCCTTCAGGCATCTTCCAGCTTGTCAGTCCCTGCAGAGTTAATCTTCACAAGGCTTCATCTCCAGCACATTGCCCAAGATCAGATAAGCTGACAGTGTTTTGGGAAGCTTCATTTTCGGGTACTCAGCACAAGAATCTTATTAAAGCCTCACTTTCAGGGGATGACACTCAGACTTTCATGGAGTCTGTCCCTACCATGCACCTTCCACGTGGGGACAAAAACCCACCAGCAGCTCCAAAGGATTTCTGGAAGTCCTGTCCTAAGAGGGCTGCTTGGGTTTCCTTCTTCTTGTCTTGCATTTCCAGGGTTTGAACTCTGATTCTCCAGACATGTTCAGCATGAATTAGTTTGACTCCAGGTGCACATGTCTCTGATATTTCATGGCCAAGCTATTTCAATGTCAATTTAAATATGACCTCCGTGCTGCTGATCACGTCTATTTAATGTTGCTACCTCCTCTCTAGTGCCCGTTTTTCTGAAACAGAAGATCATCCATGATATTAAGATCAAAAAAGGAGAAACTCTTTCTTATTGTCAGGAGAGAAACGTTATAAAGTTCAGTAAGCAAATAAGTAGTTTACACACTGAAATATATTTTTCATGCACTGCCCTTTTCCCATTGCCCTGTTGGAAATGCATATTGTAACCAGTCTTAGGATTTTGAACTCAGGATTAACCGCTCACAGGCTAACAGCAAACTTTCGCTAAACTAACCATAATTAAAACTTCTTTTCTACAACATCCAAATATACAGACAGTCCTCTAACACCTTTTTTTTTCCTATGCCGTTCTTTGGTCTGTGACTCAGATGTATATTTTCCATTAAACCTTACGTAGCCCACTGAAATGCGCTGTGTTTCTCATCTACGGTAATTGCTCTTATTTGTGCTGTACAAAAATATTTACAGAAAAATATAAAGATAGACTCATAGGTGGTGTAAGTCTGTGTTCAGAGAAATCATAGAATCACAGTAAAATAGGATGTCAAGAGACCACCTCCTCCATCATCTGTCCCAGGGTGGTGTGGTGGGTTGACCCTTGCTGGAGGCCAGGGGCCCACCAAAGCCACTTTGTCACTCCCCTCCTCAGCTGGACAAGGGAGACAAAATATAACGAGAGACTTGTGGATGGAGATAAGGACAGGGAATCACTCAGCAATTACAATCATGGGCAAAAAAGACTCAACTTGGGGAAAATTAATTTAATTTATTACTAATCCGATCAGAGTAGGGTAATGAGAAATAAAAACTAAATCTTAAAACATCTTCCCCCCACCCCTCCCTTCTTCAACTTCATTCACAATTTTCTCTACCTCCTTCTCCCCAGCGGCACAGGGGGACGGGGAATGGGGATTGTGGTCAGTTCATCACACATTGTCTCTACTGCTCCTTCCTCCTCAGGGGGAGGACTCCTTACACTCTTCCCCTGCTCCAGCCTGGGGTCCCTCCCACAGGAGACAGTCCTCCACGAA
>VYZM01018488.1:26990-51660 GCA_013398915.1 Dromas ardeola
GGCACCTGGAGCACCTCCTGCTCCTCCTTCTTCACTGTCCTTGGTGTCTGCAGAGTTGTTTCTCGCACTCCTCTCTCCTGGTGGCTGTTGCACAGGTTTTTTTCTCCCCTTCTTAAATATGTTATCCCAGAGGTGCTACCGCCACCACTGATGGACTCCAACTTACCCAGCACCAGGTCTGTCTTGGAGACGGTGACGTTGGCTCTACTGGACATGAGGGAAGCTTCTAGCAGCTTCTCACAGCAGCCACCCCTGTAGACCCCCCTGCTACCAAAACTTTGCCATGCAAACCCAATACAGGTGGGATCAACTCCACCTATTTCAGTTCTCCACGTAAGTTTGCTTAATTCCTCATTAAAATCTCACATAAGTTTTTGTACACGTGCAAGTTTGCCTGATGTTTTCTTAAAACTTCACGTGATGGAGCCTCTGCAATGTGCCTGCAGCAACCTGTTCAGAGCTTCTCAGTCCCTAATGTTGAAGCATTATCTCCAGTGTCTGCCCTAATTCCCCCTTGTTGCAGTTTAAACCCATTATTGCCAGTCCTGTTCCTATCGTTGGAGCCAGTGAACACATGTCACAGCAAATGCCCTTCAGTATTTTAGGCTTATAATTGCCTTCAGCGTGGATCGTTTTTTGCAAAGGAAGAACATATAATAAGGCACCACTTTTTCCCCATAAGTGCTTACTGTCAAAAAAGGAAAGGAAGGAGAGACAAAGTGATACCCCAAGAATGCCAGAACACTGAAAGACAGCAAGGCAGTGTACTATACACTACCTCATACTACTTCTTATTTAATTAATAGCTCCATCCTGCAAACACTTGAGCAATTTTATTCCAGTAAGCTTGTGGACACATAAATATTGGCAACATTCATTCATAGAAAAATCTTTATTCCTTCTTAAAGATTATGGGCCCTTCATGAGCTCCAGGCCTGATTTATAAGCCCAAACAGCTGAAGTCTGAATTGATCCTCATATTTCTGTATAAATATGCTGGAAAACAGCCTTCCCTTGAATTGTTGCATAAAAAAAATAAGAAGAATATTCATACATACTCAAAAACCTGCATGAGTAATAACTTACCAGAATGTGCCATTGTCCGGGTAATTTTAGAGATTGCATCATCAGTTTTGTTTTGGCATGTCATGCTGTCAAGCAATCTTCAAAAATTTCGTATTTGAGATCTGCCTCAAACATAAATTCTCTTTAAGTGGCGCCTGTCAAAAAAACCACCAGGGTCTACTGTGTTCTAGTGAAGTTCAAAAGAATGTATGCATACATATATACGCATACACATGCACATACACGTGCATGTGTATATATAGAGAGAGGTAAATTTTGCCTTTTGAAAGCCAGATTCTGCTATAAAAACTGTATTCACTGTTTGTCTCTTCATAATGGAAAAGATGAGTCAATCAGTAACCCAGTGCTTAGGCCTGAATCTCTCCTCCCCAAAGCTGGCACAAACAGAAGTAACCCACATGAATTAGTTGGAGTTACACCAGCATGAAAAGTAGAGCAACTGAGAGAAGAATAACCTTCCTCTGTGCATGAAGCTGAAGAGGTTTATTTTAGTTTCATTTATTCCCAGGCTTTTCAGCTGGGAACGCATTTTTATATTTTTTTTTAACTTCATATGGTGTAACTTGAGGCTGCTATAAAAACTCCTCTACTCTTTTGAAAGTCAGGCTTCCTTCTTCCTTTGTAGCATCTGTAACCCTTGACTCTCTCACAGAAAATGCATTCCTCAAAGCTTTCTCACAAGAGTGACTGATTCGAGGTTGGTTTTCAACTTGATTGTATTTTGTGTGATAGGAAATATAAGCAACATTGACCTAATCTTACCACCTGAGGCATGAAAAAACAAATAAATTAAAGTGACTGATTTGCATTTGCGGCAAGCATTCATGGCTGTTTGCCCATAAGATTAATTTTATGGACTCGTTGGCCCCACATCCTGCAGCATCTGGGAGCAATATCTACATGGCTTTTGCCTAAGCCCAGCTCTGCGTTATCCAGCCTGTTGGGATCCAGTGCAGGCCACGGCAGCCCGAGCTGCCAGCAGATACCCAGAGCTCAGCTCACTCTGAGCACCGTGTTGTTACGTTGTACATTAGCAATCCCCAAAATGACCACCGTCACCTTCCTTCAGTTACATCCCTGCACCATTTACGGCTTTTCTTACGTGGCTGAGATATGCCCATTCTGTCGACCGTATGCAGCACCACACAAGGGTAACTCAGGGAGGGCAGGCATGGCACAAACCTTTGCTCTGTACCTGCAAAGTCCCTTCTAGCGCTCATTTTGTATTGGCTTTATTGGCATCATGATGGCTCTATCATAGAATCATAAAATCATAGAATGGTTTAGGTTGTAAGTGACCTTAAAGATCATCCAGTTCCACCCCCCCTGTCCTGGGCAGGGACACCTCCCACTAGACCAGGCTGCTCAAAGCCCCATCCAGCCTGGCCTTAAACTCGACTTCCCTGGGCAGCCTGGGCCAGTGTCTCACCACCCTCACAGTAAAGAATTTCTTCCTAATATCTAATTTAAACTTCCCTTCTTTCAGTTTAAAGCCAGTACCCCTTGTCCTATCACTACATGCCCCTGTAAAAAGTCCCTCTCCAGCTTTCCTCTAGGCCCCCTTCAGATACTGGAAAGCCGCTATATGGTGTCCCCAGAGCTGTCTCTTCTCCACGGTGAACAACCACAACTCTTTCAGCCTGTCCTCACAGCAAAGGTGCTCCAGCCCTCTGATCATCTTCATGGCCTCCTCTGAACTCACTCCAAGAAGTATATGTCCTTATGTTGAGGGCCCCAGGGCTGGATGCAGTACTGAAGGTGAGGTCTCACCAGAGCAAAGCAGAGGGGCAGAATCACCTCCCTCGACCTGTTGGCCACAGTGCTTTTGATGCAGCTCAGGATACAGTTGGTCTTCTGGGCTGCAACTGCACGTTGCCGGCTCATGTTGAGCTTTTTTCACTCTATCCTTAATTACCCATCACACTCCACCCATGGTCCACATCAATGTAATCACCTTGACATACATGGGCCAGCTGATAGTAGTTGCAAACAAAGTGGAAAGAGGACCTGGAATGAGGCCTGAGCACATTCAGAACTGCAGGTCAGGCTTAACTGGCGGACAAACTTAAAAAACCTTTTGACAGCCTTGTGACACATACATCTGGCAGTTGTGACTCCAAGACCTGGTGGTCCTCAGGAGCTCGCTCCCAGGACAAGTGTCCAGGCTGAGCCAAAGAGATGGGGAAGCTGGGGCTGTCCAGCTGCAGCCATTCCACCTGATTTTGGTTCAGATACATTGCACAGCAGACACAGGAAATTGCTACCCAAGAACACAAACCAAAATACACACGGATCTTTAGTTTCATTTTAGCACTCCCCAAAGGCTGCTGATTCTTGTTAAAAGTATAATATCCGAAAGGCTGGAAAGACGAAGCATCTTTACAAAAGACAGAGTTGGCAGGAGCCTAAGAGATTATCGTCTGCATCCCTCTATCACAAGACAAGATCAGCCCTACCCAAGACCTTCTCAGTAAATTTTTGTCTAAGTTATTTTGAAAAGAGAAATAAATATTGGAGTTCCCATCCCTTCCCCATGAAGATTTTCCAATGCACCACTAGTCCTAGATTTAAAACACTTTTTCAATGTCTAAACTAATAATATGAGACAAAAAAGTTTAATATGATTTCTCAGTCACAAACTCTACAGATGTCTCCCTGTAAGTATTCTCGCCAAAGTATCATTTTTTTTTAATATTATTACGTTACTAGGATTATTTCAGTTGCAGTGCAACCTGAAGATCTCAGTTAGGGCCAGGACAAAACTGAAGCAAGGCAACAGTTCAAACCATTAGTCAAAGCTATCAGTCAAACCACAGTCATCAGCCAAACTGAACCAATCTGGTCTTTCTGGGACACCCTACACAGCCAAAGGCAAGGTCAGCACAGGAAGCCACTGGAGATATCTTTCTTACAAAGCAGTGATTCAGAGAGGGATTAGAAAGTACACCCAAATGTCTAACACAAACAGCCCTTCCTACAGTTTCAGGCCAAGATGTCTTGTCCTCAGCAGACACAGAAAAGAGACACACTTTTTTCTTTGCCACTATTGGCTTATTTGAAAGCTGTTGGCACATGCTGCTTTGCTGCTCACTTCTCTTGATCTAAACATCCTAATGGCTTCCATCCTTTGCCATGGCCATGTTCCCTACACCCTGATCCTTGTTACCATCCTCTGGCCTCCTCCTCCTCAATAAACCTTGGAGCCCACCTGGCACCCGCTGTGGTCAAAGAGATGATCTCTAGACGGTCCAGGCTTTAAATACAGGTTTCCCAGGCTGCATTAGAACAGCAGCTTTTCCCTTCACATGCAGTCTGTGCTCAGTGGGACTTGTCCATTGCATCCAGTCTGGCTGCATTTTCACTGTTCAAGCAACAAACTAAGCTTTGGTTGAAAGCATTTCCCTAATACTTTGGTTTCCTCTTCAGTTCCTCTCCCCCTGTTTTATTTCATTTAATTTAATATCTCCGGATGATTCAGAAACTCACAGGAATCCAAGGGGATCGCAGCCACCGGGATTTATTCACTGCAGCAACCCTGGACGCGGCACAAACCATCAAGCTGTGTGTTGTGCTGTGTTTCAGATCTTGCCATCTCTTCCTGCCTGTTGTTCCGTTTCTAACAGATATTCCCATCCCTGGAGCAGAGTTGGCAGAATGAATGGCAAGACTGGTCCTGACACTGTGAAATTAGTCCTCTGCAGTGTTTTAAACTATTTTAGCAATCTCTGTAGTGAAAGCCACTGGTCAGCTGTGGGGGAGGGTGGTAAAACAAGCCATAATTGTTAACTTCAGAAATGTTTATAATTCAGATGCACAGGCCTAAAGTTTGTCAGCATGAGGACGCCACTGTGATCCTGTTGAAGGTGCAAAGTGGAATCAACAGAGTAAACTAGTATAAATTTTCAAATGGACAGTCTTATTCTGATGCAGGTAATCTTCTCTTCTAGGGTAAGTCCATGAAAGTGGGTTAAAGGCAAACTGAAATGTATCAGCCTGTCAATGAAACAAATGCCTCTTCCAGCAATTCGTATTGACAAGACTGTATTAGGTTAATTAGCTCGGTAGTCAACAGCATTGCACATCTTTTAACCTTTGCATTGAGCTTCTCATTTATGTTCTTTTCTCTCTTAAAAAAAGATGTTGGGGAAAGATGTCAAATCTTGTATGACTCCAGATTGCAGTTGGAACATAGGTGAGTTTCTACTCACAAAAATTTTCTCCAAAAGACTTTTAAGATGGGCTTCTATGTCCACAACTTGGTATAATTTTTTTTTCCTCCCTAAATCTATCCATTGCTCTAATAAAAACATTACCTCTCCCTACAAACCTTGTGTTACTTATATCCTCAGGACATCAGGGCTACAGAAACATTCCTATTAAAAAGACAAATGAATAATACATTAAGGAGGATTTCTCTGTAAACACGTCTTTCATGCCTTGTGTTTACTTACTTGTAAAAAAACATGAAAGAGAGAGCTTCACAGCTCAAGAAAGGCGCAGAGGAGGATGGCAAAGATGATAAAAAAGTGTGGAATAGCAGCCCGAGGAGGAACAATTAAATAACCTTGGACCCATTTCCAGGCTGAAGAGGTGGCTGAAGGAGTACAAGGAAGGCCTGTCACACTTCTATCCCTCTCCTAAATGGTTTTCTGTTGTTTGACATCAAACCAACAGACTGCAAGGATCATTCCCATAGTGGCTCCTGGCTCTGCAGGTGCTGTAAAATGAAAGAGGGACAGGGAATAAGCTCAAAGGGTGGCCTGCTACTTGCAGGCTTCACGCCCACCAGTATGACCTCATGCCACATCCCAAGGTATCAAACATTTGCTGTCAGGTTCCTGCTATGAAGCACAACTCCAGCAGGCACCACTGCAGCCTTATTGCTGTGACCTTGACCCGAAAACCAGATAAGGGTATAGAGATAATAAAGGTATGGAGATAATAAAGACAATGCAGATACCGACCTGTCTCAGGATCACAGGAACATTAGATATGTCATGGAGAAAAACCAGGGCCAAACGCAATGTAGTGTGGACGTAGCCAGGAACCACTCTCAGGACAGGCAATTTGTGGTCTTTTTGATTTAGCAGTCTAGATATAGTCACTGGTGCAAGATCAGGGATTAATATACATTTTTAGGTGTTTCTCCACACAGCAACAACCTCGGTGAGACCAAAGACCGGAAAGGATCAGATTCTGGTCAAGAAACAACCTTCCTGGAGGCCCAGGTAAGGGCAGTCCACAGCAGAAAGCTGCCTTTTATTCCTTGCCCCATCTGTGGTCCAAAGAGTCCCCTTAGATGCTGAAGCTGACTCCCAGTTCCTTCTTCCAAGTCATTTCTATTCTTCAAACATTGTTCTCCTGTGTTTCTAGCCACCTCTGGCTGTGCTAATACATTTTGGCAATGCAAACACTTTGGTTCCTCAAGACAGGCCAATGGACCTGTATAGCTGATTTTTCTTTCAGTCCCAAGCACACTGTGCCCAGTGCCATAAGGGTACCTGTAATCCTGCAACAATGGAAAAAAATCATTATAATAATTAAATCAGTGTTTAATTTCTCGGTATGATCCTATTTTTCCTGGATGTTGGCCTGCAAGGGTACCTCTGGGATTTATTGTAGTGTTGCACATTGCCGAGGGAGGCATCTTTGCTGTCTCCCAGCCCTCCAGGGCAATGCTTCTTTTGGAGCACATCCTTGGTGCCATGTCTCACCCTTGTTTAACATAGCCATAAGGCTTGTGGAGCCATGTCTTGTGTCTGTCCCTTGCTCCATACCTTTGGGACATCTTCAAGAAGATCAGACTGAGGGCTCTGAGTATTTCACATTTCACAGAAAGAGGCAAATGGCAGAAAATGGCAACTCATCTTCACCTGCAAAGGCTGCAGTGTAAACACCACCCTTTACTAGACCTTGGAGAATCCACACAGGAGAAACCTCCGTGGTGCTGCTTGGGCCCTGCAAATGGGTGAAAGAAACCAGTCCCCTGCAGCAAATCCACAGGTAATTCATGGAATGACTTCTTTCCTCCTTAAAATGTGCGTCTGGAAATAACCCACCCCAATGCAACATTCTCCTTCTGTGGAAAAGGGGGAAACTGAGGCAGGGAGCTTGCTCTTTGCTGTCAAAGGGAAGAAGACTCCAGATTTCCTGAGCTGGGTGCTTTGTCCTCCACATTGCATCGCCACACAACAAATTAAGTTGTGCAATTTCCAGCTCTGCTTTCATGGGACAGTAGCTGCAGGGGGTGGTTACAGAGAAGGAGCCCTGAAAACCCCTTTTGGCAGCTCTCGTGTAGTCTGCCAACATCTGGGCAGCCCACAGTTTCCTCAGTTTAAAACAATTCCCCCACCAACATCAAATATTCACTTCCTTGAGGGGGAGGGAGACCAGTCGATGTTTTGGGGAGAGGAGGAAACCAGTGTACTTGACTTGAACGTGGGAGGTGGCTAATCATGAAATATCACGGTAGAAATCATCGGTGAAAAACCAAAAGAAGACAGGATGTTATCTCCACTAGACATGATTAAGAGCATTGTTTGGATGCCAGAGAATGAATTTTCTGCCTTCCAGGAGAATTGTGCTGCAGGATTTTGGTTTATACCTGAGAAAACATTCTTACTTCTAACTGCAGGTATAAGATTGGAAAGCAGGAGGGACATACGAACCCAAGCCACATCCTGCGTTTTCAATGAGCATCAGACAGACTTTGCGTGAGGGAGCTGGTATGATTCTCTTCCATAGACCATCAAATGAACAACTCCAGAGTTGGGGTTGTTCAGCCTGGAGAAGAGAAGGCTCCCGGGAGACCTTATAGCGGCCTTCCAGTACCTGAAGGGGGCCTACAGGAAGGATGGGGAGGGACTCTTTATCAGGGAGTGTAATGATAGGACAAGGGGTAACGTTTTCAAACTGAAGGAGGGTAGATTTAGATTGCATATTAGAAATAAATTCTTTACTCTGAGGGTGGTGAGGCACTGGAACAAGCTGCCCAGGGATGTTGTGGATGCCCCATCCCTGGAAGTGTTCAAGGCCAGGCTGGATGGGGCTTTGAGCAGCCTGGTCTATTGGGAGTTGGAACTAGATGATCTTTAAGGTCCCTTCCAACCCAAACCATTCTATGATTCTATGACTCTATGATTCTATGAAATCTGAAAACTAATGATGACAGGGTACTGCAGACTACGATCAAAAAGGGTGGGGAAACACCTGGAGATGAACATTTCAGTGAAGAACATGGATCATGTAATTGCCTTCTTTATTTCTGTATTTCAGTGGAATGCTCCTAAAGCAATCATTAATCAATTGCACTCTCATGAGAGAGAGCTGGGACTTGTTTCACTTGCCTAAAATAAGATGCCTGGAGCCATCTGAGAGGCCCAGGGTACCTGAGATATTCAGATACGCCTGGCTACATAGGACCTGTGCTTTTCTGGATGTGTGGCTAGAAGCTGAGCGTGATAGCATGATAGACAGGCACGTCCAAAATTCCACTAGACACCTATGACAGAGCAACTGCCTGGCACCCTTAAAGTCCAGGCACCCTGCTACGAAATCAGCTGCATTTTCTCCTGAGAATGTGACATTTAAGTTCAATCCAGCAAGTGATAAGCCGAGTAAAAGTAAATGCTGAGAAAAGCTAAAGAGTAGTCTAGCATTTGACAGCCAACCAGCTAGTCCCCAAAGTAAAGGATTTTACTAACTTTTTTTTAAGCTTTTTTTTTTAGCAAACATAGCATGTCTGAATACAAATTACCACAAAGATCAAGATGTTCAGATCTGAAAATACCTCAAAACAACTGTCTGCTTTAACCTTTGCGTATTTTACATATTTTTTCCTTATAATCATATTCCACCCACTAAAGGATTTAAGAAGCTCTGAAAGGCAATGTTTCTATAGAGGGTATTTGTTAGAACATAATATCTGCTATAAAATGTAGCTGGGAATTATTAGAAAATGCCCTGAAATAAATGCTCTTTGTTAGACCTATGCTAATTCAGAGGATCATATCATTCAGAAGCAAGAAAGTATATTCAAATAACATCTGTCTCATAACTAGAAAATGGCCCTAAGCCTAAAAGTTGGAGTCTGGATCTAGATCTTACACCTCATGAAGTGTCAAGAGCTCCAGGCTTGGGATCTTGCTGAATAAAACATCCGAAATAAATTAGAAATAAGACTAAGAGCAGCACAGAGATGTGCCAGCACCAAGGGTCTCCGCCAAGCCCAACAGGCAAGTCAGGTGTGGAGACACGGGTATCAGATAAATTCAGTGACCAGGAGAAGGAGATCATACATCATACGGTCCTTTAACCGTATAAGTGACATTTCTGTCCCAGCTGTTCAGTATAGCCGCCACATTTACCAGGGATGGGGGTAATATATGGTGAGAACAACTGGAGGTGGATGGCCATATCTTCACAGCAATGGATTTACCTGGAAAGTTCCCAGGACTTCAAATCCCTCCATTTCCTTCCCCCATTAGCATGCTGGCAGAGCAGATGTTCTTGTATCACATTGATTTGCATACCATAGATTTACACCAGCCTGAGTCTGTTCACGAGAGATATTTATACCCGAAGGAAACAGCACTTTGGGGTCTAGAAATGACAGCACAGACTCAAAAAAAAAAAAAAAAAAGGCAAAGCAAACCCGACTTTGGGAGGGCTTATCTCACCCAAAATTATTCCATGGTGGAAATGACTAAAAGAGAACCATAACTTTGACAGGCATCACCATCTCAGCCAAGACACAACCATCCCCAGCACCAAGGACCTACCGGGATTCCACAGCCCAGATCCACATGAGTATATGGGCTCCTAAATGATAGCTACATTAAAAACAGTACAAAGATGAAGCCTCAACAGTTCCATGCCCAAGGTCCCTCATGGAGCTGATTCCCCAGTCAGTGCAACCACTATGGCTAATTCTGTGTCAGATGGCTAATTCACCACCTCTCCATTCCTTACAGGTACCTTACATTATCCCTACATCTAATTAGCTAGATCTAAAGGAATGCTAAAATAAAATTTTTCATGAATAATGGCCCCTCTTAAATCTATGTACCATAATAATGGCAATTAATTTGAACAGGCTTTTTAAAAGCTATTGTATTGAGCTCAGCACAAGCCCAATTGACATGCAAAAGCCTTTTATAACCCGCTACTCCCTGCACTATCAATTATCTCCTAATTAAACAACAAAGTTCCTTTGCAATGCCCCAGTTAGACATCATTACAAAACATTTTGCCATCACTTAGTGGATTAATGTGGCTAATTAAACAACTTGCAGCATGGAGTCAAGATCGTGGCATGACACTTGAAATGAGGTGTGCAAATGTCTATAAATTGTTTGAAGTCAAAACCTACTTGGCCTATATTGACAGAAAGGATTACTTGAAAAGCCAATAGCTTTATACTGTTATTTTTTCCTCCATCCTCGGGGAATAAAAATAAAAAACTGCCCACAAACTCCCCAATAACAAATTGCCTTTGGAAATGTTGGCTTTTCCATGCTCAAAGAAGAGACTTTTGCTCTAAGTTTGTACGGGTTGGGAGTGCCAGGGTTTAACAAGAGTTGGATCAAAAATCTCCCGATGAATTTTCCATCATCTGAATGCACCTATGCACCTACTGGGATGATTTCGCTCCAAACTGGAGCTCAGCTTCACCTATAACAGATAACTCCTTCTGGAACTGTTCATATGCCACTATATCCAGTAGAAAGAGTTTGGGGCTGCTGATTTCTTTCCATCAGCAGGCTAACTTGCTGCTGGGATTGACAAAGCCCAGGTTATTAGTGCTGAGATTGCATGAATATTTCCAGATCCGGTCTATGTCCAGGAAACTTGTGGGTTTGCAGGTCCAGTCTCAGCAGCTGCCAGTTTTCCAGATTGTGATGCAGCTGCAACTTTCCAGCTGTTGTTCAGCTAATATCCACCTTGCAGCATCTCTCTTCTGAATTATACACTTCAGATCAACAGCTATGGAAAGACATGAAGGTCTGTTTAACCTAAAGAGAGAAGATTTTGAGTTTCAAACCCATACTATATGTGAGGCTGCTCACAGTCCACCTTTGCGTCTCCACTGACCCTAGGTGATGACCTGGTCTTAGACATCTGACATTCAGATTCTGGAGTCAAAAATTCCTCATAACTCACAGCATCAGGCATAATAGGTTCCTAATCCACAATGAGGACTCATCACTAATGAAATCCACATAATCTTTAAAGGAGGAGCTTCACCCAGGACAAAGCATAGCATCACTTTTTTCTGTTTACAGCAGCTGAAAGTGTGAAAAAGCACTTTTAGGTTGTCTGAGATTCCTCCTTGGAGCTGTACTGGGGACTGTTCACATGTCGCAGTGACCCTGATGACTATGTTGACACCCAAATCCATGACAGCAAAGGGCAAACCCAGGAAGCAGTAAACTTACAGCCTTCCTTCTACCCTAGGACACAGTAAATCAACAACCTGTCAGTGAAAATAATATCTTAGAATAACATGATTAAGTGGTACGGCAATAAACAGCGTGTTAGGTATTTTTGTGTCCTAAGCTATGCCTGATGATGGTTCAGATTTGTATTCAGATAAGGCGATCACAGCGAAACTGAAACTGCCTGCATGATAACTAGTTCTTACTAATGTCAAGGATGTTGCCTTAATTATTGTAAAATCTGAGGCACCTACCAGAAGCAATCATTTCCCATATTAAGTTGTTGGAAGGCACTCCAGAAATACCCGTAAAACTGTTGGTTTATACACTCTCCACTAGGAGGCAATCATTAAATCCCTTTTAATTTGCAGCTGAAGACCTTGATTTTTCACTTCATAAGGTGGTGGAGTCTCCGTCTCTGGAGACATTCAAAACCCGCCTGGACGCGTTCCTGTGTAACCTGCTCTGGGTGACCCTGCTCTGGCAGGGGGGTTGGACTAGACGATCTCCAGAGGTCCCTTCCAACCCCTATCATTCTGTGATTCTGTGGTTCTGTGATCTGTCCCCCTGGGTTGAGCAGTGGCTGCTGTGTCCTTCTCTTTGTGTCCTATTGAGCGCAGAAGCATTCAAAGCAAAAGTCACACGCACACACATACAAAAATGATCCTTTTGGTTTTTCTGTGGTCTACAGTTTGATCGCCGAACTGCCTTGGAAGACTGATTGACACCTGACTGCATCTTTGTCA
Organism: Dromas ardeola; assembly: GCA_013398915.1. NCBI lineage: Eukaryota > Metazoa > Chordata > Aves > Charadriiformes > Dromadidae > Dromas > Dromas ardeola. Next base: position 39,259 of record VYZM01018488.1, read on the forward strand.
GGTTGGACAGAAATATCCTGGTTATCCATCTCTATTCTGCTGTGGCCTTCAGTCTGCTCACCACTCTAGGATGCCACCGCCTGACCCCAGACTAATGCAATCATATGTCACATGAATTAGAATAAAACCCACTCATCTACGAACGAGCGCTTCCTGCCTTCCTTTGAACCTCGCATGTATCGTCACCCTCTGCTTATTATAGCGCCCTGTGCTCAGTCACAAGTGATCGCTTCCCCTTTCTCCCTTTACGCTACAGAGTATTGCACAAACAGAGAAAACCAGTCCCTACCCAAACTGAACAAACTGGTCGCAGGGAGAGAAAGCACGTTACTTGAGCAAGGGGGACAAATGCTCGCTCACGGGCTCAGCAGAGCAGCCTGATGAAGAACAGGCAAACAGACCTGTGCAAGAATAAAAATGATACCTCAAAGTTTAGGTATAAGGAAGGCCAGATCCAGGCTGTGGCTAGTGAGCGGATTGGCAGCGTAAGTTATACAGTGGTACAACTCCTCCAACACGTAGGTGACAGCCCTCTGCTTGGTCAGATGGAGAACTAGTGCCATCTCTACTGCAAGGAACCTGGAGAACAAGATGTGATGTCTGGGGACACCTGGGCAGGTTGGACAGGAGCAGTCACCTCCTTCACAGCCTCAAAGTTCTCAGCAGGAACAGCAAAAGCAAAATTGCATCAACTCTCTTGAAGTGGTAAGCAAATGGCTGTGCAACATCAGCCTGGGATGGTGCTGCAATTCTCAGTCCTCTCCACCTTCTGCTCTTTGTCTTCCAGGTTATCTCCCCAAATGCAGACATGGAGCTTCTGAAAGCTCTCCTGCATTGTCTCCAGCTCTGTGCCCATCTCTGCAATTTTTCTCATTTTCCCTTGTGTCCATAAGTCTTCTCAGCTGAGGGACTGAACTGACTCTCAGAACTGAGGCACTGAAGCAAGGCTTAAAGGTTCAAGCATGGAAGAGTCGGTCTGTCTGCTTCCACGCTTCTTTCACATTAGAGAGGGAAAAATGGCTGTACAGGTATATAACATTCTGAAACAGCTTTCCTGGCTCAGTCATGTCGCTGGTATTGCAAAGTCTGTCCCCTCTCTTCCAATATCTGGACAAATGCAATGAGAATATTTGTAAACCTGATAGTGAGACTGGTGGAGAATACAAATATACGCATGTATAAATACTCACATAGGCAGATGGGACACAAGATCGTTCTGTTGCTGCAGCTCTCCTCTGTCATCTGGGCATCTCTTTGCCCTCTCTGTGGTCATAGATACAGACACTTGTGGTGAAATCCTGTGTGTCTGGGGGTGTTGTATATATACGTAAGCTCTTTTGATACCCTATGTAGATGATGCCCTTGCTACAGCCCTGCATCTAAACATTTCTGCAGATTACGCGTGGATATGACTTGTCAGTGCTAAGCTTACAGCTGGACTCGATGATCTTAAAGGTCTTTTCCAAGCTAAATAATTTGATGATTCTATGTATGAATATGGATTTGTATGCATTAATACCTTGCCTTTTGTTGTTTGTTTGCCTTTAGACTAATGCACAATGTTTTCACTGTTCAGAGTTTTCTAGCTTTTAAACAGCATCTTTTTTCCTCTTAAATCTAGCTTTTAGCCTGCATCTTACGTTACTCTCTTAGTAAACTCCAAACACAGACCAGTCCATACAACTTCTGGTTCCAGGCATTTCACCACCTTGCTTTCTCCCACAAGAACCTTCTGCCTGTCCCCAGAGACTCAAAAGAAAAAGACCCTTTTCACTGACACTGAACTAAAATCATGCAAGTATTTCTATTGATCCAGACTTCTAAAATGATTGGAGGGGTGCCTACTGGGGTTTAAATGAGTGCAACCCTGCTCAAGTCAATGAACTTTTTCTGATTTACAAGGAGCTCTCTCTTTGACTTTACCATCTTGACAAGTTGGATCTGAATTAGACTGGCAGTTCTTCATGAAAGTGAAATTCTGCATACATTTGAGAAGCCAAAGATATAACTCCTAAAGGGAATATATATTGCCTTATCATCACAGTTATTATTTAGCATTCATATTTCACTAGCATCTTGATATTGGCTGTGGTAAAAAGCTATCATGTTAGAACGTGTCCAGACCTGTAGAAGTGACAATTGCTGTCCCAAAGAGCTTGAAGGTTCAAATCAAAAAGAACAGGGGGGAAGAGAGAGACGCTACTAGAATGAAATTACAAAACCAGATGCATAGTCTTCACAGAATCACAGAATCACAGAATCATAGGGTTGGAAGGGACCTCTGGAGATCATCTAGTCCAACCCCCCTGCCAGAGCAGGGTCACCTTAGAGCAGGTTGCACAGGAACGCGTCCAGGCGGGTTTGGAATGTCTCCAGAGATGGAGACTCCCCCACCTCTCTGGGCAGCCTGTGCCAGGGCTCTGCCACCCTCAAAGGAAAGAAGTTCCTCCTCGTGTTTAGGTGGAACTTCCTACACTCAAGTTTGTACCCATTACCTCTTGTCCTGTCACTGGACACCACTGAAAAGAGCCTGGCCCCATCCTCCTGACACCCACCCTTTAAGTATTTGTAAGCATTAATAAGGTCACCCCTCAGCCGTCTCTTTTCCAGACTAAACAGACCCAATTCCCTCAGTCTTTCCTCATAAGAGAGGTGTTCCAGTCCCCTAATCATCTTAGTAGCCCTATGCTGCACCCTCTCCAGCAGTTCCCTGTCCTTCTTGAGCTGGGCACTCAATGCTAAGTGTACCGACATTACAAAAAGTCAGGGCCCTGCGTACCACTTGACCTTCCAATTGCAACATGGAGCTGATTCCCCATTACGGAACATGCAATGGCCTAAGAAATAACATGAATTGATAGTTTGTGCAGTGACATTTTTAAACGTGCACTGACTTTTAGGGAAAGCCCACAATGAATATTAAACAAGCCCCTGCATTTCCTAGGGTAGGCGGGTAGGACCTGACATTCCTGTCTCGGTTATGTGCAGTGACCTTTTAAAAACATTTTTGTCACTGCACAATTCCTCTGGTTCTTCAGCCTTATTCGTTCTGGGACTTCATGAGAATTAAGTCTCTTCTGTTGCTAATAAATGGAGCCCTGGATTCCCTCACCTGGAGAAGGACTTTTGACTAATGCCACAGCTCACGGAAGGGTGCTCAGAAATTATTAGAGCATTTGAGTACAAACCAGAGGCACAAATGAAAAGAATTGCTAGTTTCAATTGTTAGTTCTGAGGCATTTTGTGTTATAGCACCTTGATGCCTTACACAACACCCGGATTAAGTCCGAATCTGCAAGGCTGTACCAAAAGATAAAACACAAAGCCTACTTATTTCCAAAGTCCCACTTAAGCCTTCGAAATAGACTTCAAGTACAACTAGGGCGTTGCACTTGCCTCCTGCATGGGGGACCTTCTATGATACAGTCATTTAATTTCAGAGTATGTTTGAGCTTTTTCTTATATAACCTGAAGGAAATCACAGGATAAACCTCTTTGGATCAGAGAGCAGAAAAGTTTTGGTATTCCTCTCCACCTTTTGGTTTTCCTCTCATTAGCAGGCACTATCAAGCAGGCTTCCAGCCATCTAATCCTTTTTAAGAGCTCTCTCTATGAATCAAATGAAGCCGGAGGTAAAAAATTGTTCATATACGGTCGTGTTTATCGTTGTCTGAAAAGCAAAGTGTTCAAACCAAATCCTCCAGAGACAAAATAGCCTGAACTGCTACTGTGATGATTTACCTTTAATAATAAGCGAATGCGCCAGAACTGGGTGGATGGGGTAAACGTGTAAGGCCCCTACAGCATGATGTCCTACAGGAAAGGATGCTCCGGGGTCTTTTCACCCTTCAGATCTTGACCTTCTCTAAACAGAGATGTTACTAGATCACGAAGTAGTACCATGGCTTTCATCCACTTACCAATACACAGGAGCATGAGAGATGCATCAGCCCAGGCTTTATTGCATGCTGGGGTCCAGAGGACTTGCATTCAGTTGTTAGGTTATCTCAAAGTTGCATTTTTGCTGCTGTAGTGGCAAGGACAATCTACGAAGACCGTGATCTAATGCACAGATATCAACTTCTTTATGTGATCAATCAGCACTTCCTCCCCCACATCTGTTACTGTCACAGAGCAACTCCTTGAAATAGCTACAAGAGCTTGTTTCAAATGTGCTCAGGTATTTCCGCACTGTACTGCAAGGCAGGCAGCAGCACCGGCATCCCCGAAACCAACCCAAGTGAGGCAACATCCTCTGTGTTCGTTCACACCTACCCAAAGCAAGTGTCCTCACTGTGTGCTGCCCCAAATCACCACCATGCTGTACGCGGGCTCTTCCTCCCCCTCCATCGCAGCCCTCTCATCTTCCCACACTTATGGCTTAGACAGGGTCCTGAAGGTCACCTACAGCATTAATCTGTTCTTAGTTTCTTTCTCTTTTTTCTCCTCTGGTCTCGGAATTTGAGTGTGGAGCTTTTGATGCTTCTTTCTACCCTGCCAGACTCTTTGACCACAGTGAACATGAGGATCACACAAAGCAGAGTTATGTTTCTGAGGGGTTGATGGGGTGGTCTTCAGTCATTCCTAGGGGAGTAATAAAGAACAGAGAGCACATAGAAAGCCACAGCCATGAGGTGCTTGGGGATCTCCCTTTTATTTCTTCCCTCACTGAAATCCCATTTCTACTCCTGTGAGCAATGATGCAGACACCTGGGTACCTAAATGGGATATGACCCCATTGGCTGTGGCCAGTGACAGAAAGAGAGAGAGGATCATGGCTTACCTTACTGTCCATCTACCTTCCTAATGTTGCAATTGCTTAGGGCATTGCTCCAAGTTCCTCTTCCTGATCCTAGCTGAGCTCTCTATAGCATCTGCCTTTGAGGACCAGCTCTCCTGGCCACCAAGTTTAACACCATCTAATCTTATTCTTTTCCATGATGCTGAAAATTGAGTCCATCAAGTCTCTTGCTGGGTGTCCCAAAGCTGAGGTCATTGATGGAAAAAGTATCCTGGACACCCAGAGTCTTCTGGTGAACAGAGGCTACTGTGGCAAGTCATCGTTCTGAGATTTTTGTGGCCGTAATAGAAAGGATGTGACAATGGTTCCCTTAATCAGAGCCTGATACGTTTCCATCAGCCAGCACTGATGGTAAATACACTCACATCAGGCATTTTCATAGCACCGACAAGAAAAAGTTTTGACCTTTCACCTTAACCACTAAAAGAAAGAAAGCCAGCAAACCCACTCCTCACCCAAAATATTCACCACAAGGAGGTCAGGTCTGAAATGTTACCGTCAGCAACCTCTCTTCACCCCAGCTTACGTTAACTCTGCAGCGAAGACAGATTTCTGGGAAATCCAGAAGGAGCGTGCACACCACAGCATTCAACTGAATAATTCATTATTAGCAAAATTTCACTGGGAAACAACACCGTCTGCTGGTGTTCTTGTTTCTTTTGAATAGGCCAATTCAAAAGAATTAGCAGGCGAGCTAACGTGAGAAAAACAGATAAAATTCAGAGAAATAAAAGAAAGACCTTCACAAGTCATCTTTGGCTCACGCCCACTCCTGGATAAGTTAGAGGAGAGGTAAAAAATACAGAAAGGACCATGTTTTGGCTGGCTGCTCCCAGCTAGGAGGTGGCACTGGTACAAACCAAACACAGGGGGTAGATCGGCACTCATTTTGTGGCACCAAGAACATGACAGCATGGCCTCAGCCCGTAGTGGAGTCGCGGGATGGCAGCAGAGCGAGGGGCTGCTCAGCATCCCCACGGTGGGCTGGGAGCAAGGCAGAGTGGGATGAGTCAGGGTTTAGTGAGCTGAGCCCACCACACCTTTTCAGCTATGTCTTGGTTTCACAGCCCTGTTTGCTAAACTACTGCTGAGTTCTCTCAAAGCCTTTCTTGGAAAAAACACTACTGAGATCGTGAAGACCACTAATGAGCATCTGCATATGCCTTTTGGTGAGTCCACTTGGGGCTCTCATCTCCACCAGTGGCTGTATGCGCATCTACCAGATACCACAGCTCCTGGAGTCTTTCCCAGGCTAAATCAGCTCTTCCTTTGGCTAAGTCTTCATCACCTGGAGCTGCTTCTGGCATTAATTCATGCCATGCCTCAGGGAAGACTCTCCAATGGGACAAGTCTCCATCTTCTCCCCTGCCAGGTCTGACTTGTCAGTTCTCACCATGTGCCTTCCAGACAGGTCCAAGTGCAAAAGACACCTTGAGACAAGATGTCTGGGGACTCATAGTGTGGGGATGTGTGACTGTTACCCAAAAGCTGGACATCGCCCTTCTGTGTCCCTAGGTTTCAGTCTCCTGTCTATAAAAGAGGGAAAGCTGTTCCTTTTTAAGGCAAAATAAAGATAGATACATTAAAAACGATGAAGTGCAAATATACTGGATACGAGAGACTTCAGTCCTACCTTAGACAGCCTGTTCCATTGGGCTTTCCTTCTCCAGCCTGCCCTGAATAAAGGAGGATATTTGCTGCTAGGAGTTGGTCCCTTTTAGGAGTTTCTACAGCACCTGGTACAAGGGGTTTCTGTGTTGGACACTCGGCACTTCTGAAATACTAGTGGTAAACTGCTTCGAGTTACTGCAGTGTATAGCCCCAAATCAAAGTTATCAGGCAAAACTTCTCAGCTCCTCACCGTTACATGAGACAGCATTCATTTAAGGTCCAAATTTGTAGTAGCATCATGGCGTCTTATTGCTCTTTCTGACAAATTATTTTATTTGAAAAATAGGAATCTGTGACTGTCTGTCTGCTGAAACTGCACAGATAATAATTAAATAGAATAGTAAAATTCTGGATTCCTGGGAGGAGGGTTATGAGTGCACGATGACTAGATCAAATGCAAGTGCCCTTACCAGCTGGGCTGCTGGAGCCCATAAATTTGAAGAAGTTGACTATGTCTCCAAGGTCACCATAGAATCATGGAGTCATAGAATGGTTTGGGTTGGAAGGGACCTTAAAGATCATCTTGTTCCAACCCCCCTGCCCTGGGCAGGGACACTTCCCACTAGACCAGGTTGCTCAAAGCCCCATCCAGCCTGGCCTTGAACCCCTCCAGCGATGGGGCATCCACAGCTTCTCTGGGCAACCTGTTCCAGTGCCTCACCACCCTCATAGTCAAAAATTTCTTCCTGATATCTTCCAGGCTTGAGGTCTTCTGCCCCACCTCAGCAAGCATCATAAGCATCTTCCAGCCATGATGCTTATTTCAGATTTCAGTTATGCTGCAGCTTAAATCTTGGTACAGACATCAGTCATGGGAGGAGACCATGGTGTGAGTTGCCAGCAGCAAGGCTCAAAACCCAGACATCCAGATCTAAAACTGAAAAAATGTCTCGTGTTGAAAACAAAAAGCCCTGTATTGTTAGAACAGCGGCAGCAGAAGATTGATCAACCTCCCACTCATCTTTACAGTACCCTCTACAGGGGTGCAAATTTCTGTGCTGAATGCCAATGGTTACAAAGACAAATGTGAGCACACTTGAAATCCTGCTGATCTCTTAACCTCTGTGACCTTCCTGGGCAACGACTTCTGCTAATCCCAACTGAATTTAAACTAAAATTCTTTTAACTGGGAAGACAGAAAATACAGAGGGTATATAAATACAAAAAGAGCCCAATGTCATTTGGTTGCCCAAAGAGGTTGTGGAGTCTCCATCCTTGGACATATTCAAAAGCTGTCTGGACATGGTCCTGGGCAACCAAATCTATGTGGCCTTGCTTGAGCAAGGAGGCTGGACAAAGTTTACCTCCAGAGGTCCCTTCCAACCTCAACCATTCTGTGACTCTGTGATTTCATAGAATCATAGAATGGTTTAGGTTGGAAGGGACCTTAAAGATCATCTAGTTCCAACCCCCCTGCCCTGGGCAGGGACACCCCCCACTAGACCAGGTTGCTCAAAGCCCCATCCAGCCTGGCCTTGAACACCTCCAGCGGTGGGGCAGCCACAGCTTCCCTGGGCAACCTGTTCCAGTGCCTCACCACCCTCACAGTAAAAAAATTCTTCCTGACACCTAATCTAAATCTCCCCTCTTTCAGTTTAAAACTCTTACCCCTTGTCCTATGGCTCCACTCCCTGATAAAGACTCCCTCCCCAAAGGGAAGATGACTGTTGTTGGTTTTGCTTCAGATTTCCCCATGCAATTAATTAATGATATTAAAGTAGTTAGGAATGGCAGAATATGTGTGCCAGCATTCCCGCAACCCCCAAATGGGGCAGTTTGTCTCGAAGGGTGGTCAACAGCATTTCAATGATGCCCATTTCAGGGAGACTTGCTAGAGATGGTGTCTTTCTGCAGAGCCAGTGAAGGGGTATTGCTTTCACACAAGCCATGGGGGACTATTCTTCAGGAAAGGAGAGGACCTTTTCATCACAAACAACTTTGTATTTTTCTAGCAGTTTCAAAGCACCACACCTCTCATGCAGCGTCAACTAGAGCATGTGGTCACACACAAAGAACCTTTTGGCTATGGAGTTGGCTTGGGGAGGTTTTCACCCACTCCCACCACTCCACCACCCACCCCACCTCTTCCCCACCACTGCTGTGTTCACTCAGCCCTTCATGTGGCCATGCCCTGTGAAAACGATGCCTGTTACAGGCAAAGAGCAACCATTCCTTTTCTTTTTTTTTTTTTTCTTTTCAGTTTTGCTTTGCTTGTTTTTCTTAAGTCCAGACCGTTTTGCTGCTCTGGCTGAGAGCGCGAGGAGGGGACCGGTTGAGTCAGCAAAGCGAGGAAGCCATAATGCGGGGTGGGGAGGCAGGACACAGGCAGGAGGGAGGCAGAGCGTGGGAACCAGCAGGTGAGGGCAGGCAGCGGCATTGCCTCCCTCAACCTGTGCCCTAAAATGCATTTTACGCATCTGCCTAAATTGATTATTTTGAATGCCACCAGCTCACGGCTGCTGACAAACCATAGTATCGAGCCCAAAACTAGTGAAGAGGGACCGAGAAAAAGCTTTGAACCTTTACAAAATCACAGTTGAGCAAAATTTAGGGACTGCGAATGCATTTTGCATCATACGTTCGGTTGGTCCTTGATATGAGACAAACAAATCTTGGAGGGTACTGCAACAACACCAGTGATAAGACTATCTTGGTTGATTTATTTCTCTTTATAGCTAGAAAGGGACAATACCTATCTCCAGTCAAAGAGTTCCAAGGAAGTAAAATGAGACTGGAGCCTGTAGAAAGATTCTCCCTTGACTACTCAAGCTTTTTTGGTGAAGCCTGGGAGATACGCACCGTCACACAGTATTTTGCAAGTGGTTTGATTTTCTCGCTGCATTTCCTGTCCTCTTCTGCAGAGGATGGGGACCTCCCAAGCTGGAAGTGTGTGACAGCCGGGCGGACAGACCTCTCTCAGGAACGGGTGGTTTGGGGAGTGTCAAACATACTATAGAGTAGAAGGCATGAAGTGACCTCTCTGGTCCTTTACAAGCCCTTTCTTTTATGCTAGAAAAGACTGAAATATAAACCTCATGTTACATGTTGTGCACACTTTGAGCAGAAACGGAAACCTTTAGGAAGGAAAAGAAAAAAAAAAACAAAACAGTTTTAGTGTTACTTTAACATTGAAAATGACCTAACCTGCTATATTTTCTTCTTTATTTTTCAAACGCATTGACTCATTAACTGAGTTTCAATTAATTCAACGCAAAGCCAAATAACTTCTTTCACAGAAGTTATTAAACATGTTCTCTTGTTATTTTTTCCCCACACCCTCTTTAAATTAACAATAAATTGCAAGTAATCAGCCTTAAAACCCAAACAACAGAGGCCAAATATGTTAAGAATGAAACTCTTCAGAAAGGCCCATTGCCCAGGCAAAACGCTCAATCAGTTTGATTTTGTGTTGTTTTTTTTTTTTTTATCTTACTGAAAATGTGGGTGGTTTTCAAATACAGGAAAGAAAACACGATGGCTTGTGGTGATATTTTCCACCAGAAAGATGCAGCTTTAAGGACTTTTGGTTTCCTGTGGTGCTTTGGGAGCTAAGTGGCCCGATGCGTTGCTTTGTGTGCGATATCCAGAAACTAATCCTGAGCTGAAATATTTGTGGGTCTGCAACATTTCCTATAGGTGAAGTGACCCTCGTGTAACCAGCTGCTGAGTCATGCTCTGTCCCGTGGGTGGAATCTGGTGTACGCAGGGGGGACAATGGGGTCAGCGAATGGGGGACAGGCCATGGGGCTGCATCGCAGCTGGACGTACAACACTACAGTGCCTGAAGCTTGGACTCATGCAATCTGTGCAGGTGGAGATGATGGTCTTCCAGCTATCATGTTCCTGGGCAAAAAGGAACAGCATCAGCAAGTAGTGGAGCTGAAAACTTAAGCTTGGGATGAAAATACTGGGCCCAGCTTTGCAGTCCTCAGCACAAGAAGGACACAGACCTGTTGGAGCAGGTCCGGAGGAGGCCACGAAGATGATCAGAGGGCTGGAGCACCTCTGATGTGAGGACAGGCTGAGAGAGCTGTGGTTGTTCACCGTGGAGAAGAGAAGGCTCCAGGGAGACCTTATAGAGGACACCCAGTATCCGAAGGCCTACAAGAAAGCTGGGGAGGGACTTTTTACAAGGGCATGTAATGGTAGGATGAGGGGTAATGGCTTCAAACTGGAAAAGGGTAGATTTAGATCAGATATTAAGAAGAAATTCTTTGCTGTGAGGGTGGTGAGGCACTGGAACAGGTTGCCCAGAGAAGCTGTGGCTGCCCCATCCCTGGAGGTGTTCAAGGCCAGCTTGGATGGGGCAACCTGGTCTAGTGGGAGGTGTCCCTGCCCAGGGCAGGGGGGTTGGAACTAGATGATCTTTAAGGTCCCTTCCAACCTGACCCATTCCATGATTCTATGAAATACATGAGATTTTAATTATCTGCAGCTCACCTTCAGTTGGGGTGAAAGAACATCTTATGCATGCTTGTAGTATCAGCACCACACCCTGTGCCTCCCCAGTATAACGCACTCTGATGCAGACAGGAAGGATGGGAACGTAAGTTAATGGTGTGTGAGCAATTAAAATGCAAAATCATCTGCCTCATGAAATGTCTTTTTCTATCCTGCTTGTAACAGGAATAAGTATTATACTCAGCTCAGATTCTTCCAGCAAGTAGGAGAGAACCACTCTTTGAAAGCAAGTCATTTCCCCTGATTTCCAAAATCCCAGCAGCCTCTCCCTTTGTCTTGCCTTCCCTCCCCTTTCTTTATTTTAATGCATACTTTATATTGTAGGGACCAGCATCAAGGGCAAAATAATCCCAATGGTATACAAAAAAACATCCCAGCCTATTCAAAGAGAACGTTTACAAGTCCTAAAAATTTCTCAACACCTCATTTGGATGATCTCAAACAAAACATCTCTTTTACAGGTCTGGCAGGTGGTGTGTTCTGCACCTCTAATGTCTCATTGACCTTTTAGGCAAACAACTTTTGAGATTCTTCACCGGAGCTTTAGGACCCACAGAAGGTACCTGAACACGGCCTCATGTCTTCTATGGGTACCTCAGTGGTGTGAAGGACATCCGTAGGTTCCCCTGCTATAGCTGTAATCATATTTGTTAGACCGTTAGCAACAGCAAAGCCCACTAGACTCACAGGGCTGGGTGTGCTCCTGCAAGATTTCTCATGGTCTTCTCCAAAACCCTTTATACCCCAAATTTCTGGGGTTTCCTTTCCTTCTTGTTGCTTCTCTCCCAGGTTCCTAGGCCATTTTCCTCCTCCAGATCCCACAAGCCCCAGCACCACAACTAATCTTACAGCACAGGAGGAAGCCACGAGGCCGGTGGAGCTGAGAATGTCTCACAGGGAATGTCCCAGGCAAACCCCACCTCTGACACCCTCAAGCCCTGAAAGAGATGCATGGAATAGGTACCACCTGGCCCTGCTTCATACAACAACCCGGTCTGAGGTTGGACCTGCCCGGAAGAGAGATGTTTCAAGCATCTACGGCCAAGCATGTAACACAGTGGGACAGGAAAGACATTGAGGTGCTGGAGCATGTCCAGAGAAGGACAATGAAGCTGGTGAGGGGCCTGGAGCACAAGTCTGATGAGAAGTGGCTGAGGGAGCTGGGGGTGTTCAGCCTGGAGGAAAGGAGGCTGAGGAGAGACCTTATCGCTCTCTAGAACTACCTGAAAGGAGGGTGTAGAGAAGTGGGGGTCGGTCTCTTCTCCCAAGTAACAGGCAACAGGACAAGAGGAAACGCCCTCAAGTTGTGCCAGGGGAGGTTCAGATTGGATATTAGGAAAAAATTCTTCACTGAAAGGGTTGTCAAACATTGGTACAGGCTGCCCAGGGAAGNGCCTTCCCCTCTGCACCCCTCAGCAACCTCCCCCCACACGCCACCACTGCTTACCACCACAACAAGGCTCCACAAC
>VYZM01018488.1:52316-62489 GCA_013398915.1 Dromas ardeola
GGCAGCGCCAGCGCAGGCGGTGCGCGGGGCGGCGCGCGCAAGGTGGGCGCAGGGAAGGGCAGTTCGGGGCGCGCATGGGGTGCGCGGAGCGGTGCGCGGAGCAGGGAGGGCAGGCAGCGCGCAGGGCAGCGCGGGGCGGGGCGCGCAAGGGGCAGCGCGGGGCGCGCAAGCTGTGTACGGGCAGAAGATGCGCAGCGGGGCAGCAACAGCGGGGAAGTTCGGGGCACTCTGGTACCGTTGGCATCTCATTTTACCTGGGGCTCTGGAGACTCTGCTTCAGCTCGCAGTCCTCGTTCGTTACGGGATTGTAAAGGTTTCAAGTTAAAATCCAGGCAGTTATTTTCTTTTTTCTTTTTTTTTCTTTTTTTTTTTTTTTTTTTAAATATGAAGAGTTTAAATTACTTTCAGGTTCTACACCTGATGTGCGGGTGTTTGTGGTTTCATAATCACATTTTCCTGCCTTTAAAAGAAGTGTTGTTTTCTCTCCCGTGTGACCTCACGCAGCACAAAGAAGAGGGGGGAAAGGAGAAAAACAATGAAAACTGAATATGACCCAAGTCTTATTCAACACAGTAAACAAACTGGGGAAAACAGAGAGGGAAAATACTTTCCCCTGCTAGGTTCTGTGATGTTTTGTAGGTGTTTCTTGGTTACAGCAGTATGTAATAGGACAGCCAGATAGAAGTCTAGTTTTAGAGGAGATGCTGCACCTCAGTAGCTGGGTACATCATTTTTGGGTCGAATTTGTAATATTCTACAAACTAGCGCTGTGTAAGTTTGAAAGCAGATTTGAGCGGTAAAGAGAAATGAACTGTCTCCATCCCTCCTCCGCTGCTGAGTGTTGCGAGCTGCATTTCCTTTTGAAGGAGGGGACTCGAAAACCCAGCCTGGCTGCTGGGTCTTGAGAGCTGGGTTCTGTTCCCTGTATGCACGTTGAATACTAACGAAGTTAAACTCTTGGGTGTGATCAGTTCTTTTTTAATTGTTACTACAATGCAACTAACTAACTCCTCAGCCGTACTTGTCTCTGATCTCCAGTAGTGTGGTACTTTGCAGGGTTGGAAGGCTTTTTAAGGGCTCTTTTTTTTTTTTTTTTTTTTTTTTAATTTCCACCGATGAAAAAACAGTAGCAAAGAAAATGACTTCAGCAGCTGAAAGCCACTCAATTGAGTCATGCTAATAGCAGATTATTTAGTAGGGTTACTAGGGCAGGAAGAGATAAAGTTTCACTGAACTTGTTATTAAAAAAAAAAAAAAAGAAAAAGGCAGGGGGGAGGGAAAAGCAGAACTATTTGTGGATTTGCGGTGAATAGGGCAACGTTCTGACTTTTGTGTTTTTGAACAGTCAAATTCTTGAAGTCCTGGACCTGTGCTTTTTTATATTTCTTTTATTTTATCCTTCTTTGTGATTGAAGAAAGGACTCCACATGCCATTTGAGGCCGCCAGGCATATTTGAGTTTCTGGGGGACGTCCTTTAGGAGCTGAGTCTAGGGACCAGCAAGGAGCACCTGCTCCAGGGAGGTCCCTGTCTCACCTGTGGTGGAGCAGGGCTGCATTCAGCTGGAGGTTGATGGCCTCCTAAGGCAGCTGCCCTCTTGGAGCTCACAGTCCCACCGAGCTGCCGCTGGCTGAATGCCTGACATCAGAGTTGAATCTGGACCCCAGCATGGGATCCAGGTTGTTGCCTCTGTCTCTTTTTTGGTACCTAGGCTGGACATGAAACTTTGACGTCCACCAGCCTTCGCTTGCCAAAGCTCCCCGAGCCGTGCTGAACCCCTTATTTTTCTAGCGTGACTTTTTGGCCCACCCCTGTGAGGACACATGATGGATGAAGCAAGTAATGCTTAGCCTCTACAGAGGTTTCTGGCTTGAAAAACTCCCTGCTTTAAGATGGTGCCACAGTTGCACTGCCATAGGCAATGCAGAGTTTAGTTAGGCTTTCTCCCTACTTCTACATGTCCTTAGGGATTTTTTTTCCAAAGCCCTATCGAAGATTCAGATCCCTCTCCTGAACCTCCATCCTGCATCTCAGCAGCCCCCCTGTGCCCAGGCTGTTTTTGTAATCACACCGCTACGCTGGCTAAAATTTTTCTTTTTTTTTTCTTTTTTTTTTTTCACACCAAGAGAGGGTTATTACACTGCCAGGGTGGAGCCAACTAATTTTTTTTTTTTTTCTGCCTCAAGTGTTGCTTCCTTTCAAAAAAAGTCACTCAGTTGACTCTCAGAAGTTCTCACAGATGCACTGCCTGCCTCACCGTCACATCAGAAGTGGAGGGGTTCAAAGGAAAGGCTGAGAGGGAGTGACAAGAAAGGAGGGATGGAGGGAAGGAGAGCCCCAAAGCAGCTTAGCTTCCCAGCATGACAAGTTTTTATTTTTCCTCCTTGGGATCAGGTTAGCCTCTGTACATCCTCCCACTTTGTCCTAAAGAAGGTGATGCGGTGAATATAACTTCTGATGGCAACTTTTTAGTTTCTTCTCTTATTGTCTGGGTTTAATCACAAAGAGCTCTGCAGCAGCCTCAGACGGATGAAGTACTAACCGCCCTCCAGGGCTTTGTCAAGAGGGCTGCTCTATAGGAGCTGCTCTTGGCTTTTTATATATGTGTTTGTGGATCTAAGTTATAACACTTTTGCTGAAGCCAGGATTTGTGTAAGCAGAGTGCTGTTCCTTGCCTAAGCTTCAAAAAAAGTGATTCTCAAAATAGAAAAGGAAGAGAAAGTCAATGCAGTAGCATGAACATCCAAAACCTATATGTGTGAAATCATCTGTAGGACCAACCAGAGCCTTGGTCCTGCAGTTGCGGGTACCTACAGCTCAGTGTGCATGCACAGTTCCCTCACAGGGTTTCTCATGTGCTATCTGCCTCTTCTCAAATAGAAATATTCACCGGATCGTGTTTGTGATTGGCATCAGAAGGCCTGTGAGCTCTCCATGACGGTTTGTTTCCATTCTGCGGTGTTGCTCTCTCTTTGTCTTCACTTGCATCTGAACCAGAGCATCTGACTCCTGGTTGTAGGCCCATCTGGAAGGAAAACATTGGCAAAGGCAGCGTAAACTGCAAACCCTTCTCTGTAGCCAATTGCAAAATGCTTTCTGTATCATTGCTTGTTTGTGTTAATTTTGTGGTTTATCAGGCGGATTGGAGGTTTTTAATTTGTCGCCGCCAACCAGATCACATCCAGCAGTAAAGATAATATTTATTAACTTTGATGATGTGTGTGGAACGAGCCCAGATTGCTTTTCAAATTATGCACAGCCGTTTTAGCAACGGATAATTCCTCTGGTTTGCATCGTACCTTGTAGCAACACCATTGCTTTGGGGCAGCTTGCTGGGGCAGAATTGTGCCATCTCATTTTGGTGATATTTTTAGTTCCACCTATGTGTAAGAATCCTTTCCTGTGTTTGTTTAGACCTTCTGGACAGAAACTCTGCAGGGAAGAAGTGTAGGGTTGTATAGGATGTACCCAGGCAGGATGAAAAGAAAATGGTGCAGCTTTCACATAACCGTACCATACCTCTCTCACCACGGAGCCATGTGTGGGGTGCGGATGCAGGGTTCCATTATCTCTGAAGTGGATATCTTGGTACTTATCTGAGTCGTAAAGAGCCCTGAGATTGACAGATGATAAGCTCCACATAATATTATTCTGGTTTTTGTGAATGGTCATTTTTCACATCACGTTCAACCTGGTTTGGGTTGGCATGGTCCTCGATTATTAGCTGCATCAATTATTATGTCTTTTAATTTGCTTGGCATTCATTCAAAAGAAGCGTATCCCCTTTTCCTTATCATTGTCAAGTACAAACGTCCTACTTATCTCTGGGAGATACATTACAGTCAGAGTGTATGCATAGGAAATATCAACCCTAAAAGACAAAAAAATTTCCAGTTGATAAGAGAACAGAGACCTTATGAATCCTGTGTCCATCCGTCTGTTGGACTCAGTCTGATTCTGTGACTTCTGTTACATCTCCTGAACTTGCCATTTCATCAGGGAAGTGAAGGGTGGAGTCTTAATGCTGAGACCAGTTTAGGGCATCCTCGCCCTGCCAGGTCAATGGGAAGAGAAGGGCTCGTGGGTACAGCTCATGGCGTGAGCGCCTTGTGCTGTGTCCTCGGCAATGCTCTTCCTGCGTGGCCAAGTGTTCTAACCTACAGGTGTTTGATTGACACCAAGCTGTCACAGACCTGATCTGTATGTCAGTCTGGACCTGGCTATAAAACAGGGGTAAAACCTCCACGCTTTGCATAAAGAGTCTGAAGAAAGTAGCTCTGAACTGCCTGGGAGGTGCTTACAGACAAAAAGAGGCATCTCAGGCAGCAGAACAATGTGAAAAACCTCAGGATATCCACAAACTGGGCCATGAACTTCACTAAGCAGTGGTGGAGGGGCTGTGTGTAGGTTTCAAACGAAACAGAGCAGAAAAGATCATTCTGCCCCATTCTGTTGCCCAAGGCCAGGCCACTCTTGCCCCTCCACCAGGGGATGACACCGCTTCTCCAGGAGCAGAAGACACTCTTTATCGAGAAATTATATCTTTCACGGCATAATTTTTTGATTTGCATCTCATCAGTAATGCCTGAAGAACACCTGAGTTTAGAAAAAGAAAAAAGCCCTGCATCTTATCCCTAATGATTATGAACTTGAAAAACAGAGAAAGCAATTATAAGAAGTGTCTTTTTTTTCATGAAAAAGATGCGTTAGTTTACCAAAGTATTGCTGCATTTAAACAATTTCCTCGCATAGACAAGGCACCTCCAGTGATGAAAAATTCGGACAGTTTTCATGCAGGGTTGCCAGACCATCAACTGTTAAAGGAAAAAAATTGATGTGACCTCAGAAAGGTGCCTATAGGAGATGGTTGGAGCATCTTCCGTGATATGTAAAGAAATTCAAAGATGGCAATAAAAACATTTCGTACTTAGCATGTTATAATTATCAGCAAACATGACAGTAAGAGGACTGTGTCCATAATTACGACTGCCCTGACCAGGAGCTGAGGATGAGATAGTCCATGAATGCATTAAAAATGTTCATCCTAAGGAGTTTACAGTGTACGTAAGAATGACTTATAGCAAAGGTAACAAAAGCATGGTACATATGGAAGTGGAAATGGTGAAAGGAGGAGATGGAAGGAAGGAGGAAGTCTTGCAACCTTGTGTGTTGCAAGATCACAACTCTTCATGGGCCTAGTGACATGCTCCCAGATAAGGTATTAGAGCGGGGTCTAAGCTGGAAGCTTCAGGGTTACAGATTTAGTTCGTTTTAGAGGACAAGAGAATCATAGAATCATAAGAGTGGTTTAGGTTGGAAGGGACTTAAAGATCACCCAGTTCCAACGCCCCTGCCATGGGCAGGGGCACCTCCCACCAGACCAGGTTGCTCAAACAGAGAAATTTGAATAGAGAAATAAAGGTGTTTTTCTTTCCAAAACACAAAAAATGTTCAGGTTGGTTTAGTTCTGTAGTGGAAATATTTTGGTCGACAACAAAAATGTTTTGATTCTGAATGCTGTTATTGTGCATCATAGGAATTTAGTTGAGAGATGGAACACGCTTTTCCATTGAGTTGATTTCCTGGAGCTTCCAAGATGCATCATGACCTCTTTATGTGGTGCAGAAAAGTGTAGACTCTATCCCCAGTGTCCCTGGCAATACTGTTCATGGAAGATGTGGTCCTGTGGATAAACCTGGTTGACAGAAAGAATGACGTTATGGGGGAACCTTATCTGTAGTTTTCATGAGGCATTGTGACAGGTTGATTGAATCAAAACATTTCAGACTTTGCACCTCAGTTTCCTAGAGCGAAAAAAGCATAAGCTTTCTTCAGAACTATTTTTTTTTTTTATAAGTTGAAAAAGTGGTTCTGTACCAAATATGTTTGACAGAATTTTCTATGGCAACAAAACCCACCGGCTCACCACCTGCAGCTCATGGAGCGTTTTGTCATTTAAAAAGGCAGGAAAATGATGGTTGAAACCAGTTTGAAAAGGTCATTCCAGGCGCTGGTGATAACATGGGAGAAGGTGTGAGCGTGCCTGCAGAAGTGGATCACTGGGTGGAGGAGGTAGGGTAGACCTCAGACTCCTCACCGCAGCAATATGGGGCTGGAAAAACCCTGTGTAGACAGGCAGGCTGAGAAGGTGGTGCTGGTTACAACAAGGTGGGTAGAAGATAGATAGGTATATGGTGAGAAGTGGGTGTGGGGCTGGGAAAAGCTAGTACATTCTTCCCTTCTGCAGAAGGGTGAAGGTTCAAGCTAGAGATTCACCTGTGTTTAGGTCTAGCATATTGTACAGAAGTGCTCTTCAGTTTTCTGAAGCTTTGGCTCTTGGCATCATTCCTGGACATGAGGATTCATGCTTACACACCTCGCCAGAACAGCTGAGACAAGAGCATCCTTGTTCCTTTCTCCTTGTATGGAAGAAAGAGACACCTCCAGGAAATGTGCCTGGGACAGAGTGTGATAATTATGTTCTGTTAGGTGTTATCTGAGGCATAAGACCTTTCTTCCTGTTGCTTCTTCATGGAAAAGGGGCCTTAGCCCCAGAACCAGAGCAGACCCACTCAGATTCTGCAAGAACGCAAGCATGACTCTTCCTTTAACTCCCACCTTATGGGCAATAGGGAGCCAGTGTTTACTTTCAGGGTGAAAGTGAGGTCTCTAGAGATCCGGGTCAACTTAGTGAATCCAAATGTTCATCTTATGTAGCACAAACCAGGTGTCAGCAATGATGCCTGGTCACGTTCCCCCAGTGATTTCTTTTCCTTGCTGGACCACTTTTGGTGTTAAACAAAGGGTTGGGACCTGCTGCCCACTCTTTCCAGCTCCACCTGATAGCTTGTGTGAGCCACTGGACGTGCTCCTCAGAGCAAGCGTGTCCTATTCTTTATCATGTGTCTGCAGTTACTGGCTATGCTAATAAAATGACAGGGCTGAGCACTGTGCTGCAGTCAGCAAGGCCATTTAAGTGTCAGCACAGTCCCACATCTGGTTGTGGCCTGTTTGAACGGCAACAGTGTATGGTAGGGACAGTTCCCTGTAGAGAGGGTGGATGAGGGTCTTTCAAGGAAGGGAGATATACCTAAGGGATGGATGTGCTTTTCCTCTTGGAATCAGAGAAGATATCTTGGTCCACTCGGTGTGAGACATGGGTGTCCCTGCACTGCTGATCCCAACGGATCACTCCACAAGATCAAAATACCTATTTTGGGTTTAGTAGGACCTTCATGACCCTGAATCACTTATAGCATATGTGCTGGTCACAGGGCAGAAAGGAGATACGACCTTGTCCTCAGGAAGGCATGTAGCCAGAAAGGGGTAATGAACCTAATGAATTGTCCTTGTGTGCTGCATATAGCAAGTTTTGGACCTCACCAGAGAAGGTGAGAAGAAATGGCTCTCCCTGGTCACCAGGATGGACCTGGTCCTCACTGCTGTGTCTGGGCCAAGTGTTGTGGACTAAATCACAGCCCTAAAAAGCCATCTGTGAGGGCATAGACTCCTCTGGACTCCTGTTTCTTACCTTGGTAAGTATGAGGCATTTGAAAGACCCAGTAAGAGTACAGCAGACAATTTCTAACCAAACAATAGCTCCAGGTCAAACACAGATTCCTCTTCTGTCGTGACCTCTGGATATCTCATTGCAGAGCAGCCACCCCCCACCAGGCCAGGAAGTGCAATTCCTCCCTCATATGCCATTGCACCACATGTTTTCTGGAAAAGCAAACAAACCCAGTCCATCCCAATAAGCAGAAGGGCTGTCGCACCACTATAAACGCAGGCATTTGTTGAGAGTGGGGATTTAACGTAGCTCATCTCGGCGACGCAGGGATCAGGGGTGAAAGAGGATGTGTTCTCAAAGCAGACGGCCTGTAGGGCTTCGGCTGACTCATCCTTTTGTGAAGTTATTCTGGTGTTTTGTGGGAGAAGAACCCCTCTGACAAAAATATACTCACAACTTTGGACTGACAGTAAGGTTTTCCTTGGGTTTGGTAGGTGTATGCTTTGTCCCTGGCTGTCCTCGTTGATGCAGTAACTCAACATTTTGGACCCAGTTCTGTCCTTTGGACCAAACACGCAGCAGCAGTAGCCTCACCGTGAGCTAAATGTCTCTGTCTGAGAGGCCAAATTTAACCTGTAACCTAAATGAACTGCCTAGGTATGTGGTCTTAATTTTATTTTTAATTTTAAAAAAACAAAGGAAAGAGAGAAATGCTAGTGGCAGCAGGATTATTTGCAAACATACATGTGTAAGGCTGGAGTAAACTTTCCTGAAATGTGCAGGCTTGTTGCAGCTTTGCCTTGGTACAAGTGAAGTACTAATTCAGCTTGGTCTTTTTTAATGACCCGGTGATTTTGTAAATAGCAAATAACAATCTACAGGGATACTCAGGGACTTCACAGCCAGCATCAGGACTGTGGCCAGCCTTTGCGGTTATCTAGTGCCGTAAATCCTCCTGAACCTCACTCCGGACTTCTGCAAGTGCATTGGGAGCAGAAATTAAACTTCGATTCGGTTTCAAAACTGAACTTGCGGATGATTAATTTTTCACTTGGATTCAAGCCTTTTCTTCTGAGGAGCTTTTTGATGTGGTCATTTGATTTTGCTGCAGAGTTTCTATGTGCTGGCGAGCCTGCTCCTCTTCTCATGTACAAGTCGGGAATCACTGCAGTGGGAGAAGAATCAGTCTGGGTGAAAGAGGAGGCATATTGGGCCTGATATGTCAAGAACAGAAAGAGCAGCTGAGGCTTACGGAGCTTTGTTCTGGCTTGTGAATGGGATTTAGACAAGGTCATACCCTAGTTATCCACGGAAACCAGAGAGACAAATGCTGATGTGGGAGTCTCTGTTCTTTGTCTTGAAGGACCGCGCGCGTGTTAAGAGCTGAATTTACCCAGGTTTTCCCCTCCCACCCTTTCAGTAACACTTGCTATTTATGTTTTGATTTATAGCATTGGTGAAATAGTAAAGAACATTCATCCTCCAGCTTCCGTTTTCGGGTCCTCTATCCCCTCCTCCCCTTCGTACAAGGGGAGGGTGTTTGTCAGGGCAACTACAGCCGTTTTTATTAAAACATTTGAGCAAATTGGATAGAGAAAGTCTCTTGAAAACGGTTTTGTGTCTCCCTGTCCCCCTGTCATCAAAGCAAGGTGGTTTTTTGTAATGTATTTTCTAGAGAAATTGGAAAGGATGGTGCTTTTACCAAATTTCTTCATTAGAAAATTCAGTTATACGGCTTATGTCAGTTTTTCCAGTTCCTAGTTATTAGCATTGTACTTCTGCCTTATTTATAGACCAGATTCAAATCCCATAGAAAGCAAAATAAAGGTTTCAGTGACTTTTGGTTCAGAGTCTCTTGTACTTAAGCAAAGCTGTAGACCATCATTGTGTTCTCAGCTTATTCATCTCCTGCTGCAATACCTGTATTAGTTAATTTTTTTGATGCAGACAAAGACCCGTAAGCCAATCTCTGAATTTGCTTAATTGCTGGCTGGTGAGACGCCATGGCTGGGAGCCATCCCCTCTTGTCTCAGAAGCTCAAATGCCAGACACACATCTCCACCTGAACTACTCTTGTCTCAGAAGCTCAAATGCCAGACAGACATCTCCACCTGAACTAGCTGCCTGGTCTCTGTTTGTTGGCTGTGGGGAGAAAGAGGCATTTGAGGTCACCAGGCATTTGACCCATTTTAGTCAGCTACATGGAGATAATGGAAATTGAAAACCCAGCAGGTCTCTTTCTTTCTGTCATTTATGAAGGGAGCCGGGGGTGAATAGTCCATGTGCAGATGTATACAAAGTAGGTTGCAGAGTAAATTTCTAAACTTAGGTGTCAGGAATCCCAGCCGTATGTTTGTTTGGGCAAAGAAGGGAGGGAAGGAGACCTAAAGTGTGTCAGAATCAATAGATGGACCCATATCTCTGTGGGAGAAGTTGCCATAGGGTGGATCCTGGGCACTGTGGTCCCTTTTCGGGCATAGGACCCTGGTAGTAGAAGCATCACCAGCTACAGCCCCATATGAGGGAACCCCAACATGAGCCAGCTATGCACGCTTGCAGCCCAGAAAGCCAGCTGCATCCTGGGCTACATCAAAAGAAGTGTGGCCAGCAGGTTGAGGGGGGTGATTCTATCCCTCTACTCCCCTCTGGTGCGCCGCCACCTGG
>VYZM01018488.1:64338-172477 GCA_013398915.1 Dromas ardeola
CTCTGGTGAGACCCCACCTGGAGTGTTGCATGCAACTCTGGAGCTCTCAGCACAGGAAAGACACAGAGGTGTTGGAGCAGGTCCAGAGGAGGCCACGAAAATGATCAGAGGGCTGGAGCACCTCTGCTGTGAGGACAGGCTGATAGAGTTGTGGGTGTTCATCCTGGAGAAGAGAAGGCTCCGAGGAGACCTTAGAGCCCCTTCCAGTACCTAAAGGGGCTACAGGAGAGCTGGGGAGGGACTCTTTATGAGGGAGGGGAGCGATAGGACGAGGGGTAACAGTTTTAAACTGAAAGAGGGGAGATTTAGATTAGACATTAGGAAGAAATTCTTTGCTGTGAGGGTGGTGAGACCCTCGCCCAGGTTGCCCAGGGAAGCTGTGGCTGCCCCATCCCTGGAGGGGTTCAAGGCCAGGTTGGATGGGGCTTTGAGCAACCTGGTCTGGTGGGAGGTGTCCCTGCCTATGGATGGGGGGTGGAACTAGATGATCTTTAAGGTCCCTTCTAACCCAAACCATTCTGTGATTCTATGATTCTATATGCTCATGGACCTCTCTTGCTAATTACACAGAGGGAGGCCGTGGTTGTGGATGAGGAGTGAGCAGAGGGCATGGTAGACAAGGAGGACGTGGTGTTAATTGAATGAGCTTTGGAACATGGTACTGATGTGAGCCTCTGAATTCAATCCTTTCAGGAAAAGCCATATGTGCTTGGTGAAGTCCTAGTAGCCACCAGTATGCCTCTTCATGGCACCGCTCCCACTTGCACAGTCCCTCTGACTCTGCAGCTCTGTGTTAGACAACAGGTATGTTATGGCCTCAGAAAAAGGGAATTTTTCCTTTTGGGAGTGGTGAGGAAGGGTGGTAACTGATTCATACTTTTGTCATCTCTAGAGCAAAGCACCGCCTTGATTTCTTTGGTCAATGGTTTGATCATAGTAAAAGGGACCTCATTTGTCTAAAATATACAATCATCTGTTGCATCTTTGTGGGAGCTGCTACGGCTGTAACTCATACCCTTGTACAGAGGTGACACAGCTTTCGAGCTGGTCCATCTTTAGGATTTTGTGATCACACCGGGACTGCCTGTACTGTTGCACCTGAATATCTGAGCACGTTACTGAGCTTTTTTCTGGCCAGTGGTGTGTGCGGGAGGGACAGGCATCTTCCTGCACCCTGTGATGCTTAGCTGAGCTACGAGAGTGATGCTGAGGCGAACTCTTTGTGGTTCCCAGGGATTGTGAGCCACAGTAGTCCCGAGACAGCTAGTGTAGGATGGACTGAACATTTGTTTGCTTTATGTGAGGCTCTGGGCTGAGCTCAGGGGGTGACTTTATGTGAGCTCAGGGGGTTTGCTTTATATGAGCTCTGGGCTGAGCTCCCTAATTAGTAGGGAAAACAGCATGAGTTTTGGGGAGAAGGGAGGCAGATATTGTCTGGATGATCATGACTTAGCTCTTCACATATGTGAAGGTTTACTTATGCAGCCAGGGGGTGATATTAAAAAAAGAAAAAAAGCAAACCCAACCCCCCCGAAAATGGATTCTCAGCACTTTAGGCTAAAATGAATTTTGACTGTGTTTTGTATTTCATTCTTCCACCTACTCTGTGTCCTATATCCTCCCAGTCAGGGAGATACCTAAGGGCAGAAGCACAGAAAGAAAATGGTTGACAAATGACCTCTCAGGTAGTTGGTGGGAGCTAAATGGTAAATGAGGTGGAAATACATGAAAAGATAGAGATGGAAGGTCTCTCAGGAACCCACCTGAGCCTCTGATGCTGAGAACAGGACACCAAACTACAGGTGGGAAGAGGGCTTTCAGCCTAACGGGAGGCAGAGCTTCCTTATTTAAATACAAATGTGGTTTTAAATTGAGATCTGGCCTGGCTGAGGAAGAGAGAATGATATGTCAGAGTTTATTTATGGAGATGGCCGGAGTCCAGAAACGTTGTGAGTGGGAAAGGCATAGAGGTTGGTGTTGCGATGGTGTTGACAAGAGAGGGCACAGATGTGGCATCTGCAGAAGGGATCCCTGAGATGGATGGAAACAGAACAAAAAAAACCTCATTGGGGTGATTTTGGTGAAGCCGTGGCAGCAAAGACTAATGGAGCAGAGAATGAAGGCAGAAGCTCCAGGTCTGCCAGCCTCTGCTGTGCAAAAGAAGTATTTCTGCTCTTTATGAAACTTCAGGTGTGTGAAGGCGGCTGAATTATCTGAAATATCCATGATAATGTTCATTATAAAGTGTGAGCTGGGCTTCTTACAGGGGTCAAGATTCCTGGAGACTTACTGGGAGGATGTTTTTTGTCAGTTTTACATTGATGGTTGGACTCGATGATCTGAAAGGTCCCTTCCAATCTAGACAATTCTATGATTCTATGACCGCAGGGCAAGGAGAAGGCAGCCGAGGGCTGTGGACCACAGCTGGGCTCATGCTATTGGTGTGCCTAAAATGAAGTTATCTGGCAGTCAGACATCTTTTTGCAGTTCCTATCTGCTGTGTCTTATAGGAAATGTACAGCGCTGGAGAGGAGGGAGGAGAAAACAATAATTCTCCTTAAATAATAGGGCAAGCTCTGGAGAAACGTGGAACAATTCTAGATCAAAATTGGTTTCCTAAAATACACCTCCAAAGTCCTTTGTGTCACACAGAAGTAAGGGGTGGGTGTCCAATGTGGACTCCAGTTACATTCCGAGGCTTCTCTGTGACAAAATTGTCCACGTTTTTGAGGAGTATGTGATAACACCAAGCACACAAGAAACTTAATTCCTGACAGATGGCTAGACATATATGTCAAGGATGATGTAGACATAGTCTGCCAGGAGGCAGAGGGATGACAAAAACGCTCTTTTCCAGCCCAACATTTCCATGATTCTGGGTCCAAATACCTTTAGATTTCCATATTAAATAAAGACATGAAATACCTCCATTGCTGAACAAGGTTAAGCATAGCCATGAAACTCTGCCTGCAGAAGGAAGGATGTTAATATGTCCCATTATGGCCCTGTCCCCCTTGTGGGGACCTTTTCTTTTTTTTAAGAGAGAGAAAGTAACAAACAGGTGTAGAAGCTGGCACTGGCAGGAAGTTCAGTGCATTAACGACCATCCTGATACAAGGTGGTGAAGTATTTGAGGCAAACTCCTCCTGTGTCTTTTTAAAAAAAACACCGAAATAACAAAAAAATATAAAAAGAAGTCTGTGAACCAGTGCCAAAATCTTACAGAAAACAGGAACTGCTGGGCTAATGAACAAGAGGCCAAAACTGTAGCTTCATCTCAGTTCAAGATATTTTTATTTCCCTCATTACATTGAAAAACTCTTTGAAAACACTTTCTGTGCAGCAATTGAAAAACTGTGCTGGTGCTTCAAGTTTGTCCTGTGTTTGTTAGAAGGCAACCAAAACCTGAAAAAAGAAGTCAGTATTAAAAATTATAAATAAATACAATGGGGATAATTATCCTGAAAACATTTCCTTTGAGTTTGTGTGGCCCAAGTGTTGCAGAAATTGAGCGATACAGGAAATTAAATTAAGCAGAAGCTCTCTAGGAAAATAAGAAAGAAAAATCAAGGAGTTGCTTTTAATAATCTGAACCCAAATGGAAAAAAAAAAATACACAAAAAAGAAAGGATTTACAAAGGAGAGCAAACTAAATAATGGTGCGTGTTTTAGGTGAGACAGGAGAAGATGCAAGTTGCTTTGTTTCAGGACCAGAAATGACAAATGTTCATTAAATGTGAGGAAAATAAGGGTTATGACCTCCCTTCAGGGACAGGACCTGGAGGAGTTTATTCCCAAGAGAGCTTTGGTGGGTCTGCTCAGCTTCTCTTTCCAGTTTACAGAAATAACAAGGGTTTTAGCTCAAAAAATGTCGCCTCTCCAGTGGGAGATAAATTCACTTTGTCTACTGGAAAACAAAAGGCATATCTGAAAGTTTCTTTTTTTGGTGGGAGACTTTGTCTCCTTCTATATGAGCAAATTATGAAGTGTCACAGAGTGTCGCTGGGCACTGGACCCTCTTTCCATTCTAGAGAGACTTTCAAAGCAGATGGCCCTGGACAGGCAGGATGTGTGGGGTCTCACACAGTTGTATTTCACTGTCTTTTCAAGCTATCATAACTGTTAGACATGAATGCATCTGCCCCTGGATCAAACCCTACAATCTGGGTCCTTTTCACTGGACGTCAGAACATCATTCATAGAATTTACCCGATTTTGGGCATCTTTGGGGTAGACATAATCATAGCGGGGAAAGAGAAATTCCAGGATGGGAATGACTTAACCTGTTTTAAATGTCTCCTTTAGGATGAGGTGATGCATCCCTACAAGTACTTACATCTCTCTACTGTGTATGATGGGAGCTGGGGTGATAGCTCATACGAGGGCTGCAGTTGTCTATGTATGTTCATGTGAATCCACCCTTAATCTCTTCACCGACAGCGAGACTATGATTTCTCAGTCTCTTTATCCCAACCAAAATGCAGTTGCTGCATACCATCCCCCACGTCATCATTCCTGCTTAGTGCAGGCCCCCGCGTCTGTGCCGGGTCAGTCGAATAGGGGAATGGATGCAGCTGCAAACTTGCTTGTCAAGTAAAGAAAAGAAGAAGGGCTGCTTTTAGAGAACTCTGTTCCCTCTTTTCATCCCATTCACAGATGCCAGACTCCTCAAAGGGGTTGGAAACCTGCAAGCTGAGATGGGGTGGAAAGCTGAACCATGTCTTTGGCCGTAGCCTGCATTTAGGTCAGCTTAAAGCAATTGTTATGTGGAGACCTAAGGATGGCAAAGCACAAATTCCCCATTTTTAAGACCCAGCTGCGCACGTGTCTGCTGGAATGGTTGTAGATCCCATCCTAGAGTCTGTGGGTGTATGCAATGACCACTGGCATTTCCAGCAGCAGTTTCTGCAGTTTACCCAGTGGGACGAATACCAACCCTTCCACAGCGGTAAATCTGTTCACCTGCGTTAACTCCACTGTGGCTAAATCATGTATAAGATCTGAAAATAGACCTCAGGGTACAGTCTTGCCTTGTGCACAACAAATGTAATGGGAAAAAAAAACCGTGAACTCATCAGAGTACCAACAGCCATGTTTGTACACTATATATGAGACCAGGTCCTGTTACCGATACACGACTTGCTCTAAACACAGCATCACAAGGTGTTCCGGAGACTTTTAGAGAGAAATGCCCATTCCCGTGCCTGCCATTGGCCCCAGCAAAGTCTGCAAGCTTCATTTCCACATGGTAGAAAAAATGCCTTTCCTGGTTCCTCTGAGTCTGCAAGCAACGGGGAAGGGTTTGCGTGGAGACCATCACCTATGCTTTGAAATCAAGTCATTCCATGAAGTTTTGGAGGCTCTTTAGTCAGCTTTAATACCAGCTTTAGTCTGGTATTGTACCAATTCCATCAGAGGCTGCTGCTCCCACTTTTCCTCTCCCTCTCCCTCCGCTGTCTTTACAAGATGCTACGGATGGGTTGGCTGACTATGGAGAGAGGGGAAATTAAATGGCTGTGCAAACTCCCCTCCTTTTCCTTCTTTGCCCCTGATCCACACCCTTATAGAAGAAAAGTGTGAGGAATGTTGGATGGCACTAAGAGAGTTTCTGAACTCCCTCCTTTATGAACAGTCTGTTTTGATCCCCATTGAATCACAGAATCATAGAATCATAGAATGGTTTAGGTTGGAAAGGACCTTAAATATCATCTAGTTCCAACCCCCCTGTGTTGGACCACACCTTCCACTAGACCGGGTTGCTCAAAGTCCCATCCAACCTGGCCTTAAAATAACAGGCGGTATAAGCACCCAAAAGGAAAGTCACTCAAGGGAGTTATTTAGATCCTTGTTTCCTACTGTGTGGTCTGTGGGATATGAGGAGTGAGGGGGCAGAGACAGGGGCCCCAGCCATCACTGTTGACATTCACTGTTGCTCTTGAAATCTACAGAAAGACCCTGAGGTGCATTGAGCTATGCTTATGTGCAGGTCTCCACCAGCTATCTATGCAAAAGTTTGCAGGGTCAGGACCTGCCTTTTTTGGCTGGGAGACGCCTTTTAGGGCGTGAAGAAAAGTTCATACCCTTCAGCTATAACTTCTGGTTCCTTTCCCTCTTGGTGATGCTGATCCTCAGATTATGAATTCATTTTGCATGCACAGTTTTGCCTCGAAAAGAGGAGAGAGCTGGAAATACTCCCTCTGCCCTCTAGAAAATGAGAGCTTGATGACATTAAGAAAGCAGCACCCCAAATCCAGAAATGCTTCCCCTCCCTACTCAGTTGGCCCTCATTCAGTAACTTGCCATCATGCATGCATCTATTTTCACTTGGCAAAACACAAAAGCATAAATCCCACTAAAGGCAGCCGTCCTCAACCCAGTTATTCCACTGACTAGGAGCAGGAGCTCATTTCTTCCTCTCTCCTTAACCACAATTGATTAAGGATATTAAGGAGTTTATTACTTCCTAATATAATCTGCAATCCATATGTTGCATTATTTTCCAGAGCGGGGAAAGCTCCCCTGTGCCTGCAAAGCAGGGTGCAGTGTTGCTGAACCCCAATTACACTGTATTTGGTACTTTATTGGAGAAGAGGTTCCAGGTGGCCCTTTAATAGGAAGACGCATTTCATCCTTAGTTTTCAGATACCTTATAGTCTCCTTTCCACTGGGAAATTAAGCAGACACTCTCTGTATCCAATGCAGCTGCTTCTAGTGTTAAATTAAACTGCTGCTATTACAGTGAGCCGTTGCTGGAGCCGAGTTGTGTTGTTCCTTAATTGTTTATGGCTGTGGTTGTGAGCCAAGTAGCAGTCCTGTAGTGGCAAACACTGGAGATATGACCTGGAAAACAGATGTTTGGGCCAAAGCCAAGGTGATTTCAGGAAAGACAGCGAGAGAGAAGCAGGAAACCAGTTATCTGTCTGATTTATTGAACAAGGTGAAGAAATTCACCCCAGGGCAGAGTGCTCACATGAGGCTGGTACAACAGTAAACTCTGATTTTAGCTAGCTTTTAGCCAGCTTTTACAAGGCTTATATGGGCAGCTGTTGATTTGCTAGTGCTAACACTAGGTGGGCCAAACCTACGTACTTTGCAGCTGGGTAGAAAATTCTTGCCAGTTTGCTGGTGGCTGCAGAACATCTCACGCAGTAGACTGGTTTATGTGAAGTCCCAGCATAAATCTTTTCAATCTGATACAATGCAAGGGATTTTTTGAAATGTAATGGCTTGAGGAATATGACGAAAACCAGATGTCTGCAGCGGAGGTGCTCTGTGTGAACAGATCATCCCCAGGCATTCCCCTTTGCTCTCAAAGGAGAGAAACTGGTTCATCGCATGCTAACAGAGGTGTCTAAAATGGGTCCAGCTCATGATCTGAGGGTGCCAGTTTCTCTCTGTTCCTCTTGCAGGAGCCCGGGTAACTGCCTCACATGGAGACAGAGATGCTGTAGACATCTAGGATTAGGTGAGATCTGTCCCACCCATGATTTCACAGAATCACAGGCTGGTTGAGCTTGGAAGGGACCTCTGGAGGTCATCTTGTCCAACTCTCCTGCTCAACAGGGCCACCTGGAGCCAGGACCATATCCAGATGGTTTCTGGATATCTCCAAGGATGGAGACTCCACAACCTCTCTGGGAAACCTGTTCATGAAGTGCTTGATTGGACAGAGCCAAAATGAAGTATTGCACTGGAGGGCAGGGAAGGGGTGCCCAGCATTTAAGACTAAGAAAAGTTTTAAATGCCACTGCTTAGGGAGCAGACCCACAGATCTGAACAGGTATCTTGTAGCACATCCAGCCAGTCATTTTTGGAGCAGCGATGTGAGTATTTAGCAGGACAAGGTGCTTGCACGCTTTTAACTGTGTTGTAACTACCTTGATTTCATTGAAATGCGATGAATGCCAGGCTCAGACTTTTAGCCCTAATTTTGTTTCTTTAGTGTTCGAGCCAATAGTGTTAGTACATTTTAGTGCTGACGAGTGATCAAAAAACCTTTGGCTTCCTTTAGTAACACTCCTGTTCTTAGATGCCCAACACGTTGACTAGTAATTCTGGCAAGCACCCTGAGTTTTTAAAGGTGAGTTTTGAAAGTCCTGGTGAGGGAGTGCTTACAGTTCTCCCTGCATTTTCTCTTGCTCCCATCCATGGAACAATAGGTTCTTAAAGCCAAGGGTGTGGGAACCGGGAATTTGGAAGAGGATACATAATCTTCTCTTGCCCAGCAGTCACCAGAAGTATTAGTGGAATATGGTAGAGGCAGAGAGAATACACCTCTGTTCACACAAAGAGGCGTGATGCAGGTGTTTTGACTGCTGGCCTTAGTCTTTGGCTCTTGTTAGCTTTCCACACTGATGCTCCATTGCACAGACAGAACATGAAACTACTTGGATTTCTGTTTCTGCTGCCAGAGACCCTTTGATATGTTTTTCGTTTTGTCTTTAGACTAAGTAGGCTTCTTATTTTTTGAAGCAAAGGAAATGGCTAAACAGTTGCATCAAACAGAGGGGGGAAATATATACACATATATTTCTTCCTGTTAAAGAGATTTTTTCCTATTTAATTTGATCAGATTTCTCTGCTTCTGTTAGTCCAGGCAGAAATTTTAGCCTTTTTGTGCCACGGACCACTCATAAACCATTCACTGTATTATTGTGCAGTGCCACAAATGCCCATCCTTACAGAGCTACCTGTGCTGGAATGTCTAAATGCAAGTGGCTTTCCAGAGCAAGTCCATCAGGCACTTGGCTAATGTGTTTCTGAAATACCCTCCAGAGATATGCTGCCCTCATCCAGAGGAGAACAGGATTGTCCTAATCTCTTGCATCCAGGTGCTTTGCCACTGATTTCTATAAAATTGCAAAAGTGCCAGTGTTTTCCCAGTTGAGGGCAATGCCAAATGAAGAGGTCCTTGGACAGCCTTCAGAGGAGGTCTGATAGCTGCTAGTGGCCCATGATCTCTACATTCCTAGGGAGACACAGTAGACATGAGTCATAGGATTTTTTTCTCTCTTTCTGTCCTAGCCTGTCTTCCCCAGAAACCTGATGGTTTTCTTCTCCTTGAAGTGCAGTATAAAACAGCGTTTATGAGTCTTTTCTGTTTTCCTGAAAACTCAGCCCAGATGTTAGCTACTCAAACGGGAAGGAGAGTCTTCCTATGCTGTCCATTGTATAGATTGGCCTTATGTGGGGTAACAAATTTAGGGTACGCCCCTGGGAAGCCTCCCCTGCTGAAATCTCTATCAGAGAATAGCTGCTGTTGGCTACATGGGCCATCTGTTTGCCAAAGTGTCGGAAAACGTCACAGGGTGACTGCTCAGTACTTGTGAATGTTCGGTCCAGAATAGTCGGTGTTTCAGTCCCCATGCTAACTGTAGCTGTTTGTCTTCATTTTATAAAACAGGAAGACGGAGAAGTTCTCACCATATGCAGGACACAAGCAAAACAACAACCTGCTGCAACCTCGCCACGTACTAGCAAAAAGTTCTGACTTTTACGGTTGCCCTAGACTTTGGCACAGGGGACTGATGGAAACTCATCGTTCCACACTGCTGGATAAGAGAGAAGACGTTCAAGCAAGGGGCTACATCTTGATTTCTCAAGTTTCCCTCTCTCCTTGATGGTCTTGCCTCCTGTGTCCTTGAACGGAGAGGCCAAGTTTTAAAGTCAGCCCAGCCAGTGGAGCCAGTTATCCTCATTCTTTCAGCTGAGAAAATCCTTTCCATGTTGTCCACAACTGTGATGAAAAGAGAAGCCCCTCTAGCCAGAGACTGAACCTGTCTATCAGGAAAATACCATTTACAGGTAAGAAAATGCCATTCCCAGCAGTGAATCTGGATCTTCTTCTGTGTGAGGCTAGAGAAGCTGCCCTTGGGATAGAGCATTTTGTGTGTGAAAAGGAGAAGAGACCTTGGCTGCATCCCACACGACAAATCATTCACATTTTTGCCATTGTAGTTGAACCATATATTGTTGTCAATATACCTGACAGGTAACAGCTGGTGACAGGACTCATGTCTTTTAACTTTGGTGGTCCAAGACATAGCCATCTGCAGCTGAGTTCAAAGTGCCTCTTGCTGCCTGTTGACTCCAAGGGGAGCCAGGAATGACAAGTTCAGAAGTTGACACAGAAGTTGTGGTAAATCCCAGACGTTGTGCCCAGATGGCACAATGATGGGCACCACCTACAGCAGTTAATAATTTATGGCTTCACTAAATCTTCTCTCTGGAAGCTCTGAAAGAGCCTGCCGAGAAGACCAACCCAAAGGCTTTGTTGTGTTTCCTGGCATCTTGTTTTTATATGTTTCTGTTTTCAGCTGCTTAAAATTATCCTGAGATCCTTTTTTTTTTTTCTTCTCCACTCTCTACACAGTGTGGTTCATATGAGCTGAATTTTCTCTTTATAGCTTCACTTATGAATATGGGTCAGCACCCAGGCAGTTGAATGCCCGAGATCATTTCCATGCTGTATATAAATAGTACGCAGTTATTTCACAGTTTCATGTTCAGCTTGCAGGCTTCCAACAGCCTTGTGTTCCCGAAACCCTTTCTATTCTCATAGCATTCGGGTTCTTGAACGCATGATTCAACATAAATTACAGCAGAGGTTATCCCAGCCAAGAAGGTCCCGATTTGGCTTCTGCGTATTGTCATTCTCGTTCCTGACGGCTGGCGTCAAGTCAGTAGTAGTCAAAGCTGCTGTTGCAGGTCTTTTCAGCCCTGCGATGAGTTCAGCTACGTGGTTGAGCCGACAGCTGAGTTACGCTACCTTACGCATGTTAAGCGGCGCTGGGTCAGTCCATCATCTTGCTAGACAGTGGAGGAAGCCAGAGAGTCTCCAGTTGGATGGATAACTAACGGCCGGCGTACCTCTGTCCAACGGAGATAAGAGGCTGGTTAAAACCAAGGGAATTTTTAGACTCTTCCCAAATATCGCCTGTCTTTTGTTTGACACAGGACTTGTCATGTCTCCTTTTCTGCGCATTGGGTTATCCAACTATGACAGTGGCCCTTACCTGCCATCCCAGGGGGAGGTGATTAACCCTTACTGCGCGGTGATGGTTAAAGAAGCTGTGGAGTCAGGTAAGTGGGGAGGTGTTCAATATGCATGTGAGCTTTTATAAGACATGTATGTGCCGTACTGTGGTGTGTAGGAAGCACACCGGTAAATGTTTATAATGGATCGTGAAGTGCTTTTTGTGTCTCAGCACAGTGCAAGTTTGGGTTTGGCATGGCCTGGAAGACAACATGATTTTAAGATAATGCCCAACAAATCTATGTCTTCAATTTGAGGTTATCATCAGCTGAATTACAG
Organism: Dromas ardeola; assembly: GCA_013398915.1. NCBI lineage: Eukaryota > Metazoa > Chordata > Aves > Charadriiformes > Dromadidae > Dromas > Dromas ardeola. The sequence continues at coordinate 75,653 of VYZM01018488.1, forward strand.
GTCCCAGCATGTGACAGAGCAGATGAGCTGAGCTGCATTGGGTTTCACTTTTCTATGAGCAGTTGTTGGTTTGTCAGTGGGACACCAGACGGGCGAAATCTTGGTGTCCTAGAAATATCCTGGGGGGACTGTCTTTGTTTGTCACGTTTTTTTGAGGAACTGACGGGTCCAGCAACTTCCACCGTTTAAAAATAATAGCTCTCAAACAGCCCCAGTCTTTGCAGAGAGAGTTAATTTCTCCGTGTGATTGCTGTATTATGTAAATTGTTTGAAAGCGAAACCTCCTGCTAAGCTGTTTTCTGTGTCTGGGTGTATGGATTGTTGCACACTTTTCCTGATTGAACAACACTGATGAGTCCTCATTGGGAGAACATTTCTTATATGTCTTATGCATGAAAATAGTCCCAGTGAGAGGATGAAAAGTTCTTCAGTTCTGCTTTTCAAGAATCATGAAGATCAAGCCCTTCAGTGTTAGGGAAGTCCTCATATTGGCTGTTATTTATCTTAAATCTTTGATAAATTCCTAGCTTGACTGCTGTGATTTTTTTAAAAGTTAATTCAACTCAAAAATCCCTTTTTATGCCTTGAGAAAGCCCATTACTCTAACCTCTAGAGGATGTTATAGTTGTTTAAAAAAAGAAATTTTAGAATTTTAAAACAATTCATTATTTCATTTTTTGTTTGCCTGTTTGTTTGGGTTTTTTTAAAAAAAAGAGTCAGCTTTTATCATATTGAACTTTGTCTTGGCTTAAATTATACTTTGAACGATTCTGGAAGATGTGGTGACTGGTAAATTCAAAAGGAAAGAAAATACTGCATGACAAGATATCCCTAAGATCTCACTTTTTACTGAAAATGTATCCTATTTCAGCTCTGTGCAGAGCTTGGCTCTTTGCTTTCATGAGGTCTTTGAAAGCCAAAACTCAAATTGAAGTCTCTTGTCAGTTCAAAAGTGAATAAAATCTATTTGGTCAACACAGAGCTATATTTATTTGTCTTACACAGAGCTGAAAGCATTCTCTGGCACCTTACAAACAAAAATGTACTAATTAAGGGATATAATTCTTGTGCTCCTGAGAGTCAATAACAATAATAATAATAATAATAAAAATACCTCTACCAACAAGAAATGAAAAAATGTATTTGGGGGAACTTTTCGCTATTAGTGGGATTGGATATAGGAAAAATGACATCTTTCTGTTGGAAGATTGCTGTTCCCTGGGGTGTAATTGCACTCGTCTAGCCGTTGCTCAGAGCGTGGTGGGGCTGCCAGAGGGACTCCTCCTCATGTCAGTGATAGCAGCAGGAAACTCCTGATTCATCTCAGACTCCCTTCTTAGGGTAGGTTGAATCACCCTTGGCAGGTGTGAATTTGCTGCTGATAGCGGGTGTCTAAATGTGTAGATGGCTAACCTTACACTAAGGTGACTAAGCCAAGATGAGGCCATGGTGGGATTCACCTCCCTTATAATTCCAGTCTTCTGCAAGGATAGCAATATCTGAGCAAGTTGGCTACCTTTGCGTCACAGCCCAGAGGAACAAACAGGGATTTCCATAGGGGGATTCATCTTATCTTGAGGAAGACATCCATAATGGGTCTGCTGAATCACACCCCAGAGAAGCCCAGCGCTCTCCACTGACTCCGAGGGTAGTTTAGACAGTCCACTCAGAGCTACACGTCTGACGTTCAGTGAGATAAGCCCAACTCTAAATGCCAGAAATGCTTCCAACATGACCATCCTGAGGAGCTCTCATGCTCAAACAGGCTCAGAGAAGGCAAAAGGCAATGAAGGTCTCAGGACATAAGACGAGGGGTAATGTCTTCAAACTGGACGAGGGGAGATTTAGATTAGATATCAGGAAGAAATTTTTCACTCTGACAGTGGTGAGGCACTGGAACAGTTTGCCCAGGGAAGTTGTGGATGCCCCATCCCTGGAAGGTTTCAAGACCAGGTTGGATGGGGCTTTGAGCAACGTGGTCTAGTGGGAGGAGTCCCGTGCTACTCAATGGTAATGGGATTAAAAAAAAAAAAAATTATATTGATGTCCTGATATGCAAATTTTGGCTAAAATGGCATGGCCAAGGAGCAGGAGTTAATGAGCTGCAAAGCTGTTAAGAGATGGAAACAGTCCTGACTCCCAGCCTTGTGCTCTGACACGTGCATTAAGATTCCTTCAGGGCAAATGATTGCTATAAAATGGTGAGTGAAGAATGCAGGGCAGGACGTGCCTAAACCCAGAGCTGAATCCAGGATAGATCCAGCCCCAAATTCCTTCAAGCTCTGTGCTGGAACTGGTTTGGTAGATAACCCTGCCCCGACTTTTGAAATGTCCTATTATGGATCGAATATATGCCATCTTTAGCATCAGCAAAGTGTGAGGGGTTTTTTGTTTGTTTGTTTGGTTTTTTGCAAACAGAACAGTGGTAGATGATAAATGTGTTTGGTTGCCGAAAAAAGGGATTTTGACTCTGCCTTTGGGTTCACGCCAAAGGCTGTCCCTTGTCGGCCAGCCGTGATAAGTCATTGGGACAGAGGTCGCCAGGGGTCTGGGAGTAATGCACATCATCTGTGGACATAGGAGTGTCACAACAAGGCCGCCCTAAAGAATTTCAGAAGCTGAGGAAGGATCTTGGGCGGCCTTTTTGGTTTTTTTCATTTGCTTATTTTTTGACCATGGTATCTTTAAAAAAAAAAAAAAACAAAAAAAAAACCATACCTCTGCCCAGCTACAAGTGTTATAGCGATTTCAGAGATCATAGGCACCTCCCAGTTATAAAAAATTCTGCCCTTTAAAAATGGCTTCTGCTTTCACAAGCCGCTGGCCCGGTGCCATTTCACCACCTGTCTTGGTGACATTTGCTTTGTGAAAGATCCTTCTCCGCGTTTGAACTCAGCAAGCCTCCAGGAAAAGTGGTCCCAGCCACAGTGGAAGCTGCTGCCCGAGCAAAGACAGATGCTACTTTATTTTTCAGGAACCCAGGGTTAGATTAATCCCTGGCGGAATTCCACAGACGTCAGCGGGGATGTACCGGGGGTGACTGTCTGATCCCATATATTGGCCAGTTTGTTCACACTCCAGGGTCTGTTTATTTAAGCCGTATGTTTTGGAGCATGATGCAAACCAAAGCACTTGTTTTGCAAGTGCTGTGTTTTACGTCCATGGAGTTTCACGGATGTAGCAAAATAATAACGGTCCTTACTGGGGTTTCTGTTCTCCGTGATCCTGAGAAGTTTATGTCTCATTTTTATGTCTCATTTTGTCTGCTTTTGTTGAAAGAGCACATTGAATATATATTTGCAAGCTTGATGGGTATGAATTAAGCCTGCAAACAATGAGCTCAGTATATGATTGCCTAAATCTGCGTATGTGAAGAGACTGTTAACTGATAGAGACAGATTCACCCTAGTTTGAGGTGCTCTGAACTTCGGGGAAACTGAATTTGAACCTAAGATTTAGCTGCTCAACCACTTGCCGTACGGGGCAGGACAAGGGTGAGAAGCGGTTTTACAGGATGATCTCTGCTCTGCGGTGATCTGCGATGTCACCAGTGCTGATGGTCTGAGTGGACCATAGCTCCAATGGAGGTTATGTGATGGAGTACTGTGTCCAGTTCTGGGCTCCCCGGTACAAGAAGGACAGGGAACTGCTGGAGAGGGTACAGCAAAGGGCTACCAAGATGATGAGGGGATTGGAACACCTCTCTTATGAAGAAAAGCTGAAGGATTTGGGTCTTTTTAGTCTGGAAAAAAGCTGACTGAGGGGGGATCTTACCAATGCTTATAAATACCTAAAAGGTGGGTGTCAGGAGGGGGGGGCCAGGCTCTTTTCAGTGTTGCCCAGTGACAGGACAAGAGGTAACAGGCACAGACTTGAACATAGGAAGTTCCATCTCAACACGAGGAGGAGCTTCTTTACTTTGAGGGTGGCAGAGCCCTGGCACAGGCTGTCCAGAGAGGTGGTGGAGTCTGCGTCTCTGGAGACATTCAAACCCCGCCTGGACGCGTTCCTGTGCAACCAGGTGACCCTGCTCTGGCAGGGGGGTTGGACTAAATGATCTCCAGAGGTCCCTTCCAACCCCTACCATTCTGTGATTCTGTGACCCAAATGCAAAACCGCTTCCCGAGAGACAGGTGTTCGCTCGTGGAGTGAAATTTCAATGAGTCGGTATTGGTTGCAGGATCCTGCATACCCCTCCTCAGGAAGCTGCTTTCTCAACCTAAATTTATCCAATGAGTATAGTTTATATCAGTGACTCTGGCAGTTGTTTCTCCTTTCATAGGAAACCAGCGTACATAATGGAGAAGGGAGATTTTTGTTATAATCTCACAGCCCTGATACTTGTTCTCTCCCCAATAAACGTTCTCTCATTTCCTGAGATGAATATTACACAATCAGGAATCACTGTTTCCTTTTTTCTCCTTCTCACCTGCCTCCAATAACTTTGGAGCTTGTTTACCAATTTTCATCCATCCTGAAGGTTTGGTACAAGCCTTAGAAATCCCAGAGTTCCTGCTTGTGTAAATCAAAGCTGAGCAGAGGACAGAAACCTGAATTAGTCCTCCCATCTAGGGAAAGATTTTCTCCAGCACATGTTACATTCCAGGCTATCGGCTACATGGACTTTTCCAGGTGGGTGGGATGGGGGAAGAGCTGGGATTATTGGAAAAAAGAGCAGGGACTTTAGGTGATAGGAGTTGCAGGTCTGCCGCTCACACGACTGCTTTTTGTTCTCTTATGTCTCCAGTTTCAGCATTTGATGGGCTGAAAATTTGCAGCCGGCAACTGTGAAATAGAATTTACCTTGAGTAAGCATCCAAGCCTTTTACAGGGCTGTATGAAATAAAACGGTCTGTATGAAATAAATAAAACTGGCTGAGACTCTTTTCAGAGAGAACTAACTAGACATAACTCTCTGCAAGCTAATGCAGAGATACTCATACTGCAAGCCTCAGAGATACTCATTTTTTACCCATCACCATTTTAAGATGCATCTGTGTGGACGAAGAGGAATTAATGCATGAGGAAGAAGCATGGGAAAAGTTTGCTAGGTTGAAAACTCTACATCACTGTGGATGTGGTTGCAGGTCTGCAAGAAAGTTCATGTATTAACATCCCTGAGTTAGCTGAGATGTAACAACTGACTGGACGTGTCCTCCAGCTGAACCTTCATCACAAAGTGCACCCAGCTTTTGGGGGGATTGAAGCAAACCTGTTTCATTTTGTATTGCCATGGGACGGGTGATACATGTAGCTGGTTATCTGGGATGAGATTCACCTGATCAGATGTGAGTATCTAGAGTGTCAGAGTCTACATTTGAGATCGACTCAATAGAGTTAATGGAGTCAAGGGTGGAAATTATCTTTTCTAAGGTCTCTATTTGGTCAAATGAACACACCCTAACTCCATTGATTTATATTTATTATATCCTCTTCACTGGCTCTGAATGGAGCCAATGTTCAGATAGCTCAGATACGGGCATACACATTGTAGACATCTAAAGTTAAGTGAGATGAATCCCATCCTAGGTTTCACTTCACATAATAACCTCCTAAGACACGCTAACATGATCCATTACACACCGTGCCAGGAGAGAGACCTTAAAGTGGGTAAATAACACAGATCTGTCTCAGGAACTATAGAGTGGTGGCCTTAGTGCAGATGAGAAGCAAGTCCAGTCAATCCAAACCACTTCTTGTTGACAGAAAATGGCCAAGTGTACGTGCAGAAGAAGCCCACCATGTACCCACCCTGGAACAGCACTTTTGACGCCCATATCAACAATGGCAGGGTCATGCACATCGTTGTGAAGGACAAAAGTGCCGAAATGGTTTCAGAGACCACGGTGGAACTCAAAGTGCTGGCGGAGAGGTGCAAAAAGAGCAATGGGAAGACGGAGATATGGGTGAGCATCGTTACCTCCTCTTGCAGGATGTGATGGGGAGATGCTGTGGGGTAGGGGAACGCCTTGTGTCCATGCCAGGCTGTGACTGGAACCAGCAGGGCAGCAGGAATGGGCTGCCATCCAAAGAATAATGTTTCGAGTCTATTTGGGTATGTCTTGAAGGAAAAACTTCCATTCATATCAGGAAAAAAAAACTAAAACCCAGAGCATGGCACATTTGTATTACCTGCTGCTGTTACATTTAAACATATGCCCTCTGTTAGCAAGGATTCTGATTCATGTGCCCACGTATCCATCTTCGCTTAGGAAACCCAGTGGGAACAGATGGTAATATGAGTGGCTAAATGTGAATTATTTTATCTGCTCTGGGGAAAGAGCTTTAAAAATTTAATCTGATATCAAGTACCTGATGCACAGCTGCCTGACTCAAGAGTTATGCCAGAGGAACTCCTTTAAAATCACTGGAGTTATAGTGGAGTAAGTTTGAAGTAACAGCCTTCTTAAGGATGCTAAATGTAAGGTTGTGTTCCCTGGTAGTCCAAGCAAGAAAGTTCTTGATAGTAGTCTTTAACATGTAGTATTCTGCAGCCATGTCATGAATAACAATAAAGGGGAAAGACATTTGGAAAGAAACTGATTTCCTGGAATTTCTTTTTTGTTTTATTTCTCATGGCAGTTCTCGGGCTATGCTGCTTGGGTTAAGCAGAGTGTAGAAAAATCAAAAAGGCCTTGGTCACTTAACAGACCAAGAGATTTGCACATTTAACACACAACTTGGAAGGAATTGAGGTACTTAGGGATGGAATTGAAAACCAAAAGGCTCTGCTCAGCATTACCCTAACCCCAGGCTTCAAAGCCATGGGAGGCAGCAGCCTGATGAGGAGGAGAGGGGACACGTAGGCTGGGGTGCTTCTTGCTTTTTTAGCAAGAGTAACAGACCCAAGGTCAAATGGAGTTGGGAGGTCCTGGTCCTGTCGTGTCCCAGCCTGGTAGAAGCTTCTGAAATCTTCTCTCCACTTACTGCCCGATACAAGTCACAACCTAGGAAGGGTGGTCAAAGATATCCCATCCTGCAAGGGTCATGAGGGGAGAAAATAACATTTTTCTTGCTTTTATGTGCATGGAAAGTGCTTCACCTGGAAGGGGGAGGTAACCTTACTCAGACTGTGCTGGAGGTGGATAGGGGAAGGCACAATTGTGGTTCTCAGGCTGAAGAAATCCTTGAATGTAGGTCTCCTTATTCCTAGGGGAGTGGATCCAGATTTATAAAGGTACCTATGGAAGGGGGTTCAGATAGGTGGGAATTTCCAGGTCCAGTGGGAAGGCTCAAAAAATGCCTGAGCAAGCTTGTAGCATCACTCACATTGACTGTAATGGAAGTGAAACCTGAAGAACCAAGCTTCTGAAAGATTTCAGCATCTTTTAAATATCTGTCTAAGTTGTTTTTTGTTTTGTTTTTTTTTTTTCAAGATACTCCCACTTCCCCCTTGCAAGATCCACTGGGAATGACAAGTTGGCTGTATAGATAATGCTGGTTCTGAGATGGGGTCTAAAAACCTGCGTGCAGCTTCTGTGGTTTAGTCACATTTATCTCTTGTATCATGCTGCTCCAAGAGTTTGATAAGAGATGATCTAGCCTCCTCTCTCTATAGTTGCTCCTACCATGCCTTGTTTTCCCACATGGTTATGAGCAACCCAAAAATTAGCGTTCATTGGCATTCGTCAGTTCCTACTGGGAAAAGGAGATAGCTTGAGTCATCTGAAATGATTTTTGCTTCTTTGAATGAGTAGTTAATGGTTGCATTGGTCTTTTTTTCTTGTTTTTCACTTATCTCAATCAGCTAGAACTGAAACCTCAAGGCCGAATGCTGATGAATGCAAGATACTTCCTGGAAATAAGTGGCAAGTGATTTTGTTTGTTAATTGATAGATGTGATTTCTGGTTATGTGGGGCAGACATGATGTCTTCACTGAAAGCAGTGCCTGTGTTATTACTGATTTATTGATAGGAACTATCATAATGGTTGGAAATGAACACTGCGGAAAAGCAATTTTTATTGTATGGTGGGGGTGAAGATTGACTGTTCCTCTGTAATTTGCAAGGCAGATTTTGGTAGATTTTCTCATTACGCTAAGACAGAACAGATACATAAGGAACCAGCTCCCTCTGAAATCATTCTGCTTGTATGTACGCATGTAACAAGTGCCATGGTGTGCGTTATAGGGCAGACATAAAGGCTGGGATATAATTTACGGTCGACAATGCCTAAGCATACGTGTTAGTTGGGCTTTTAAGATCAAGAGCAATCTAGGCGAAACAGGAAAAGAACCTAGAGAGTGATTCATCTGATCAAATTCAGGTTTCTGGTGCAAGGTGAGCTGAGTCATTCACTGGGCTCCATTGCCTGGTCCAGCTCAACCTCCAGACACGTGGCAGCAGCTTAGTCACCCTGGACAGGGGGGACACCGTCATTATGTGTCTTCACTGCGAACCAAATCCCACCTGCAGACTTCAATGTCCATGTGAAATGCATTTTGCTTTGTTGAAGGCAGTGGATTGCAATCCAAATGCTCAGTCTTACTCTCCTGTCCTTGCCCAAGTTCTTGCTGCCTTTCACAGACATGGGGTCAAGCTGTATATTGTAGATATCTAGAAGGACCTTCTATTTATAGAAACATAGAAGTACTGGAAGCAGCTAATAGCATGTCCATACTGATATTTTCTTCATCCATTCCTACCTTTAATATAGGATAGGTTGTTTTTGCCTCCTTGTACGTTATAAGATATCAGAGAGGCCGAAGTATAGAAAATGCAAGTTGTGTTTGTATTACAAATAGCAAGATCAGCATCAGATCACACAGGGGGGCAGTTTCCACAGAATAGCTCTATAACTCGCTGTGTAATGCATGAGTAAAACAAAACAGAGAGTGAGAGTGAGATACTGTGTGCATATCTAGATTTGTAGACACAAGTACGTATATAAATGCACGTGTGTGGGTATGTGGAGTCAGAATGGGTTTGTTTGCTCTTCTAAAAGGTTTAAATGTGAACTGTGAATAATGGCATGGACACAGCAAACAGCAAAGCAATTGTTGTCATGGAAAAATAACAAGAAAATCCTAGGAAGATACATACATGCTTACGCACACGCACACGTACATGCACACAAAAAGGATTCAGTTAAATACCCACATACATACACACACACACGTGTGTTTGCATATATAGATAACTATTAATTTTTATGTAACTAGATCTTTTTTAGGGCATGATTCTTCTGTGCTATGCAGAGTTAGAATTTTATGTTTAACTGCAAATTATCTCTCCTTGGGAAATTTCTGGTCTACATTTCAAAAGCAGTATTAATGAATATTCAAGGGAGCTCAGAGTCCCAAGTTTAAAGAAATTTTAGTGTCCCTGTAGGAATGATAGATAAAAAAACCACCCAAACAAGCTTTGTGTGGGTTTCAGAAAACAGTATTTCTTAAAAATATTCATTCCCGTGAGTGAATCATTAGCTTCAGTCAGTTAGTATTTTGGCCGCTGCATTTTCTCAGGTTGTCTGATCAGGACAGGGTACCCTCATAAATCTTCTGTTTCCTTTCCCCCAGATGCAAAGGACCTGGCTGACTGTGAGACTGAAGGCTTTTTCTCCTTGCACCAACGCAGGGGAGCCATCAAACAGGCCAAAATCCATAATGTCAAGTGTCACGAGTTCACGGCCACCTTCTTTCCACAACCCACCTTCTGCTCTGTCTGTCATGAGTTTGTATGGTAAATGAAATCAGATCTATGCATTTTCCTCTTTTTAGGGACCAGTTCTGCTTTTCCAGTGAATATCTGTGCTCCTGCTGTCGGCAAAGGCAGCAGGATTGGACCCTTGGCATCTTACATGTGGAATTATTGGATTACTTGTAATTCCAACTGTGAAAATTCCCTTTAATTTTTGTTTAATTTTTATAAATATTTTTGGTTTTGGCCAAATGCACAGATGTTTCTCATCAGCCCAGTTTGCTGTTTGGCTATTGTGAAATTCAGAATGTGAATACGTGCTGAAAAGGCTGTGAAAACCACAGAGAATCACTCCACAGTTAGATTGAACAAAGATATTTAGATTAAAGAAGCTCTATAAAGACTGATAAAAAGTGATGTGTTTTATTCTATTTCTTTCATAAATGTTGCTTCCCTTTCTTCTGTGGAGGCTTTCAGAAAATTCAGAATTAACCATTTCTTTGTTTATTTCAGGGGTCTGAATAAACAAGGCTATCAATGCAGACGTAAGAAACCTTTTTTGGTTTTTTGGTTACTATAATTTTTTACTTGATCTTTTCTTAAGGTCTTTTTTTTTATTAACACCATGACATACTTGTTCTTTCAGAATGTAATGCTGCCATTCATAAGAAATGCATTGATAAAGTAATAGCCAAGTGTACAGGATCAGCAGTCAATAGCAGAGAGACAATGGTATGTATTATTACTTGTCTGCTTTTAAAAAACTTGGGTGTCATTCAGATCTCTCCTATATCACTGTAAAACAACTGATGAAGCAAAAGGTGCTACTGAACTAAAAGCTGTGTGATCTGATCTGTGCCCTTTGTTTTTTACGTTCCCAGTAGTTTCATTACCTCCTACTTGTGATCTGCTCAAATGCAGCCACTGAATAAGCAGTTGCTGAATCAGAACTGACATTTTTCTAATGTATGAAGTACGCCTCAGAGGGAAGTCAGGGACACGAGGTGGAGATTTACTGGAGGAAATTCTTCACTATCTGATGTTAGGCAGGACATCACATTGAGTTTTCAAAGCAGTATTTTAACATCCCACTCTCTGTTATCTGAGATTTCCAAACAGTCAGTGGAAAATCTAGCATCTCCACTATTATTTATTTTATTTTTCTCATATCAGTTTATAATAAACCTTTTTTGGTGGGCAAAAGTGGATCTTTAACTCTTGATAGGACTATTCCCTTTTTCTTAATTGTGTCCCATAACTTCTGTTTGCTTCCAGTCCCATCCTGGCTCCTGTTCTCCTTTTACAGTCATTAGAGATGAGATTTATCTCACTTGCCTTCTGACATCTGCAGGGTAGAATTATCCAACTTTGTCATTACCTTTGACTTCCTATATCCCAAAAGAAGAAAAATAGGGTCTTCCAGAGTGTGAAATTCATGAAAACAAAGGTTGACATCCATTTCAGGATGGGATGAATAATTTTTAAAAGTACCCTTGTTCTTCCATTGAGCATTAACAGACTCTGGGTGCACAGGTGAGATGTACCCAGGTGCCCCTGATTTATCGGGTCAGATAAATCAAGCCCAAGTATTAAATTACCCAGTTCCCACTGAATTCCACAGACATTATGTATCAATATTTGCCTTTGTATATCTGAATGATACTTATAGGTAGTTTTTTCTTGATGGTCATACCCAAGGATGTCAGTAGAAATTCCATCTTCTGGGGTTCAAGCCTGGGGGCTGTTGGTTTTCCGTGCAGAGCTGAGGTGGAGAGGAGTGAATTGCTACCACGGCTTTTCTCTTGCAGTTCCATAAAGAGCGGTTCAAGATTGACATGCCACACCGCTTCAAAGTCTACAACTACAAGAGCCCGACTTTCTGTGATCACTGTGGCACTCTCCTCTGGGGCCTTGCACGGCAAGGACTGAAATGTGATGGTGAGTCCCTGATGTATGTGGCATAAGCTGAGCATGGGAGTGGGCTGTTGTCTTTATACGGCTGCTATCTGAAGAGCCAAATCTCATTTATCACACTTCTCTACAAGACCTGTATGAGATGGCATCTGGGGTGGTGAAGGAGTAGTCAAGAGAACTGTCCTTCAAGGAGGATCATTCTTCAAGGACGACAGCTGTCAGTATACAGAAAGATATGTGGTCCGTGAGGCTGAAGTATCACTTCCCAGAGAGGCAAAGAACATCTCAGTGACACTGCTGGTCTTCCAAAATCACTCCTGGTATCAAGTTGCATGCTCTATTTCCACTATCAGATGGACCCAAGACACTTCACCATCTTCATAATCCTGTACCAACGGACAGAGCCTATTCTGCGATTACGGTTTATCTCTGAGCTGATAGACTGTAGAGTTTTGGTAGCCTTAGCTGCAAAGGCTGATGGATGTGGAAATGCAACCTTTTGCCTAGAAGATATAAAAAAACTCAATCTCCATGGAGAATCAGAAAATGACATGAGTGCCATCTCATGAGACATAAATGGTACCCAGGCTTTGAGCTGTTTATGTGGCTGATCTCTGCTCTTGGCCAACAGCAGCACATGTTCCTGCCCAACCTGATGCCAAACCCTTTACAGACGAGCTGTCCTTTGTTGTCCTGACACCTCTTGTTCTTTCTTTCAGCATGTAGCATGAACGTCCATCACAAGTGCCAGACAAAAGTAGCAAACCTTTGTGGAGTTAACCAGAAGCTAATGGCTGAAGCTCTGGCAATGATAGAGAGCACCCAGCAGGTAAATATTTTAAGCCTTCAGTGACCTGGAGAAAAGTGGATCAATTGTTCAATGTTTGTTTCAGTGCAAGAAATAAGTGCATTGAGTGGAACACTGTGGGTGGTAAGTTCAAAGAAAAAACTAGGAAATGGGTCCCTCATAGAATAGGTAGTTAAGCTCATCTCAGCACTTTGTGGAGGCCAGAAGTTTCCGTGGGTTCAAGTGACAATCTCCAGTGTTCATAGAAGAGAAATCCATTCAGGAATAACACAATTATTAATCCGGATAATAGAAGAGCACTGCCTTTGAATTGGGAAATCTCTGAGCTGCATATCTCTGGAGATAGGGAGAATATTCTGAGGAGATGACTTTGCATGCCTGCACTCGTCTTATATCTTTACCTGGTGTCTGCTTAACCCCTGTTGAAGAAAGGACATGACCTGGATGGACTCTTGCTCTGATTCAGTGTAGTTGTAGTTACATTATGTTCCTAATTGAGGTTGTGTAACAGGGTCCAAGGCAGAGTGAAAGGAACTTGTTTTGGGTCCTTTTGCTGCCACTACCTTGTTCCGTGCTCGTGACTTGGCAATTTGTCCTGTGACTCTCTGATCTGTTTGGAATGAAACTCCCCAGAGCATGGACTCTCATTAAGAGACCTGGGCTTTGGGGAGAGGATCTAGATACTGCTGTCATATAAACAACCCTGTAGGAACACAGAAAATTGCATTAAAAGAAGGAAAAATTGCTTGTTGTAAGCCCAAAACCATAAAAGAATTTAGAGATTCTAGTTCAAAATCAGGATTGTCAGGATGCCTCTCAGCTCCTCAGTAACCTCAGAGAGGGACAAAATCCGTAGGTACGTAGTTCTCCATATTTAGGTTACTCGGGTATCTCAAGGCAACGCCTTCATCCATACAGCAGGTGCTTTTCCATCCATACCTTCCTGAGGGGCTATCTGCCAGGTTTAGCTCTGCATATTTCTCACCTTTATGTGATATGTAGTGCTGTCAAACCTCCAAAGAGGAATTTTTTCTGCTCTTGCTTCTCTATTTCCTATTTGCTGTCTTTCTACAGCTCCTCGCACTGTATACCTGGAGTCACCATTGAGACGTGAAAAGGGCAAACACTAGATACTTTCCCCAAAATACTCTTCTAATCTCCAGAAATTTAGACTTTGCGGACTTCTTGAGCCATAGGTGGAGTGTTAGTGTTTAGTAGCCCTCAGAGGAATTACCTTTCATGCTTTTGTCTCATCACCCTTGAATCCAGACAAACTCTTTCCTTTGGCAACATCCTAGGACAAGGAATTCTTCAGAGTGACATCCAGACACTGTAAAGGGATGAGGCTGCAGCATGCTCCAGCCTCTAGTATTTTTCCAGATTTCTCTTCAAAGAGGACTATTGGGAAGGAAGTTTTTAATTAAAATGCCCTTTGTGTGGATAGCCAAGGACTCAGACCCCTGTTTAAAATAGGTGATCTCTATATTGTCAGGACAAAGACCTGTTAACATCCACACACATCTCACAGAAGACTGTGGTTTCCTCTAAATTACCAAATCCCTAAATGCTAGGTACAGAGATGCTGTTCCCATAAGCAGAGACCTCTTCTAGACCTTGGCTTCTGTGGCAGACACACTCGAGGATCACAGAATGGTTTGGGTTGGAAGGGACCTTAAAGATCAGCTTGCTCCAACCCCCAGAAGCCAGTGTCCATAAGCTCAGAACATGACATTTGGCTTAAAAGTAATTTGGTGTTTTCTGTAATCCAGGCTCGCTGTCAGCGTGACACTGAACATATCTCCAGGGATGGACCTCTTGAAATTGGCTTCCCAGTTCCTGTGAAGGAGGTAACACCGCTTCAGGCATTGCCAGCATCTACAACAGGAAAAAAAGGTAGTTTCCCCTGGTGATATGGAACAGTAGGCTTTGTTAATGTTTTGGTTTGTACATGGTTAGGTGGAGGTGACAAGGATGGTGAATTTATTAGCCATTGAATCTTTCATGCATCTTTTCAGCCCTTTCTCATCCCAGGATATCAGCAACTCTTCCCAGACACATCACTGGGGCATGGCAGATACCCTAGATCTCAACCTGGTTCCTTTCCTTTCTATAAACCTGCACTTCCCCCATGCCATCCCAACATCTGGTGACATGAGACACCAACAACCACCCATTCAGCTTTAAATTCTCTTTCTGACCCGCTACTTGAGCACCTCATACCTCCACTGGCAATAATGTATTTATTCCCTTCTTGGGACTCATAGACTATAAAATCTGAGAACTTTAAAGAGAAACCAAGCTCTAAACAGGAAATTGTGAGTCCTTCTGATCACCATGGCCAATTCTCTTTCTGATTTCATATTTTTGAGTGGGCGTTGATATCCAGTACCTTTGAAAACCATTTACAGGTCCCCACTTCATTCACCCAGGAGCTGATCTACGGCCCTACAAGAGAAGACATTTAGGAGGGCGAATGAGGGGTTGGGGAAGAGCATTGATTAACAGACCTTGGACAAAGTTACTGGGGGATCAATGGCCTTAAGCAAAAATTGCAGTCTCCTGGGGACATCCATTTTTTCTCTGCTTTGTGCTTGAGTCACAGAACTCCGGATATTAGGAGCAAAAATGTCACCATCGTTTATTAGACCCATGTGGCCCACATAAAAAGCCATTTCAGGACCCTTCCAGCTTCATGGTTTCATGGCCCCTCCAAGAACTGTACCATAACTGCAGCAGACCTATGATGGCACTGACACAATGCTTTTCTGCCTCCCACAAACTCTAAAATGCATCTACCAGAAAGGGGAAGGAACAAAGAAGAACACAAGTTAATTAATACTTAAACCTAGCAGGGACTGGGACAGTGGGTCCTTAGCTCCAACCCTAACCAAAGGTCAAGCTGAGACTGCAGGCCCCACCGTCATCCACTTTCTCAATGCAAGTCAATACTGCCCTGTGTGGAGATAATATCCTGGACCTAGGGCAAAATGTGACACGACACCGGTTAAGGCACCAGTTAAAACATGGCAGAGCCACATTATACCAGTGCCGTGGGTCTGATACTGTGCAGCACCAGGCTACTGAGCCTCAAAGGCTGGTTTTGGTACCATCTGAGCAAAGGGGATAGTGCCCTTTGGCCCCCAAGGGAAAATAAATGGTGTCTGCATCTGAGACTATTTTCTTTTTTTTCTACAAGTAGAACTG
This sequence comes from Dromas ardeola, assembly GCA_013398915.1. NCBI lineage: Eukaryota > Metazoa > Chordata > Aves > Charadriiformes > Dromadidae > Dromas > Dromas ardeola. The sequence continues at coordinate 91,218 of VYZM01018488.1, forward strand.
GCCATGCTGATGTGAATAAGTAAAGCCCCAAATGGTTTCACATCTGGTTTAGCTGTGGGTTTGTTTGGCTGCTGAGTGGTGTTTTTGCTGCTCATCAATTTAGGACAGTACAGCAAACATGCACTTGAGTGGATGGGATAAATCCAGCTAGGGACAAGGTCTCTTAGAATTTCATGTACATCCAAGTGAATGGAGTATTGAAGTGTCGGGGTTTTGGCCGGATTGGCCAATGAGAACGACAGACGGCCCTCTCCCCCCCCCTCCTCAGAGACGAGAGGAAGAGATAAGGAGATTTACGAGTTTAGAAAAAGAACTAAACTACTTTAATGAAAATAATAATAAATGAGGAAATAAGAAATAATAAAAAAAAAATAAATGCAATATATACAAAACCATATCCAGCTCCCAGGATGACAATCGCATCACCAGCAGACACAGGGAAAATCCCAGACTGGAGTCAGCAACAGACAGGAGATGAATTCTGGAACTAGAGTCAGGAGTGCTCGGATCGCGATCGAAGGCAGACGAACAGACAGGGTCCTCCTCAGACGTCGGCCATTGAAGAAAACGCAAGCCAGAGCCCACTTGCCCCTTTGATCCCTTAGCTTTTATACTGAGCGTGGTGCATAGGGGATGGAATACCCTGTTGGTCAGTTTTGGGTCACCTGCCCTGTCCGCTCCTCCCTGTAGGTGTGACCCGTCTACACTTCTCCGCTTCCAACCCTCTAACGGGGGAAATAGCGAAGTTAGCTGACCTTGGTTGTTACAGCAATAAGTATAAGCAAGAGCCTCTGTCCATACCATTCCTTGGTATAATCAGGTCTTATCGCTCTGAGAGTGAACCGTTTCTGAACAATATGCTGTTAATTTCAGACTTTAGTCAGTTAGAAGAGGCCCAGCTGAAAAGTAAAATTACAAATCAGAAAATTGGTTCTGTTTTACTTCAAACCAGGACATGAAGCGACTCTGAGTAGTTCAACTCCAGGACAGCTGGAGTACTTAATCAGAGCTTCACATTCAGAGCAGGGACCCAGTACGGAAGTGCTGTCCCATCTGTTTCACATGCTAGCTTTGCCAAGAGTCTTGAAAAGGCCTCAAAGAAATGGGACCACATCATAATGGCAACCAGCAAGTAGGAATGAGGAACACAGGTGGCCAGAAATGAAGGGTTTAGTCATGTTTTGCTGCCATAAAACAGAAAGTCAGATGAAGGAGTTTGTAAAGTGGGAGTAATGCTACTGAACGTGGAGTTACACTGGAGTAAAATTTCCTCCAGAGAGAAAACAATGTGCGAGCAGACCCAATCTACTTAGTAGATGTGGCCACCACATTTCCATTCATTTGAAATACCCTTTCAAAGCTCTAAACACAATACCTGTAAGTGTTCTGGGGATTTTCTGCCCATTTCCAGGGGTTTATTTGAATGCTTTGATGTGTGTTGCAGAGCCACAGGGCATCTCCTGGGAGACTCCGGTGGAGGGCACAATGAAGGGAGAGTCTCTAATAGAGTCTGACTTGGGACAACAGCCCCAGGAGCAGGAAGAGCACCAAGTGCATCTAAAACTAACCATCGAAGATTTTGTCCTGCACAAGATGCTGGGGAAGGGCAGTTTTGGCAAGGTAAGCATCAGGGGACTAGATGCCGCTGCATAGCTCTGTACATTGCTTATCATGGCACTAAATAGCATGTGGTTTGAAGGCCACTTCAGAAAAAACATCTCCAAGCCCTCAATGAACCCTTGCTCTGGTATGGCTGAGCCTTGAATCCAGTCTTCTCCTTGCATAAGATGAAGATTCTCCTTGCCCTTCCCTCTGCCCCATAAGTTTGCTGTCTTATGAGCATCCATGACGAGAGAGGAAAGCAGCTGAGTAAAACCTTCTGTGCAGGTTGACAGGGCCTGGGCATCCACAGAGAACTACTAGTGGGAAAGATCTCTGTGCTGTCCCCCTTCATGCAGCTACTCCTGAGCAAGCTCAGAGGGAGGCGGAAACATTAGCTGAAAAGTTGAGTGTGGATCACCTCCCCTGCCTAGAGCAGCAGGTCCCCAGCTGGGAACGTTAACTGCTCTTTCCCAGCTCCGATCTGTGCTGGAGCGTAAAGCAAATTTTGCAGCAGCCAAGAATTTGTACTTTTGAAACAAGAACCACCTGTTTTCAGTGGATTCATTAATCTTGATGAATTGTGGATTGTTCCTCCTTCTTGCAGATGTCCCCTGGAAGGGGATTCGTGTTACTCAGTGCCAGCGCAGAGCTGCAGGAAGCAATTTCAGAGGAACTCACCATTGTGTTTTCACAGCCAAGGAGGAGAATGACTATCATTATGTATCACATTGCTCAGATCCCAAACCTTTCCAAGGTGAAAACTGTGCCTTAAAGAAAGGGCTGCATTTTGCATGCTAAGTGAGCTGGAGCAATTGCTGCAGCCAGTTCTTAAACTGGTGAAATATTTGCAGTGTTGGCTTTCCGATACTTGAAAACACTTGGTGTGTCTACACTTTGCCTGGGAAGCAGAGCTGAGACATCTGAGTTAGAGCTAAGCCAAAATACCCCAAACTCCACATCCCAGACTAACCTGGACTCAAGAGCATAGATATCATAAAAACGTTTACATTGGAAGGAAGAGACCTCTGGAGGTCATCTAATCGTTAGGACAACGAAGCTGGTGAGGGCTCTGGAGAATAAATCTTATGACGAGAGGCTGAGAGAGCTGGGATTGTTTAGCCCAGAGAAAAGGAGGCTGAGGAGAGACCTTATCACTCTCTACAACTACCTGAAAGGAGGTTGTAGAGAGATGGGGGTCAGTCTCTTCTCCCAAGTAACAGGCAATAGGACAAGAGGAAATGGCCTCAAGTTGCGCCGGGGGGGGTTAGACTGGATATTGGGAAACATTTTTACACTGAAAGGGTTATTAAGCATTGGAACAGGCTGCCCAGGGAAGTGGTTGAGGCACCATCTCTGGAAGTATTTAAAAGACGGGTAGACATAGTGCTTAGAGATATGGTTTAGTGATTTTTTTGTCAGTGTTAGGTTGATGGTTGGACTAGATGATCTGAAAGGTCTGTTCCAACCTAGGCAATTCTATGATTCTAATCCAAACTGCTGCTGAAAACAGTTCTAATCGGATAAGGTTGGTCAGCGGCTTGTCTAGTCAAGTCTTCAATACCTCCATGGAAGCAGATTCTATACCTTGCTTCAGCCCTCTGGGTTAACATGGACTCTCCAAGCTTGCAAACATCCGCATCTCTCTGCAGTACACCATGTGGGTGTGAAGAAGATGGGCTATTTCATGCCCTTCTGCAACAAACCTCGCCCACAAGTTTCCTGTGTAGGTGTTGCTCCTGGTGCCCTTATTTGCTTGGAGCAAGAGTCACTTCCCCATAGAGGGGACAGGGTGTGCAGGTCTCAGTGCCTGAGGTGTCTCTCCAGCTCTGGGAGCTTGAGGGCCAGACCCACGAGGGAGCCCCCTCTGCACGAGGTCTAGCGTTGCCTACCTGCACCTAGGAAGTCACAGCACAAGTCCCAGATATAACACATTCCCCGATTTCCCCAGGAGAGCAGTGCCTTGCAAAAAAACGGGGGCAAAAAGGGTGCCTGCAGCATCAGCACTGTTAGCATTTCTGGTCATTCACCGCAGAGACAGAGGGAGGCTCTAGGCTCTACTCTCTGTCTAGTGCTACAAAGTGAAATGCAGCAGTAACCAAAAGGGTAAATAAAACTTTTGTCAGGGCTAAAACATGTCTGAGCTTACTCAGTAAATAGTGTCTGGTAGAGAACTTCAAAGACCTCTTTGATGAATCTTACGTATTTATTCAGTCTATGGGAAACAGTGTCAACAGGCTGTTAGCGTAAAGATCAGGACTGGCACTGCCTTCCAGCGGAGAATTCTTTGCTCTACAGTCTCTAAAAAACCCTTCTCTGTTCCTCTGTGTCTCATTTTCCCTGACCATAAAAACAAGTAGAGTTCCTAACTCCTCTGGGATGTGTTTTGCCCCTCCTAGAGAAGAAGTTCTGCAGAAGCATGGTGGACCCAGCCTGTCTGCTCAGGCCTCATGCTAACTGGGAGGAAGGGGAGAAAGTCACATCTGATATAGATCAGTCTAACAAGTGTTAGACGTCAGTTTACACCTGCTGAGGATCTGGCGCAGGGCATTTGCATTTCACATGTTGACAAAGCAATATTCTGTGCTTTGTTATTTAAAGTCATTAAACAGGAAATGTATCTCGTAAGCATTTGCATAAAGATGGTTTCTGTTGTCAGAAGTGTTTGGGTCTCTGACATGTCCGTATGAGAACGTAGCCCCTGCTCTTGTAATCACCAGGATCTTCTCATCCTTCCCCAGGGTTCAGCTTCATAAAACTATCTGGATGTGGGGAACAACCTCAAAGTCTGCAAAGTCGTAGTGGCAGAATTGTGCCATAAACATCAGCTTTTTTAAGGTCTACCCTAGTGAATTCCCCAGAGCTCAGCTCCCGTCCTCGTGTGGCTGTGTGGCCAGCTCTGGGAGGAGATCATTGCCCTTTCTGAGCAGCTGTTTCCACCCTAGGTGTTCCTTGCAGAGCTAAAGAGCACAGACCAGTACTTTGCTGTGAAAGCCCTGAAGAAGGATGTGGTGCTGATGGATGATGACGTTGAATGTACGATGGTGGAGAAAAGAGTCCTCTCCTTAGCTTGGGAGCACCCATTCCTGACTCATGTCTTCTGTACGTTCCAGACCAAGGTAAGACAAGGATCTGTCACCTTCTTCCATGGGGTAAGGATGCTTTGCTGAGATATGGATACTTGGTGCTTAAGTCTGTTAGATGTTAGGGAATAACTTGGACATGAGGTGGTGCTAAAGGATGGGATCTTCAGGTTAGCCACTTGGGGAGTGGCTCCAGAAATTTCATCTGACTTCCCCACATTAACGTAAGGGTGTGTTTGAGTATTATGGCATCCAAGACTGATAGAGGTGACTATGCACCACTATTAAAATCTGCATGCTGGTACCCTGGGCTGAGGATGTGCAAAAGCCACGATGCAGATTTGCACACACTGGTGTTATCTGAACCTCTTGGACCATTAAGTGGTATACTGCAGTGACTAGCCTGGATCAGAGCTAACTAAAGAAATTCTGCTTAAGGAGAATAAACATGCTGCCACTCACTTTAGGAATCTTCCTTTCCCCCAGTTACTGTTAAATTCCTGATTTTTGCAGGACCACTGATGGTCAAAGCTGCAGTTCAGAGGGGCAGGGCAAAGCATCTTCACCTGAAATCCCACTTAGGACTCCAAACCAAAATTGAAGTGACATTTAAATAATGTATATATCTTCATGGTCCTACGTGGCAACAAACCACCAACTGATTAGATTTCCAGAGCCTTTTCTACAGAACCCAACCAATCATCTTAACACTAAAGCACACACAGGGCATAGAAAAAATGGTGGAAGGAAATTTGAGACATTGTCTTGTCTGTCCAACTTACCCAAATCACTTCTGAGAGGTGTTTGCTATCCCAAACCTCGAGTTCAGAGGAACATCGCGCTCTCAAGGCTGCTTATTCAGGGTTTTGTTAGGATGCTCCCAATCCCCGCTCAGTCCCCCGCATCCTGAGCTGCATCAAAAGCAGCATGGCCAACAGGTTGAGGGAGGTAATTCTGTCCCCCTGCTCTGCTCTCATGAGACCCCACCTGCAATGCTGAGTCCAGCTCTGGGGCCCCCAACACAAGAAGGACATGGACCTGTTGGAGCAGATCCAGAGGAGGCCATGGAGATGGTCAGAGGGCTGGACAGGCTGAGAAAGTTGGGGTTGTTCACCCTGGAGAAGAGAAGGCTCTGGGGAGACCTTATAGTGGCCTTCCAGTGCCTGAAGGGGGCCTACAAGAAAGATGGAGAGGGACTCTTTATCAGGGAGTGTTGTGATAGGATGAGGGGTAACCATTTTAAATTGAAAAAAGGTAGATTTAGATTGGATATTAGGAAGAAATTCTTGACTGTGAGGGAGGTGAGGCACTGGCCCAGGTTGCCCAGAGAAGCTGTGGCTGCCCCATCCCTGGAGGTGTTCCAGGCCAGGCTGGATGGGGCTTTGAGCAACCTGGTCTAGTTGCAGGTGTCCCTGCCCATGGCAGGGGGTTGGAACTAGATGATTTTTAAGGTCTCTTCCAACTTTAACCATTCTATGATTCTATGATTTAGTGGTACAAAATACAACTCGGTGTGAGGTTAGGACCTGCTCAGCAAGAGGCTTGCTGCATCTGCAGGGTCAGGAGAAACAAATATAACCTCTGAATTATATATCAGGCACCCGTGGGATGCAGCACCTGTTTAAAGACAGATTAAATTTATAACAGGGAACGTCTGGGAACTGCCATAGGCGGTGTGACACTAAGCCCAGGCATTCATGTTTAACCCCTTCAGGACTGTCGGTGAGGACAACACGTCCTGGGAATGGATCCTTGCCTGGAGAGGAAAGGCATGAAAAAAACACGGGTGCCAGGCTCAAAAACCCAAGTGATCTTTTCCTACACTGTCCTATGGGCAGCATCAGATTATCGTCCTCTTGACATATAGAAAGCATCTTCATCCCAAAACAGTATTACCGCTTTAAAGTTATTTGATCTCTCCATTTTGCCCTCAAGTGCGCAGATACAGAAGCTGGAACGGGGCTGCCCAGGCCAAAGCCGCTCTGGGCCGTGATTGATTTCTAGCCTCTGGTTTTCTCCTCTGACCTTTGCAAGCCAAGCAGCAATCACTCATCGCGTGAAAGTCGTTTAGAGCAGGAGAACTGTGACAAGCCATGGACAGTCTTTCACGGCTCAAAGGACAGTATGGTTCAGTTGTAATATCTTTTAGAGCAATCATTTTAGAAGCCAGGGCACTGCTCTGTAGTCTCTCTCTGGACTTTAGTATTGCAAACTTGAATTTTCAGTTGAAAAATTGATTTTTTTTTTATTTTTTTTTAAGTCATTGTTGGATAGATAAATGCGTGTGCCAATGCCTTTCTGAATCTCTAATGCTTTGGCTTGCAAGATTTCTGAGCTGCTTCAGGTACTGAATGCATCTGCAAAGGACAGTAAAAACAGGAATATTCCTACACTGAAACAAGAACCTCAGTAGTCCTAATGTCTCCAGAGGGAAAAAAGTCATATAATCTGTTGACAGTTCTCTGAGCTCTGGGATGAGTTTCTTCTTGGCCCCAACCCAGGTAATCAGTGAATGCTGAAATATATAAAGCTTGACAGCCCTTCAGACAGGTTTTTGTAGGCACCAGGCACCTAATGCTCCCTTTTATTCCTGCGGAGGCTGAATGATCAGTGGTTTCAAAACTCAGAACACTCGTCATGTTTTGCTACATAAGAATAAATTCAAACGCATGGTGGTTTTTTTCCCCAATCTGTTTTTGAACTTGATGGTTTTATTTTACTGCAGTCGTCTTTGTATCCAGATATTCAGCAGAGATAATTATATGGTGTGAATTTTAACAACAAGCTCAGAGAGCTATTCTTTTTTATTAGATTTAAAGGGACACTGTTATGTTAAAGAGGAGGAAAAACATGTTTATAATTCTATGAAATCCCCAAATTAGTAATGCCAAAATAGTGAACAGCATTCCAGTGCTTATGTTTTATTCTTCTTTTTGCATTTGACTGTGTTCTGTGATAAAAATAGGCTTTACCTTTCTGAAAGTCACTTTTGTTTCTGTTTCTTTACTTCATTGACCAAGTTTTTATTCACACTCTTTACCTAAATGCAAATTAAATCTTGAGGCATTTTGCTTTGTAGCACAAAATAGCAACACAGAAGACTATCTCAACCCAAAAGAGGAGTAATCTTTATTGCAATTTAAAAGAAAACATTACAGAAACATTTCTTTTCTGCTTTACTAATGTATTAACTTTTCAAAGACTTGGTGGTGAGCCATTTTCACATGCTCTGTTCTTTTAATGTGCTTAATACTGACTTTAAAATCTCTTACGTTGGCAGGAGGGAGAAAAGGATTGTAAATAAGAAGTGTGATCCTAATTTAAAAATTCTTAGGTTCTGAAGTGTTTTCCATGAGTATTTTCAGGAGATTTCTCATTAAATTTTCTCCTTGGAGGAAATTGCTATTCCTGCAAAATTTTTCCAAGGGCAATTTCACTTTTCTTCTGTCTTTGTCTTGCCATTAGAGGAACAGGGCAGATTTATTTAACTTGAATCACAGCGTGTGTGTTGGTGCGTGTGGATTTCACACACGTCCAATGTTCAGCTCCATTGCTTGGTTGTGCCATGGACCTTCTAAGCAGCCCTGGATCAGGCCCACATGACCTCCCCAGGCAATGCAGGATCCCTTCAGACCACAGCACAGCTGCAGGATGCTAATGCATTGCAGAAGCCATCCCGCAGGGAGGTGAGGTTGCAAGCCTTGACTTCGAGCACCGCTGAATCACTGAAGAACAATAAAACCATGGACGGACTAAACTAAAAGCACAACAAAAATCTTGGTCATAAGATGAGGTGTTCTATGAGGTCAAACCAGATATCTTTGTAGCCAGCACCCTGTTTTTGGCATTGACTAGGAAGGAAAGCTAAGGAAGAGAGTTCAAGGCAACACGGTGAATTTTCCCGTGTACAAACCATCCCATGCCTTGGTGTTCAGCTATTTGGGAGGCACGATCTAGAATCATAGAATGGTTAGAGTTGGAAGGGGCCTTAAAGGTCATCCAGTTCCAAACCCCCTGCCATGGGCAGGGACACCTCCCACTAGACCAGGTTGCTCAAAGCCCCATCCAACCTGGCCTACTTTTGTGGGGATAGGTCAGCTTGGAAACACCTGATTCAAAGCTAGTTGACCAAAAAAATGTGAATCATCTGATGAGAAAGCTGAGGAAGAATTGGGAAGTTTAGGGAGGCTTTGAGGATTTTGCCTCTTGCAACCAGCAGGCTGGAAAACTGCAGGGTTTCATTCAATCCTGGCCCAGATTTCAACATGGTTCAGCAGAAACAGCATCATCTCAGCAGAGCTTTGGGATTGCAACAAGGCTCTGCCAGAGAAGGTGTGAACAGCTGTAATTATAACATCAAAAATATGAAGTCTTTACAAGACACTTCTAGGTGGTGTCAGCCCATGTGGTGTGAACAGGTGGAGCGTATTGGCAAGGAAAAGAGGGGCCCAGCTCACAAGCATGGGCTTTTTTCAAGTGATAGATGATCGACATGTTAAATACACATATTCTAATTGCCTTCCTGTTGTCCAGCTCTGAGGAAAATTGGCCCAAAACACATTCAGCTTTGCCTGAGATTTTAAAAAGTCTGCAATGTATCTGCTCAGTTCTTTGTCTTGAAAAAGCTGACTTTTTCAATTAAATGCATTATTTTTTTGCCCCTATTTTTCAGCTGATGAAATGTTTAAGTTTCACAAATTTGACTACTTCTTGATTAGTTTTTGGTCTGGTGATTTTTTTAATCTCCAAATTTTCACAGAAGTTTTTATCCAGCCCTGAGAAAATCAGTTTCTTTCCGAGAACCCACCCAGTAGTGATAGGAAAAGCCACTTTCACTTGCACGACGAGGCTGACGTTAACTCAGTTTACCTCTGTGAGTGATGTACTTTGCCTGCTGTGAGCTGTAAACAAGGGTCCTGGGATCCCAGAACCCAAGTGAAAGGAGCTATTGCCAGCCATGTCTGCCCCTTTATGTATACATATGTATTTTTATATATGTGTATAAATAGATTCATATGCTTTGTACCAAGTAGATGGGCACACAAAGCTGAGCATCCCAAATGAGCACTTTAACATGCAGTCAAAAATGCTCACAGTGCAAAGATTAGAACAAAAAAATAAATCATGAGATCAGGGAATAGACTGAATTATTTGACAGCTGTAAGAAATGCTGCCATCTCCAGAAGATAGACCAGAGAACTAAATTAAACCTGAGATTGCTTTAATCTGTAACAAATTGGCTTTGCTAGTCCCCATGTGGTGTAAATAGCAATGTTAGTACCTCCTACGGTCACCTCCTACAAAGGAGTGAGTTTGCATTCGCTGTTTCTCATTGGGAGTAGACAGAGGGAGGGGAGCATGTATTGCTTTTTTTCCCCCTGGATGGGATGCTGTGATGGGACTGCAACACTCAGTTGATGATGTGGTGGAGAAGGGCTGCGGCCTTTGGCTCCCATCTATCCCATGAAATAAAAGAGATGATGAGCGTGGATGAGCACCCAGACTGGGCTGGGCTCAGCTGCATGAAAATGTGAGGCAAGAATCAGCTGCAGGAATTGCACGGTGTCAGACCTTTCTCTTGGCAAGGGCCAACCTAGTTCAATGGGCATGCAGTGGGGTTAGGTCACTGAATATGCATTAAGGAGCCTTCTCCAGGTGAAGCCATTTCACAGAATCACAGAATGATAGGGGTTGGAAGGGACCTCTGGAGATCATCTGGTCCAACTCCCCTGCCAGAGCAGGGTCACGTTAGAGCAGGTGGCACAGGAACGTGTCCAGGCAGGTTTTGAATGTCTCCAGAGATGGAGACTCCACCACCTCTCTGGGCAGCCTGTGCCAGTGCTCTGCCACCCTCAAAGTAAAGAAGTTCCTCCTCATGGTGAGAAGGAACTTCCTGTGTTCAAGTCTGTGCCTGTTACGTCTTGTCCTGTCACTGGGCACCACTGAAAAGAGCCTGGCCCCATCCTCCTGACACCCACCCTTTAAGTATTTATAAGCATTGATAAGATCTCCCCTCAGTCATCTTTTTTTCCAGACTAAATAGACCCAAATCCTTCAGCCTTTCTTCATAAGAGAGATGTTCCAGTATTTGCTCAGGTAACTGCTCTAAATAAGGGTAAAGCCACGCTGTCCTGCAGCATTAATTATTCTGTTACTCATCCTCCTGGAAGCCCGGGGAAGAAGAATTTTTGCTATTCTGTAAATGGTGTTAAATTGAGTATTTGTATGTATGCAAGTGCTTTCAAATGCAAAGAAAACAAAATCTGAAAATCTCTGCAGAAAAGTGTTCTGGAGGGCTTCCAGCTGGTTTGAGGATTTTAAGAGCCTGTTATAGGATTTACCTTCAAAAGATCAATTTAAATGCTGCCTGCTTTATACTCATTGTTTATAAAGTTGAAAGCATCTCTAATAGTGACTATTCATTCTCACAGCCGTGGCATGCAGAACAGAAGCAGGTTGGTTTAACTCCATCCCTGCCACATCCCGGGGAGGCAGAGAGAGCAGGTGGCTCTGCAGAGAGGAACTCAGCTCAGCACAGGCACGGAGGGACTGATGGGGCAAGAAACGGAGTTCTTGCAGTAACCAAGTCTTTCACCACCTGGCAGGACTGAGTCGACTAGGGAACCATGTTATTTTGCGTGCAGGATGCACACCCATGTGTGCCTAACTGTGTGTTGTACAACATCAAGTTGCACGGTTCTGCCTCCCGTAGAAGCATCGTTTTGTCCTCCTGCAGAGGGGTTTGTTGTGTTCCTTCTGTTACAATGGAGAAGGCCACTGGAAAATTACCTAGAACTAGGGAATGACTGACATATGGATATCCTCAAGACAACTAGTGCCAGCTGCCCTGGGGCAATGTCCATCACTGAGCGCAGGAAATGCCTTTGTAGTCCTTGAGCTCTGTGGTTGTAAAAGGTGGCCCCAAACTCTGCTGTAAGACCAGAGCACTGGAACAGGCTGCCCAGAGAGGTAGTGGAGTCTCCTTCTCTGAAGATATTAAAAACCTGCCTGGATGCATTCCTATCCAACCTGCTCTAGGTGAACCTGCTTCTGCAGGTGGGTTGGACTAAATGATCTCTGAAGTTCCCTTCCAACCCCTGCAATTCTGTGGTTCTGTGTGATTCTATTCTCTTGTGCAAGTCTGGAACCATGACCAAAAGTTTGACTTGAGTGTTTGCTACCCGAGGATGCTCTCATAGTGAGGGTGAGGGTGTTCCCAAGCATCCTTCAGAGATGTGTAGGTCTCAGCACTGAGGAACAGCATTCCTGATTGTTTGCTTAGCATCCCTGAGCTAGAACCATCGCAGAGGACAGGGGTATGATACAGTCATGCCATCCCAGCTGCCACGTCTTGAGAAATACCCACTTAATGCACTCGCACCTGCTCCAGGTGCTGACAGACTTCAGAGCCTGGCAGTAGCAGACAGGAGCCATCAAATAACTTTCCCAGGACAAGAGGAAGTGTAGGTCGGAGCCTGTCTGCAAACACGTTCTCCATGCTGTTCTAACCCTTTAACCTCAAGCACACTGTTGAATTTTCGGTGGTTTCAAGCATGGGTTTTGCCGCTTCCCATTTTTAACGTGTTCTATGGCTCTGTAGATCTGAGGTTTAGGAAGCTGTCTCAAATAATTTGTTGCAGCTTGCACTGCTTGATTATATCTCATTACTCATAATGACATACTTAGGGCTGATCTCAAGCAATTTTTCTTCATGAGCCATTCCAGACAACTGACCTTCATAAGAAGCAAGGGGAACATTGAAGTCTCAGAGCAGAAAAGTCGGAGTAATGCCATCTTTTCTTTCATCACTCTATAGAACCTGGTAGACCATGGACTTCAGTGTTAATCATGCCTAAGTCAAGTTTGTAGCCTTCAGCTTCATAGCTTTAGACAGTTGAGCAACAGAGTTCGTATAATGATCTTTGGATGCCAATCAGTCTGAGTGAGAGGTAGCCCACCTTTTCTTTCCTCAGATGGCAGAAGGATGCTGCCAAAGCCCCCATTGTGTAGCCAAACTCAGTGGACTTCCCAGAGAAACTCAGGGGTTTTCTCCTTCCCAGGAAAAGGAAACACTGAAGCTGAACCTAGCCTATTTCAAGACCCATGAGGTTTTTTCTGTCCCAGTGTGATACATGTGGCTACTGGTCTGTTGTTGGCTAAACCTCATCACCTCCACAGAATCACAGAATGATAGGGGTTGGAAGGGACCTCTGGAGATCATCTAGTCCAACCCCCCTGCCAGAGCAGGGTCACCTTAGAGCAGGTTGCACGGGAACGCGGCCAGGCAGGTTTGGAATGTCTCCAGAGATGGAGACTCCTCCACCTCTCTGGGCAGCCTGTGCCCGTGCTCTGCCACCCTCAAAGTAAAGAAGTTCCTCCTCATGTTGAGATGGAACTTCCTATACTCAAGTTTGTGCCCGTTACCTCTTGTCCTGTCACTGGTCACCATTGAAAAGAGCCTGGCCCCATCCTCCTGACACCCACCCTTTAAGTATTTGTAAGCATTAATAAGATCTCCCTTCAGTCATCTTTTTTCCAGACTAAAAAGCCCCAAATCCTTCAGCTTTTCTTCATAAGAGAGGTGTTTCAGTCCCCTAATCATCTTAGTAGCCCCGTGTAACTTTACAAAGAGCATCTGTTCAAGTGTTTTCTTGAACAGGCTCCTGAGCTCACATTGCTTCCAAGATTTATGCATTTCTGTACTAAATTGCCCATCTCCATTTGGCTTTCTTACTTGCTTAAACTGACTTATATGCACAGACCTCTACAGATGCAAGACCTTCAAACTGAAAACCTGCACCCATTTGGTTTATTGGCAAAATTTGTATTTGTTCCCTGGGAGGCCAGATCTGGCCCTGTGCTTCTCGGATGACAGGTGGGGTTTCCAGCCATACATCCATTTAAATAAGAGTACTGTAATTAAAAGGATCTGGCTAAAGAAATTGCACAAATTAGAGCAGACAGCTGTTATTTGAAAGGAACAAACACTTGTTTTTTTTAAACAGCCAGCTCTTGGCTTGCTGCCAGAGATGCTAACATTGGATCTTATGGATAAAAATCTTCCTTGAACTGTTAAAAATATAAGTGAAAAGAACTCTCTTCCCACCCCCCAAAAAAAAAAAAAAAATCAGCAATACACAACAAGGAGAAGATATTAGAAAACTTTAGCATAGCATAGGAATGACTAACTTCAGATGTGTACAGAACAGAGAGAGGCTTTTGAGAAAAAAAATAATACTGCATCCATTTCATTTTATCCATGCATTTGTGCACAAAAGCTGAGATCCCTGAAACGGAAGTTTAAACTGGGAGCATAACTTATTGCACAGATACTCTTCTTCCAGAAAAAGGAACGCTTTGTAGGTGCAATTCCAAGTGGAAGGGATTGGTCTGAATCAGCCTCCAGCTTCTGTTGAGGGCCTGATGGTGAAGTTATGGCTCATGAAGCAGCATCAAGGATTGGAAAAGGAATGTTGGTCATCGGATCTGCCCTTTATTCAATACAGAGATTCCCCCCATCCTTCCTCTGTACCAGCAGGAGAGTTTTCCACTGCCCTGGTCAAACAACTGATGGTCGCATGCTTTCAGGCTTAAAATCAAGCATGTGCTTAAAAGGGATTACTGCATCTGGCCAGTGTCTCTGATAACTTGAAAAAGTCAGACCCATGTGCCTCCACAGAAGACGTGGAGGAATGCAGGCAACACCAGCTTGAGATGACTCCACTGGATGGATAATGCACTGGGTTGGAAACCACAGGAGACCTGGGATTTACTTCTGCCTCTTCCATTATTCCCCCAGGAAGCTTGTCCTTCTGTTATACAGGCACTGTAGAGTTACTCATCCCCTTCGAGTGAGCCTTGAGGTCTGCTGGTAAAAATCAATGGCACCAGCTGGTTATTAAGTGGATTTGCAATGTTTGCTAATGCTGTTTATACAAATCAGAGCAGGGAGGGTGAGTACGGGCTTAGAGAACAAAGAGGAAAAATGAGGAATCTGAGAAAGAAACTGCCTTCTTTCCAAAACCCTCGCTGTAATCTTTTCCTTCCTCTTTTTGAGTGTTTTCTGTGTGGGTTTGGGTTTTTGTTTTTTTGTTTTTTGTTGTTGTTTTTTTTGTTGTTGTTGTTGTTTTTTTGTTGTTTTTTTTTTTTTACTTTTATCCCGCCCTTCCCCACCCCTTATTGTCATCTTGTCTCATTCTCTAGGAAAACCTCTTTTTTGTGATGGAATACCTCAATGGAGGAGACCTCATGTTCCATATCCAGAGTTGTCATAAGTTCGACCTTCCCAGAGCAACGTAAGATGTTATTATTACCTTTTGGCTTGCACGATGCACACATGGTCAAAGCAAAAGCAGCAGCTGTAGACACCAAGGATCCTGATTTTATTCCCAATTCTGCTACTGTCTTGTAGAGGAAACCTTAGGCAAATCATTTGACCTCTCTGCAGCTTACCCAACTGCAAAGTGGGGATAGTGCTTGTGCTGGAAGCAGAATCACTCTCTATCCCAGCTCTCTCCAAACTGAACAAAACAGGCAGGTCATCACCCTGACTCAACGATGGACTTGGAGCAAGTCACTTCCTCTCCCTGTCCTCTTTCCCCTCCCACAGAAGGCTTTTTAGAGCCCATCCAAACGTCTGATTTCAGTCATACGTGACCTTGCTTTGCATTCTTGGTCAACCAGGGAAGCTATTTCTGTCTGGAAGCGTTACAGACGCTGCTACACCCTGTGCAGCCTTGCATCTGCCTGCAGGCTTTTCCTGTAGCCTGCAAACCGGGGACCTCCTTCTGGCCTGTGACCTGGCTCCTGTATTTTGCACTGAACTCAGCATAGTCCCACACAGTCAACATCTGTTCAGAGCTGAGAGTTGAGCTGGATAGAAGCTGTCCCTTAGGCTGCCCTGCTTGCTAGATCAGTCCCCTTCCCAGGACTGCAGACCCTCAGGCATAGAGGGGCTCCAGAAGGACCATCCAATTCACCTGACATCCAAGAGCCCCAGGCATGCCTAAGACCTTATTTACATGGCCCATGGATGAGGGTCATTTTTAACAAACCTACAGGTTGCTGTGAATTACAGCAGCCCTGGGGTTACTCTTTCTTATACTTACTAAGTTCTTGCTCAGCTCATAATTGGAGGCACCAATAATGACATTATGGATCCAATCCATCCACCCCAGATTTACCATCATCAAAGAAATCCCACAAATGCATTTTCAGCTATCTGTGGAACCAAATATCTTGTTCTTTACAGCCCTGGGTGGTCTGTAACCAGGCTGCAGGACCTGCTTGAGCTGAGGTTCCCGATCCAGTGATCAGAGGTGAAGCTGCTGTTTGTTAGAAGTAATGGGATTTTCCCCTTTAAGGTTCAAGGGGGGGAAAAAAGAGCTAAAACCTATCAAAAGTGAAAAGTGTAAATTTAAACAAAAAATTAATACACCAACAGAAAATTAAAAATTTATTTTAAGCTTTGATTAAAGTAAATAGAAGAATTAGAATAAATGAAAAGTGCTTTTAATCCTTGTGTGAGCAAAAGGTATTTTAAAAGTCAATATTGAAACCACTATAGGAATTAATTTCTATTTAAAAATTAAAAAAAAAAACAAACCCACATTTAAATCAGTGTTTAATTTGATGATTTTTTCAAAAGCCTTTGAATGCTCAGAATTAAGGGGCAACACATTGAAGACTGAAGGAGCAGAGCTGTACAATAGTTACATTCCCTTCTGGGAGAGCACTTTCATTGTGCGATGGCTTCAGCCTTATGATGCCTCTTTGCAGCAGGATGAAGGTGTCCTTTAGGCAGAACTGTGTTGAGAACAAAGATCTCAAACTCAAAAAGACTCCAGCCACTAGCTAGTTCACGTCTTTCAAAAGCAAGTCATAAATCTGAGCAGCGAAGAGGTCTGTTTGACAAGCCAAGGAGACTGACTGTGGTCCCCAAACCCGGATGCCCACCTGCCTGTCCCATTGCTGGAACCACTCCACCGTTTGTGCAGCAGCTACTGAACATGGCAAATTATAGCTGCTCTTCTGCAGTAATTTGCAGTTTGCAGCCTGGTTCATCACTGTAAATCACTGATTTACTTTAAATATCTAAATAAGGGATAGATACCACCCGGTCTGCCACCTTTGCGACAGGGACCATATCTTGAGGTGAGGCAGGGTAGGCAATAGGAGCTGGGTGGTGGTTTTTTGCTCCACAGCTGATCTGGAGACATCCTTAGACACTGAAGGACATGTCCTCAGAGTCAGTTATGTATAAAAAAAAGGCGGCTAGCCATGCAGCGTGGCTTCTAAATCCCTGAAGATGAGTAGACTCCAAATCCCTACTGTTGCACAAAGTGGTTTCAGTGGGAGTTGGGCTGTTAGCCATGTGGCATGCTTTCGGGAATCTCACATCATCCATCAGTTACCTGTAAAACCCAGTTACCCCGAGCCTTCTGGAGACTTCAAGCCTTCTGGGAACTTAATGAAATTTTGGATCCTGTGGAGACAAAGTTTCCATTGTTTTGGGTCTAGTTGAAAACGCCTGTTGGGAAGCATCCGTTCTAACTTGTGCCTTCTGTCACTCAGGTTTTATGCTGCTGAAATCATATGCGGGCTCCAGTTCCTCCATTCCAAGGGCATAATATACAGGTAATTTTACTCTTTAATGTCTAATGTGCTAAACCTTTTCTGCTTTCCCTGCAAGCACTAATGGTAACTCAGAGACTGTTGCTTGGATGTACTTACTGGTATTACATTTTTATGCAGATTTCCTTTCTACAGAGTCTGGCTGGTTTATTTCCAAGAGATAGTGTAGAAAAGGCAGTTTTGAGCCTTTTTTGAGAATCCAGTCCTATTTCAGTTAACATTGAAACAAGCCCTTTGATGCATTTACACTGAGTCACTCATATAGCACCCAGCATAGGCACCCAGTTTAAGCTTTCCATGTCATAGATAAGGTCAAGCTAGCCATGAGAAATTTGGTGTATCTGCTGTGCTGATTACCCTGGGACAGTGGTGACAAGCTCAGGAAACAACAGGAGGGAGACAGTGATATAGCTTATTTTTTGGGTTATTAACAGGTCTGCTGTGCACAGTTCTGTGGGGAGATGGGATTCATCAAAGGGCGGGTGTGAAGAGGATGGGGCCAGGCTCGTTTCAGTGGTACCCAGTGACAGGACAAGGGGCAACGGGCAGAAACCGGAACATGGGAAATTCCATCTGAACATAAGAAAAAACTTCTTTACATTGAGGGTGGCAGAGCACTGGCACAGGCTGCCCAGAGAGTTGTGGAGTCTCCTTCTCTGGAGACATTCAAAATCCACCTGGATGCTCTAGGTGACCCTGCTTTGGCGGGGGGGTTGGACAAGAGGATCTCTGAAGGTCCCTTCCAGCCCCTATCATTCATGATTCTGTGATTCATCTCACCTACTGCGGCGATTGAGAGACGGGACATAGCTTGATGCAAGCAAGGTGTCGATTTATTGTGTGCAACAATTCCTTTATATATACTTACATTGGCTACGTGTTTTAAACAGATTGGTCCTTTTGAACATACACTGCTCGCGCGGCTGCATCTGATTGGTCAGTGATATACTATCATGCTAGCAAACATATCTTATCTTTTGAGGACACAGTTCTTAACACCTCTTTTAGCCGGGCGCCTGGAACTTGCTTATCTCGGTGTTGCAACATTTGTTAAGTTCCTGCCTTCAGGGTCTTGTTTAGTCCTTTTATGGCCATGACTACCTTCAGTTTCCCATGGTTTATGGGAAAGTCCCAACACGTCCCCACCTATTAATTGAGCAGCACTGGGGCTCTGCTCTTCAGGCCCCATCCCACAACCTACCATCATGAATCTGAGCTAGCCACCCAAGATTTTCTTGTAGTAAGTAGAGGAGTGGAGTGGGCTTTTTAACATTCATCAAACCTGTGTTAAAGTGTGTATGAGAAGTACCCATTTCTACCAGTGGGCTCCACAGGGAGCTGGTGGTGACTAGGTGGGACACTGCAGGCAGCTGCTCTCAGACAGAAGACTCCTCTCCCAAAGTTACTTAGTCCACAATGCCTCAATCTATCAAATCCCGAGGAGGAGGAGAAATCCTCTGCTGCAAAATTGCCCACTGCAGCTTCCGCTTGACTTCCCTAGGAGCTTCAGTTATACATGGATGCTTGGATCTAATGCACAAGTGATGTGGTTCAGACCTATATGAAAGGACAGAGACAAGTTGGGAGCAAGAAAGGCTGCAAAAATCAGGCCACATTCTGCTTTCCCATGGCCAAAAGGAGGAACTGAATTTCTGGGGAACTTTAGTCCAGCTCCTCTTCATGGCAAAAGTGAGTTACTACATTGCAGCCTTCTGTAAAAGCAGGAAGCAAATAGCTTATCACAAACAAATGAGAAAGCTCACTAAAACAACGGTGTTTGCCGAAACCAAAATGAGCTTATTTCAATGTTTGTCATGTAGTGTGAACATTAGAACAAATGCTAAAAGTAAATGGCTTGTTTGCAATCCACTCTCCCATTAAAACTCAAGCTTTGATTCATATAAACTCGCCTTATTATTCATTATCAGTACTCATGTGGGAGCCATTTATAGTCTTTATTGACCAATGATGGTGTTTGCATAAACATGAGATCAATATCAACGGCATTAAGCTAAGATGATCTCTGGGCTCTCAGCAAGTTTCAGGCTCTAATTATTGTTCTGGATGACTGAAGGGAAACATTTTCTGAAGTGCCCAAAGCACTTAGCCATGTCTGTCATTTTTACTCAGACTTCTCAGAAGAGTTGATTAAAAGTACCTGCAGGACATGGTGAGTTTGTGGCAAGACTGTTTATGCTGACATTTTGTTTATAATTCACATTTTTATTTGGAATTGCTACAGCAATGGTGTGTCAGGGCCTGGGACCTGTTTCCTTGTGAAAGGGGAGAGATGATTAGTCTGGAGCCTTGGGAAACATGGGCATAGTGGGATAACTAGGCTTTGGGTAGCATGGTGATAGGAAGAAATAGCTCGTTCTCAGGAATCAGTGGGGCATTGCTTTGGGTATCAAGTTTTGAGAGAAAAGATTTAACCAGTCCTACTCTTTTTTTCCTTTTTTCATTGAAGACAATGACAACGAGGTCAGTTGAGAACTCACAGCCATCAGTATCTCAGTCAAAGCTAACTAAGCACTTAGGAAAGTGAACAGGAATAATTTTTGAAACTACATCACTTGCGATGTCATAAGAATAATGAATCCAGCTGTTCTGTCTCATGCAGCCACGTTTGGAAATGTTGGCTTAAATTTTAATGAATGAGCTGAGGCGTTTTTGGCAGAAACTCCAATTCCTGGAGCCAATGAGTTTGAGACTCATCAAAATAATGAAAGCGAACTGTAGGTGATGGGTTTTCTGTTTTGCTTCTATCTACCAGATGAATAAAAGCAGTGTTGGCAGCCAGAGACTGATCTCAACGGTGTAACTAAAATAAGTCATTCCAGCTGGAAATTGTGACAACATGAGTGTCTGCCACTTGGAAGGCAAATGTCTCGGTTGTCTCTACGTTTCTTTTTGATTGATGACTCCCACTTTTTCTTGGGCCATATTCTAGCAGCAATGAACAGTTGCCCCATGACAACAAATCGGTGTGTAGCCACTACGAGGTCTCCCACCCTGACTGGGACCTGGCCGAAGAAAGACGAGGAGCTTTGCACAGAGGGAGGCTGAACAGCCATCTTCCCTGCAATTGTAGGTGATCATCTCAGGAGCATCACGCATTAGAAATTACCTTCTTTGAGGGAGTCAGAGCCATTTCTGAAAAAAAAACCCACGTTGTAAAGCAGTTCTCACCAGGAGGGTAGCTCTATAGCAGCTTCATGGTTAGGACTCTTTCTTGAGATGTGGAAAATGTGCATAGGCTGTAAATCAGCAGAGGTTGGAAAGGACCAGTTGTATCCTCAGCTGTGGGCACAAGTAAATGTTGTGTCTGGGTCGATAACACAGGATAGACAGTGCAGGAACGTGGGTGCTCTGAGACCAGGTAATCCAAATTCTACCTACATCCCAGGTGAAGTGCAACATCACTGTTCCAAACATCTGTTTGAGTCATTATTTCAAAGAGAAGCCAAACTTTTAGGTAAGATATAAAAAAATTAACATAGAAGCTATGCCAGCCTTCCTTTCTTTCTGCCTTTTTCTTTCTTTCTGTACATGCTTTTCTCCCCTTTCAGAGGTTGTTCCCACGTGAGAACCTCTTTGTTCTCTGTCAATGGCCATGATTCACCAGCTCACTTGCTTTTATTTCCTTCTCTGTGCATTTTTTTTTTTCTCTCTGGGCTTTTTTTCTTCCCACAATATCTCAGAGCCTGAAACCTCTGACAACAGCTTGGCAGCTGTGTGTGAAGGGCTTTGTAAATCCCCAGGGCTCAGATAGCGCAGCCCAGCAGTGAAAGGTGGTGGGTGTTCTGCTGACGTCTGGGATTATTCTGACCCTCTGCAAGCCATGCAGGGCTTGTGCGTCCTTACCTCTTCCAACGTTTGTAGAGCCTGCACTGGGAGGGACGTCTGGCAGCAGCTTCAGAGAGAGTACAGAAACTCCCAGGAAAGGAGAAAGTGAGCATTAGCTGGTCCCATCTTGCTCACCTTCTCCAAGCTGTGTTAGGGCAGAAGCACCAGCTGGCACAAAGCTCTTTTTAGCTTCACTATTCTGCATCCTCGAAGGAGGCAGCTTTTAGAAGATGTCTTGGGTAAAGTCTTCTCCAGCAAATGAATCAGTGCTGCACCAGGAGGAATGAAGAAGAGGGATATTGAAGTCTAAGAGAGCAGCTCCTCATTCAGCCCACAGCCTTTCTTTGTAGGCACATGTAGGCACTGCATAGATGCAGATAACAAGTTAATAAGTGTGACCTGTTAAAATAACTTGTGTGGCTCTGTAACACTTTAAAGGAGGGGTTTCCTTCTCTTCCTCCGCAGAGACTTGAAGCTAGACAACGTCCTCTTGGACAATGAGGGGCACATCAAAATTGCTGACTTTGGGATGTGCAAGGAGAACATGTTTGGAGATGCAAAGACAAGTACTTTCTGTGGGACTCCTGATTATATTGCTCCTGAGGTAGGTGTGGGGTCCAGGGAAATCAACAAGCTGCTGTGGGACAGAGAACATGTCTTAAGACATGACTGTTGGTCAGTGGTGGAGGGTGCAAAGAGTAATAATCTGCTTTGAGCAGTTCCAGGCTAGAAACTGGATTTCAGTTTGACTCAGAGTCTGCATTGCTGTCTGGCATTGCATATTTTTGTGGCTAATTCATTTTTTGTGCAAATGGGCCTGGGAAGCAAATGGTGCTTGGCTTAACCAAGAAACAGAATGCTTACCATTACCATTAATCCAGTTGGGGCCATGGAAGAAGAAGCTCCAAGAGGTAGGTCCTGCAATTCAGGGACAGAAACAGTATGAGGAATGGGAAACGTGTTCCCTAGATAATTAAAAATAGGCTTCCATGGCTGAATGAGCTCCTTGATAGCTGGTAGGGAGCTATGGCCACTTCTAAGGGATGATGTTCATCACAACCTAAGAGACAAAACAGAGACAGGTGGGACAAAATGCCCACCTGCAGCTGATTTTCCCTCCTCACTGATCACTTTTATATAGAGAAGAGAGGCTGTGTCCACAATAAAGCAGAGATTTGGGTTCACTTTCCCTCTAGGATGTCCTCTGATGCTTGAATAGGGATGGTACCCATAAGCTTTGACTTCTCTCTTACTCAGACAGATTCTTAACTGGCTGCAAACACAGCCTGCATCACGAGCATCCTCCCAGAGCTGTATAAGGCAGTATATCCTCTGAAAAGGCTATGCCATCAGAGGCATAACCTGAAAACTAAGCACAGGCTTGAAGGTCTGTTTAGATCTTAAAACAACCAATAGCTGCTTGTAAAAGGGATGGAGATGCTGGGAGACATAAACATGAGAGTGGTCATACATCCTGATTTTTCCCCTCTAAATGCCAGCAGTCAGAGGAGAGGTGTTGCTGTCTGGAGGACAAGTGGGACCCGACCTGTTAACTCAGGGCTCTGGACAACCTGCTTCTCTGCTTTGGCTGTGTACCGTGCTAGAGCACCTCATGTCACTGCATGAATCCATCCCTGGAGGACATGCCTCCACAAGTTGCCTCTTGGTGAAGGAGGCTTTAAAATTAGAGATGATGGAGTTGTATAGGGGGAGGCTATGCTTGAGTTAACAAGGGCAAGGCAAAGCTTGCAGTTTGTGTTAAGGTTCTTCTCTGTCCCCATGACTCAGGAAGGCCGGGGCTTGCATGGAGACGGTCTCCAAGCTCCATGCAAAAATATACCAACAGTTCCTCTTCTCCTTCTGCAGTTGATATCTACTGATACTTGATGGAGAAAAGATGAACCTGGCCTCCATGCACCCATGCAATAAAACTGGGTGGTCACAGACACCAGACTCCAGCTTGCCCATAGCAAGAGCTTTTGCCCATCCCCTTATTTCTTTCCGTTTTTTCCCAGACAGAAACTTTTTTCTTTTTTTTTTTTTTTCTAGTAAGTTTAGATATTTCAGACTAGATCCCTCCAGAAAAGAGAAAGTTCCCTTAATCTGGTGACTTTACACAATGATAGATCTTACTGTGGAGAGGCTTTGACTAATTAGGTGGCAAATTGGGGACAAAGAAAACATTTTTCAGCTCAAAGCAGAACCTACAAGTCATCCATGCATCATGTCCGACATCACTCTGAAATCCATTTATTTGCCTTTCAAGATCCCATTTCCTGATTTTAGTGTTTTCATGATGGATATTGGTACTTTCCAAATAGCTTTTAAAGCTTTTGGTTTTTACCCCTCCACTGTAATTCATTGATGTTTTACTGTGCACCAAGGGCTCGATTCTGATGTCGGTTACACCACTGCTGGCACAAAGGCTGGTCTCTTCAAATCATTTGGATTTGTATTGCCTAAGAGCAGGTGTAAGTGTGCTCTGCAATCAAGCTGTAATTGTCTTTTATTCCACTTCAATATGCTTTTATTTTAACCCAAAAAAAGGCTATTTTCTGATCCTAAAAAAAAGAGAGCCAAGTGATAATCCATTATCTGTGATTTTACTTCATAGAAAAGCGAAAGACTAAAATAGCTCAGAGTTTTATTTCTGCACCATCATTTATTTTAGAGATTCAATGAGTGCATATAAAACATTTTACCTCTAAATTGAAAGCACTGCTAGAGTTTATGGATCATCTCTCCCGCCAGAGGCAGGAGCACTGGACTTTTTGTCAGTATTTCAATGCAGCTGGTAGCACTGTAATTTGTTACAGACCCAGCACCTTGGCTACAGCCGTGCAAATAAGGGGGCTTGGGGTCAGTAGACAAGCAATTTTTTTAATTTCAGAAAGTATTTGAAAAAGAAAAGAAAAAAAAAAAAAGATTTAACCTGAAATGAAATTGCTGAGTTTATTTATTTTTTTTCCAGAGAATTGTGAAGATAATAAATCTTTTCTTTCACTGCCATAAAATATATAATTTCAGTTTCCGAGCATTTTATACTTTAAAAGGTAAAGCCTTATAAAAATAATGTGTCTTTTCAGGAGGAAAGGTTGGGATGATTTTCTTTTTAAGTGATTCAGAAGAAATGTATTAGGAAGTCTTGCTGATTCCTTTTTTTTGGTTCTGAGTGAAACACATTGTATATATTGCTTCTTATATTCAAATAGCTTTTTTTGTCCTTTTTGGGTCTCTTCTTTTGGTATTTTTGGAGACAGCTGTGTTAATCATGAGGACTCTACCTCAGTTTGGGTTTAGACTTCTGATGTTAAGGTCCTGCGTTGCTAGATGCTACAGGTACATCAGAGGGGGATACTTCTCCTTCTCACCTAAAGTGAGAAAATTCATCTAAAAATGAAGCATTAGATGGCATTTTATAGTCTTGTAGAAGGACAAGCATCCCAGAAGATAAGTCAACCCTTCCTATCTAAATCAGTTAAATCAATGTTTTCCCTCCATTGACTATAGAGAGGCTCTGGATAACTAAATTAATAAGACACATAACTTTTAGGCAATAAGATGAATCTGGGCCCAAGTGGCAATTTACATGCAATGAAGACAAGGTATGAAAACAGTCAAGAAATTACTCACCCACTTCCACTGTACCTCTGAGACAGCGGTAAAGATCATCTCTCTAAATCATAATTTTTCAACTATCATCAGTTTCACATGTACTGATCTGGATACTTGTTTTCCCTGGTATTAAGCCATCTCCAGGGCTTGTCATTGATACCTACACCGTAGCTATAGTATAGGGTATCACATTGCAACCAAGCTGTGAGCTCAAGAGTAAAGATTGTGCCTTAAAATGAATTATTCCCCTCTCCAGCTCTAAAATCCTGATAAGGATCCTAGATATCATAGTCATTACATGTACCTTTAGACATCTGCAATGTAAATATTTATATGTGAGCAAGTTGTCTATGCTTCTTGCAACCAAAGGAGACAAATAGGGAGTTGTATTTTACAGCAAGTAGATTTTTAGCTGGATGTCTAAAATTGGACTATTTCTCTTCCTTGACTATAAAAGGAGCTAACGATAACTGGTTCAGTTCTAGGTATCTCTATAACAGATATTTAAAGGCAGGTGAGATTAATTTTGCTTCCCCAGAGGGGACGTGTGAGAACTTGGTAGTGTCTGGCCAAGTTTGTAGGGGAAGAAAAGGCCACATCCTTTCTTAGGGGAGGTCATCACTCCAGCCACCCCCCTGGCCCCCACATATTGGATGTAGCCTTCACTTTATAGCTGATACAGAAAGGCACAAAACAATGGACTGACTGAGGACAAATTCCTGTTCCTCTACCTATAACTCAGTTGCCCTCAAGTGGACAGATCAGCGACTGCTTTCTCATGTTTCTCCTGGGACAGATGTTGCTGGGAGACATTCACACCATTTCTATGGACTGATAGTCCTAAAGTACCCTTACACTGCCACACTTGTAATTTTAAAATACAGTTTGTGTGAGTTAAATAAGTCTCCAAATGCTAATGCTTAACCATTTGTCTTCTTGGACTTCATAAGCCTGATTTGAACCCTTGGGATAACTTGGAGAGCAGGCAAAAGATGACTTGCCTTCCTTCTTATGTTTGAGATCTCTCTGGTAGCCATGGATTTGTTCAAATAACTAAAGGGTTACATGCAACCTGTAAGCTGTAGCGTGAAGGACTCTTTGGGCACCCAGGTGTGGCTGTGACTTCGAGCCCTTGGCAAGCACCTCTGCTATCCCACTCAGTACAAAGCAGCAGTTGAAAGGTCAGGGTCTAGCCACCCTTCTGAAGTTGAAATACTCACATCAGACATTTTGCATCTGTCTTTGTTGCTCCTTCCTTTGGGTAGATATTGCTGGGGCAGAAGTACAACACGTCCGTTGACTGGTGGTCCTTTGGTGTCCTCCTGTATGAGATGCTTATTGGCCAATCTCCTTTCCATGGCCAAGATGAAGAGGAGCTTTTCCAGTCTATCCGTATGGATAACCCGTTCTACCCTCGTTGGCTTGACAAGGATGCAAAGGACATTTTGGTGAAGGTAAGAATTATCACACATCAAACTAAAGTCTTTTGCCAGAACTGTCATCTTCGATTTGTACATCTTCAGCTGTTGTTCAGAGAAACAAATGTAGTGTGTTAGGACCAGAAGGAGTCACTTTCTTGTCTGTGGACCTCAAAGCACACCTGACCTAAGTCATAAGGCCATCTTTGTGTCTTTTTTCTCCTGGGCTTCGATGTTGGCTCCTCACATCCAATAAGTAGGATCAGGGGGTATCAGGTACCAGCAGAGATCAGTTTCTTTGCAGAGCAATCTTTTAGGTGCACGTTAACTCCTGGAAAAGATATTCTGCCAGGCTTCAAACTAAGGGTTACAGTGACTTCCTTGGAAATTATGGGTTTGAAGCAGTTCTGGTACCTCTGAGATATGAGGACACCTGGGGTAGATTGCTTTGGTGTTCAGCTTGATCTTCGTAAGAGTATATTTTACATCTTTGCACTGAGCTAAAGAGCAGGTTAACAAAGCCTGAGCTGTGTCCTGAAGTAGCAGAGCCCACTGAAGATAGCAACACCATGTCATCTGGACTTTTGGCCCTTTTAATCTCCTACATCGTGTCCTTTGTGAGTGGAGCACTCTTCTGTTTCCTTCTAATGAGCATCCTCCTTGTCTTTTAGGTTCCCTTCCATCAATACACCAATTTTGTCATTTCCTCCTCCTCAGCCCCATGCCATTTAGCGTTGTGGCATTTCTGGTTTGGGATGCAAATTATTCTAGAATTGCAAGATAAAAATGCAATGAAGTCACAACTAGTCTAACAAGTTGCCTCCCCTCAGTTGGGCTTTGGACTGATGTTGAACATGAACTAAGCATTTTAACTCAAGATGGAGCATGGTCAGAGGGCATGCACAGAGGCTGTTGTGGTGTAACTTGTTCATCACAAGATTTTGGTCATATTTGACTGACAGTCCCTACCTTGACTTTTGCATTTACAAAGCGGCAGGACAGCATACAGCATTCCACTGCAAAAAAAAAAAAAGGAGAACAGATTATTTTAGCACGCGTGCTGTGCGCAGCAGGGCTCTGATGTTTAGGTATCACGATAAAATGATAATAATGAAAACAATCAAAAGCAGTTGTTCCAGAAGACATACCATAGCAGACAGATTTTGAATGTCTATTTCTGGGACATATGCTGCCATCTTTCTGCACAACCAACCTGTACTGCTGTCAGGATTAGAGATAGTAATCATCTTTATGCCTTTGCACCCAAGATGTCTGTTTTTATCCATTAATTAGACCAGGCTGGATGGGTCTTTGAGCAGCCTGGTCTAGTGGAAGGTGTCCCTGCCTACGGCATAGGGATTGGAACTAGGTGATCTTTAAGGTCCCTTCCAACCCAAACCATTCTATGATTCTATGAATTATAAAGGGTCAAATACAGACACTCCAGTTGTCCAAAGGTATAGGAGATGAATGCAACTCCTCATAGGCTAGGCTAGTATTTTCACAAATTATGCTTATATTTCAACGGTAAAAAAATTCCTGGTAACAAGAAATTGTCCAGACAAAAGCTTGCAAGTGTGATGCAAATATTTCACCCAAGTAGTTGCATATTCGCATGCTCAGACATGTATATTGTTGCTGCTGTATCAAATATGTCCTCTCTGACCTGCAAAGGAGAAACATGGTCAAGGTCTCTCAGTTTTGGCCTATTAGGCTAAGAATCCAAACTGGTCCCCCAATCAGAAATTCTGTAAGTTAGAAGAGTCTTCACACTCTCACCAACCATGCTTGAGTTTGAAGTCTGAGACCCTATTTGGTAGGACTGTCCTAATGAATATGCTGTTATTGATAAAAGACTAAGGTATTTATCCTTCTTCAATGTTCTAGCTTTTTGTAAGAGAACCTGAAAGGAGACTGGGAGCAAGAGGAAACATCCGCCAGCATGCCTTTTTCCGAGAAATAAACTGGGAGGCTTTAGAAGAAAGAAGGATGGAGCCTCCTTTCAAACCAAGGGTGGTAAGGATGCATCTTCTTTCATTTCCACCCATCTCATGTCTTTCTGTTCCTGAATCATTCATTCCCTAAATCTTTAAACCCTTCAGCTATCAATAAACCAAAGCCAAGACCCACGGTAATGTTGTAAACCCATTTGTTTAGGGGCACTGTCCAAAATCTTCAGACATGGGTCTTTAATGTCAGAGACCTCAAAGCCTGTTTAGATTCACAGAGTCAGCATTTTAAAGGTCTACTTCATGCTGGAGCCAACAATTTTAGGCACCAAGTTAAGGCTTTCATAATGCCCTCAAACTTTTAGGGTTATTTTCTGGAGTTGCTCTGCACATGCAACTTCTCTTTCTAAAAGTAGATGGAGGACTTTGGTGTTGGGCAGTCAGAATGGAGAGTGTTTCCTCTTACTTAAATGTCCAAATGCAGATTAAATTGTTCACAGGCTGTCTGGTATGTTGTATACGTCAGATACAAGGAGCTGCAACCATCTACAGTTTGGATCTGTCACAGCATCCAGCATTGGAAAGATAATTGTGAACTATACACCTCCATTGGTTGGGCTGCCTGGCTTGGTCATCATGACTACTCCTTTCTGATGGCTATAAGCCCAGGTCTGGCATGCCCACACCTGAGAAACCATAAATTACTCATCACTTTCTCAGTTACCATAGCAAGGGTCTGGATGACACTTAAAATACCTTCCCTTAACCACATAAGTGCAACCCATTCCGTAGTGATTATCTCTCACTGCACTGCTGAAGGTAAAGAAGGAAAAGCAGTTCAGGTACCCGGGTGGTTGCCTAAGTCAGGATAGTCCTGACTGTTACTAACAGTCCAATTAAATTATCAAAGTCCTATTAATAACAATAATATAATTTAATTTGATAAGTGCATCATACTTTCATTTTACAGTCCTTCACAAGTATTATTTAATTGATGGGTCCAGTCCTCTGTGTTACAAAGCTGTAACATCCCTGCCTGGCAGAATTCATGGACCACAGGCTCAGTGCCTTCTACATAATATTTATTCCCTTTACTACTTCAATAGGACGGTAATAAGCAGATGATTAGCACTGGTTTCTGGGTATTAAAAGCTCAGACAGGACTTTGCTGAAGTTTGACATGTTACTGTGCATCGTTTGGGCTGGAGTAAGTAATCATTGTGCAAAAAGCCAAGAAAAGATGCATTGTGGGTTCCCTGGCTGAGCTGAGCTTGCTCCCAACTGGCTGAGCTGAGCCTGATAGGGCCAGTACCTTTGTAATGAAGATCTGAATATTAGTGGTTTGACGTATTTTTTTTTTCCTTTTCTTGAAGAAATCTCCAAGTGACTGTAGCAACTTCGACAAGGAATTTCTAAATGAAAAACCTAGACTGTCCTGTGCCGACAGAGCACTGATTAACAGCATGGACCAAAATATGTTCAGCAACTTTTCTTTCGTGAACCCTAAAATGGAGAAAATATTTTCCTGAGGTCTGCCTTACTGAAGGAATTCTCTGTAATGGTTTGAGTAACACTTTGTCAACTGAAGACTGTGCATGGTTATTTTTATCAAGAACCCTCCAGAAAAACACCTCAGTGAAAGTTTGTACCATGCCTCTGGTTTCTCTGTAAGAAAAAAAACAAGTATATTTGAGCTTCTGGTGATGTCAGTGCCCATTTCTGCAATTCTCACCTAGGCCCACCTCCTTCTGAAGGACAAGGCCTGGGGGCATCTGGGAAGAGTTCAGGCTGGATGCTTTGGTGACCTCCACTTGTTCATGTGCAGAATTGCGCATGTGTGCTCCGGAGATTTGAAGAAGCAATTTAACTCCCTACACACTTTAAAAATAATGTTGACAGGAGGTAGGATTCAATTTTGGAACTGGGACAAAGAGACTTTGCAGGTGCCCATTCCAGCATTCGTACATCTCAGTCAGAGGCATTGGAGCTAAGGACTCAACCCCGAAGGAGGATCGTTGTCATGGCAAGTGTCAAGATCAATACAGAAAACCAGTGGTTTACACTTTGTACTTGAGTGGGAGGGATGGGAAGTTGCAGACCAGCAGAAAGCCTCCAGAATCCCTGTTCTGAAGCTTTAACTGTCCTCGCACATGCCAGGCTCAGAGGAAAATCTGGAGTTTTATCCTAAAACTGCATGAGAAAGGTGGAAGAGGTTTCCTCCAGCCATTGTTTAAGCATCATAAAACTGGCCTTCCAGTTACAGCATTGGCATATCTTACTTGAAAGGTGGTAATCAGTCCTTGCAAAGGTTGATATACCTTATTTGACATCCATGGTGGACATAGGTCAACAAGCTGCACGCAACGGTCACAGGGCAGGACAGCACATCAGATGAGGTTGTCACTGAGATACCAGTTAAATGCTGGCTCAAAATTAAGTCAAAGCCCAAATAGAGGATTCTGGAATAGCTTAGACTTAGGCAGTCACCCAAGTTGGTGTTAGGCTCTAATTGAAGTGTATACATTTGGAGCTTCGTTGCATCAACCCCTCCAGTCCGTGGAGAAGAGAAGCTCTAGCAGGTGAGTCATCCCAAAATCAGATTCCCTTCCGATGTGCCTTTCTGGCTCTGCTGGACCAGGTTGTCAACTTGGACCTCCCAACAGGACGAGCACAGCCTTGCAGGCAGTGCTGGGATATTGCTGGCCATGACTGCAGACACCGAATCCTGCAGGACCAAGAGCAGAAGTGCCTAATGTCAACGAGAAAAGCAGAGTGCTCTGAAAAAGGTTTCAGTCCAGTGACTCTCATGAAATCCGTGTTTGTGCTGTATGAAACGCAGGGGGCATCTGTGCTCACAGTTTGTGCAGCTGCTCATCATGTTTAATTGGAATGGTTAACATGAATTTTTTTAAATGCCAGTGCTGTTTGTACAGTTTAATAAAATGTTGTGTACAATGGGAAAATGGGCATTGAAGTGATTAAATAGGGACAAAGAACAGAGGTGCTTAGAAAAAGGCATTAAAATGGCTTTGTACTTTCTAGGGGATGTTCCCAAGGGGAATTTCAACCCATAAATACACAAAATTAGGAAGCATTTGCACAACTAACTACTCTGCAGACCAGTATCTAAAAAAAAAAAAAAATTGGTGCTGTGCAAAGTTATCCAAGAAAGTAAAATGTTCCTTTTCACTACCAGGAGTTAACATGGCTGTTAATGCGGTCTGGTATCTCAAAGGGGTCACAGACACAGATGAGCAGAGGTCGTTACTATTAGAGGGCGATTGAGGTCACCTTCCTTTGACACCTGAATGAGGCTGCAGCAGCCAAATCACAGAATCAAGTCCTAGGAGGGCCTGACTCTCCAAATGCTATGGATGAAGCCTGGGTGGCCTCATCCAGACTAGAGACTGCATTTCTAATCATTTGAAGATTGGCAGTATCCCACTTTAAATGACTGTTAAGGATGTTTTCTTTGCAACGGCATGGTGGTTTGTGTTTGACACCAATGCAGGGACACAAGAAGAGTGTAGACTAAGGAAGTCGGGTGCTGAATCACCTCTTGTGGTTAAGTAACTGGAAAGCAACAGGGTTTAACATCTCTCTGACCAGAGGCAGGGTTTTCTGCGCTCCAGCTGTGGTCCCATATAGCTAAAGCAGCAAAACGGAAGAGTAACTGCTAGAGCAGAGATGGTGTTAGGCTTACTGTAGGGCTGTTGATGCAAACCACAAGAAGTGGTGCCTGCTTCTCACTGCAAGGTGTCTTCAGCTAAAAAAACCAAAGAAACCCATTGAGGATGGGGGGAGGGAGCCAGGGAGAGGTGGGTACGAGCCACCACGAACATGTGTGCCGTGTGTCTCATGAGTGCCACAGCCTGAAAACCCTCCCAGCTGTGCCTGTGGTGTGTGAAGAGTGACGTGGTAAGCAGCATGCGTTTTCCTGTGGTGGCAGCGATTGAGAGATAGGAGTCGGTGAGGGCTGAAAGCCAAACACCCGCACGGAAATGAACACCAGGCCAGGTACTCAGAGAGATGCTCATTTGCCTTGACTAAACCTAGTGCCTCCATACCCATCTTTCTTTCCCCTCCTCCACAAAATGTTCATTTTATGACATAGTAGATGGGGTTTGCCAGGTTTGGTTATTCATTCGCTGATGGCCCAATTCTGGAGCCCCGTGGGATCACAGCACTGCTGTAGGAGCGTGGCACCTGCAAGCATCAGGGTCTGACCTCCAGCACCACCTGCTTCAGCTCAAGTTTTGGGAGTCCTCACCACCCAACTGCTCCTTCCCCAGTCTTGCCGCTTCATTCAACGAATGCACAAATTCCCACTTGTTGGCATTCACCAAACCAAAGCTTGATGAGTGGGAGTCACTAGTGAGTGATAGCCCTGATTTCAGCCCTCCTGCAAAAATCTCCCGTTTCTTTCCAGAGGTTGGTCTCACAGCTCCTCAGCCTGCAGCCCAGGGGTATGGTTGCCTCACAGAATCACAGAATGATAGGGGTTAGAAGGAACCTCTGGAGATCATCTCGTCCAACCCCCCCCTGCCAAAGCAGGTTCACCGAGAGCAGGTTGCACAGGAATGCGTCCAGGCAGGTTTTGAATGTCTCCAGAGACAGGTTCCACCACTTTTCCGGGCACCCTGTTCCAGTGCTCTGCCACCCTCAAAGGAAGGGAGTTCCTCCTCATGTTGAGATGGAACTTCCTATGTTCAAGTTTGTGCCCGTTACCCCTTGTCCTGTCAGTGGGCACCACTGAAAAGAGCCTGGCCCCATCCTCCTGACACCCACCCTTTAGGTATTTATAAGCATTGGTAAGATCCCCCCTCCGTCGTCTTTTTTCCAGACTGAAAAAACCCAAGTCCCTCAGCCTTTCTCCATAAGAGATGTTCCAGTCCCTCTCCCACAGGGAAGACCAAGCTCCATCGGCACCCCTACATCCTCTTTGCTGCCCATGCAGAAAGGAAAGGCAACTTTGACCCGTGGTTACTACGCACATCTTGCAGTGGAGAGGTATCACCAAAAGTCCCTGTCTGTCAGTACACTTCCAAATAGTGGGTACTGTGAGTAGGTCTGCTCCTCCCTTTACTATTGGATTTATACCTTAGACACCTAAAACCCAAGCGACAGATCACAGCTGGGACCTAAACTGCTCTCTCACTCCAAGATATGTCAGCTTAGCCTAGCGTATCACCTACAGCAGCTAAAACCGTAATCGATATGTGCCCCAACGTGTGCCTTGTGTGTTTTGAAGCCAGCAGAGGTCTCAGTGCAGACCACAGGAAGCTTTTCTACCTTCCTTACTAAGAATTGTTGTCTTTGCTGTATCACTGCAGCCAAGACAGCACATGCAGAGCTGGTGAAACACAGGAAATAATGTATTCCTGGCACTTCTGTAACTGGCACTGATGACTGTACCTGACATGATGGGGTCTATTCTACTGTTTGGTAAAAGGTGCAATGGAGTCCTTTATCCTCCATATTACCTTCATGTTTATATACACAGGGATATGATATAATTGAAAAATAAAAGGAAAGTGAAACAAAGAAAAGGCATCTTCCCTCCTCCCATACTAAAGCAGCAATAACCAGAGAGGCACAAAGCACAGTATTTATCATCTTCTGAGAACTGTCTTTGCATTCAACCTCCACAAGGACATTCAGTTTAATTCTGAATCTGAGGATCTGGTGAGTCAAAAATTCAAAGGAAATCTCTGCCAGAAATCTTTGTCTACCTCCATGAAAATGGTGCAGAAGCTCATAACATCTTTTGAGATGGTCAACAAGGCCTAGCTGAGCTGATCTCTTAGTGGGGTTAAATTGGAGCAAAACTGAACTAAAAATATTCAAGACAGCTTTGCAGAGAGACATGTCTTAGGGGAAAGATGATCCTGTGGTTAAGGTGCTACTGAGTCTTTGTTGACCTAGATTTATTTCCAAGTTCTACTGTACGTATCTCCTGTGGCCTGGTGCAAGCTGTCTTGCTAGGCTTTGACTTTTCTTCTTCTGAATGGACATAGTTCATACTCTTTTGCTCTAAGTTGTTCAGAACAGAGGCTCATGGGATGGAATTCAAGCTCAACTAACCAGAGTTGTCTAAAAGTATGTAATCTTTAAAGTTCATCAAAATTTAACTAGGTGCGTCCAAAGTAATCATCTATATTTCCTCTATTATCAGTGGAAAGAGTCTAAGAGAGCATGATTCATCCCATTCTAAGACAGATAACTGGAGTTGTCCACTGAACTTTCTCTCCCTCCACTTTCTAGAAAAGTAGGCAAGTGCTGCCCTGTGTATGTTTGTGCATCACTTTGGGGTTCAGTGGGTCCTTACTCTCAGGTAGATATAGTAGTGCCATTGTATAAGTAAGGAGAATATAAAAATGCCTCAGCCGGCTGTGAATGAGGCTTGATTCTCCCAAGACTGGTGCTGAATGACTATGCTGTGAGTGTCACAGTACTCGGGTCTCTGTTGGGGGCACCCTGGCTTGGTAACTACAGCTAGGAACGGTCAAGGTGTCAATCCACCTCACTGTCCACCTAGTTAGTCTAGACTTCATCACTTTGTTTATAAGATTATTATGGACTAAGTTGAAAGCTTTGCTAAACTCAAGATAAACACCATCAACTGCTCTCCCTTCTTTCACCAAGCTAATAATTTCATTGTAGAAGGCTTTTATGCAAGTTGGTCAGATGTGACAACCCCTTCATAAATCCGGGCTGACTACTCCTAGTCACCTTCTTGTCCATAACAAGTTTGGAAATTGCTTCCCAGAGTATTTTCTCCATCAGCTTCTCAGGGATGGAGGTGAGGTTTACCAACCTGTAGACCCCCTAGCCTCCTTCTTGCCCTCCTTGAAAATACGAGTGACATTTGCTTTTTTCTATTCTGCACTCCAGTTGAAGACCAGGCTCGTGATATAGGTCTTAATCACTTAAAAAAAAAAAAAAGTTCCTGCGTACCTGTCTATGTGGCTGGATATAGCCCGGTTGTAGTCTGCCTGCAGCTTAGCTTAGAAAGCCCCAGCTACTAAGCCACAGACATTTCCCACAGCCCATTACCATAAAGAAGCTGAAGCCCTTTTAGGAGCGTTTGGTAACATCCTGGGACAGCCACTGGTGGGCTGGGGCTCTGCCCCACATATGGGCAAAGCTCTGCCCATACATGCCTTGCCTGAACAGAGCCTGGGTCCATGCTAACATGGTGGGTGTGCTTGGGCTGTCCAGCTTCAGTCCAGCTCAACCTGCAACTGCACCCAAGGGTGGTGGGTAGTGAGTGATGCACTGGTCTTTAAAACCACCCAGAACCCCAGTGGAAATGGTATGTAGCGCCCCAGAGTATGGTCAATCACTTAGCCTGAGATTTCTCAACAAAGCAATGATGTTGCCTCCAAAGCTCAAGTGGGTTGAAAACTTGGCTACATAACTTGAGTATCATAGGAGATGCTCAGTTAAGATGAACCTGCAGGAATGCTTAAGGGCACAGGCTCTTTCTCATTCTATATTTTCAGATGTTAAATTAAAACCCCCTTAATCTCTGTTCCAAGAGGCAACGGATTCTGCCTGTCTGGAACCCAGCTATCACTCAGCACATGCTAATCCACTGCCTAAACAAAAACCTGCCAGTATACAGCAGCTGGAGAGGTGAATCATTATTTTAATAATCACCTGGAGGAAAACATGTTGTTTGAGTGGAGAGAAAATAAAAAATAAGCATCACATTTAATTTATGATGTGGCCCTTTATTTTAAAGGAACATAAACAGAAAATATTCAGACATCAAAGGAAGAATCTCAGCTTTCACTTCTGAATACTTTTTTTGTTATTGTTGTTAGCCTCCCAGTAACAAAGGAAATGAGTTCTCCAGTAATCATTTCCATTTAATTTTCAGCTCCTTTCTGTTGATAGTATTGTGTATAACCTTTTTTCTAACTACTTTGAATTGTGTACTTTGATATTCCATTCAGCTGGTGGGGAAAGAAAAATTAGTTCTCAAAAAGCCATTTTATTTCTGCTGTACATGAGCTTGGCAGGGTAATGTGATATCTCAGAGAGTATATTTATTTTAAATCACTGGTATTTTCCACCAGGGTGAAATTCTTCAAGATATAAGTGCTCATTGCCTCCCTCCTTCCCCAAAAATGTCATGGGGCCAAAGTAGTGGAGAAAAAGGGACAAAATAGCAATCCGCATTCAAAAGAAACAATAATCCACCCAGCAAATCAACTCAGCTATGGTCACACTAGGCACAATGAAACGAGTAAAAAAACCTGACAAAATGGGGAAAATGGAGCATGCTGTTACCATAAGGATAATAAATCCCAGACCACAGTGTCATTTTTGAGATAGTGAGGTAGGAGTCGGCAGTGACACAAAGTGACCTTGCTTGGAAAATATGATGTTGAGACTTAATAATGCATTTTACTTCTTCAGGAGTTCCAGTGACACTGGAATTCAGATGGGAAGAGGAACGTTAGCTGTTTCTTTGTGCTGGGCTGTCTCCACACCAAGTCATATGCTTGCTTCTCCTTCTTTGGGTGGACTGAAAAGAAAGGAGTAAATAGGAAGGCTCCACAAAAGACCACAGCAGATTTGGCTGAAAAGCAGCCATCTTTGGGACAAAAGCAGGGCTTTAACTTGCTAATATGAGCCATTGCT
The DNA here is from genome assembly GCA_013398915.1 of Dromas ardeola. Lineage (NCBI taxonomy): Eukaryota > Metazoa > Chordata > Aves > Charadriiformes > Dromadidae > Dromas > Dromas ardeola. The sequence continues at coordinate 128,013 of VYZM01018488.1, forward strand.
TTAAGATTTCAATTAAATGCCTTGGCTGAAAAGCAGCAACAATTTCACAGGTTTATGTGGACTAACCACTAAAGGGAGACAGCTGTATCAACTCAAGCCACTATTATTGGCAGCAGCAACCACCTTGAAGCACCTTCCATATTCCAAATGGAGGGTCTTTGATGGACCTCTTGGGAACTATGATGTGATTCTTTATCAGCACAGGAGCATATGGGAGAATAAGATCTGCATCCAAAGTCTGCAAAAAATCTGGGTCTAGACATAGCTGAGGAAGTGACTAGGAAAGTTCAAGATACAGGCTGGGACTGCAAAGGACCACTGCAAGAGAAACGATGCATTTGTTCTTGCTATAAAGAAATAATAAATTCTGATCGCTATGGTGTATCTTTCTGAAATATACATTTCTTCCTTGCCGTCACTGGTCAACCAAACATTGACGCTGAATAGTGGTGAAACTATGATCAAGTTCTTCAGTATTGGAAGAAATAAGTAAGCATTCAGATGAAGTCATCTTTCTACCATGCCTTACCACAGGTATAACTCCTAGTGTCCCTAGTATGATGTCCAGTTTACACTGGGCAATCAGACCCAAACATCTGCCACTTCCTTTGATTAGAGATTTGGATTAATCTTGTGCTTCGTCAATTGAGACTGCTGATATTGAGTGCCCTTGGCAAGACACCAAAACAGAATGGTGGAAGAGCAGTCTGGAAAGAGGTCTTATTTGAGTGTGACTCGGCAGGCAATGCAAACCTTGTTTAATATAGTGAAGATCCCTTTTCTTCAGTGTCTGTAGACCTGAGTTTAATGGTAGGTCCTTGGAATCCATTTTCCATGATAGCACAAGCCGTATTTCTCTCATCTGACTTTAGTTATTGGGATGTTGGAGTCTAGTCTAGCAAGTCAGGTAGGTTCCTCCTGCAGTCAGTGGAGGCACATGCAGAGGGAGGTTTATCCCATCCCAAATGGGGGATTGACAAACAAGTTGAACTCTCTCCAGATGCCCGCAAGACTAATAGATGCTAAAAAACCTCTCAAACACCAAGACTCAAACAATACTGTCTATGCCTGTGACACTTGCAGTCCAGGTAACATGAAAATAAGTGCCATAGAAATCAAACCTGCGATTTATATATGTACAAGAGCATATAGATGAGTATATATGATGTTTGTATCTGAATAAGTGCAACCTCTGCTCCCCCCATAGTCACTAAGGACTAATTATTACTCTCAGAGAAACTTATAACACAAGTCAATTCATCTTTAAGTAGATACCTGCATAATTCGTACCCTAAAATTCATCAGCTGTTTTGACGAGGTCTCCATTGGCTATCACAGGGCCAGGGGAGCTGTCTCCCATGTAGGCATCTAAAGTCAAGTTACTTCTAGTTAGGAGAGAAGAATCCCCTTCCAGGTGAGATCAGAACAAGAAGATCACAACCTGCACTAGTTAAACCGTAAGCTGTAGAGGCAGCAGAGTGGCTGCATGGACTTTACGGTCCATAGAATCAGAACCGTTTAGGTTGGAAGGGACCTTAAAGATCATCTAGTTCCAATCCCCTGCCATGGGCAGGGACACCTCCCACTAGACCAGGTTGCTCAAAGCCCCGTCCAACCTGGCCCTGAACACCTCCAGGGATGGGGCAGCCACAGCTTCTCCGGGCAACCTGGGCCAGTGCCTCACCACCCTCACAGTCAAGAATTTCTTCCTAACATCTAATCTAAATCTCCCCTCTTTCCGTTTAAAACCATTACGCCTTGTCCTATTGCTCCACTCCCTGATCAAGGGTCCCTCCCCATCTCTCCTGTAGGCCCCCTTTAGGTATTGGAAGGGTTTCTAAGGTCTCCCTGGAGCCTTCTCTTCTCCAGGCTGAACAACCCCAACTCTCTCAGCCTGTCTTCATAGGAGAGGTGCTCCAGCCCTCTGATTATCTTCATGGCCTCCTCTGGACTTGCTCCAACAGGTCCACATCCTTCTTATGTGGGTTGACTAAGTCTCCCCCTGGAGTGCTAAGTATTTATTAGATAGATAGCAAGCACTGAAAATGCTGTGAAAAACCCAGCTGCTGTGATGCCTGTGCTACCTCTGGCTATGTTTTTGGTGATAACACCAACAGGTTGAAGATATCATCCCAATCCTTCACTTCCTAGGCCTGCAATCTCTGAATAAGGAGAGATCAGCCCATCCTCAAGTGACCTCATCCAAAAACCTCAGTGTTGTTATTCCAAATTTAGACCATTTTAAATTAATCCAGAATCCTTTGGTCCCCATCATTTTGCGTATCTCCTGGGGCCTTGGCAATGGCAGGGCAGCAATGGACTGGGATCCTTCCTTTTGTATCACCCATCTGTGCTTCTGCATTCCTCTGCACATGCAGATATTAATCCTTCTCACACCTTTCACCATACAGAGGCGTGTCTTCACCTAACCAAAACAATTTCAGAAGTTACTTTGTGCCAGCCATGCAGCTGGAAATGCCCAGGTGAAGCCCCTTGGGCTGCTCCAGGGAAAAATCAAAAAATCTCCAGAAGTCGCAATAAATAAATTTGAAAGAAAACTCATTCAAGCAGTTTTAATGGCTATCAAAATATTCTTCTTGTCAGGTACAGAAGTCACTTTAACCTACTCCCAGGCACAGCATCTTCCTTCAATGCTCTCAGCAATGTCCTCAGCAAGTTTAAGAGTTGGGTCCACAATTCCTGAATGCCTGGCCATCTTTGGACATGGAGATTTAGTTCATATCAGTCTTTCTTGGGCTCTTTTTCTCTTATTCACTCACTAAGTTTAAGTTATTCCTTCCTTTTTACTCAGTCAGCGGAGAATTGAAATTTGCTGATGTCAGGCTCTCTGAACAGATGGGAGAGCAGTATTGATTATGCAGTTGAGAGTAGGCCATAAATAGCTTGTTAAAAATAAATAATAATAGTTTAAATGCTATGTACAAACCTTTATAAAATCTAGTGAAGCAAATCAAATAATCCTTCCCAGAAATCTATCCGAGTTTTTAACGAGGTGATGAAATTCAAAAGCCTTTTTCACTTACTTATGTTGGTGCTGATAGAAGAGCTGATTGAATTAACAGTCTGGAACTGCGAGAGATGAGCCTGCCTTCAACATCCCAGCCAAATGAGATATTTGCAGCTGATGTGTGAAAGGGAAAAGAGAATTGATGGGGGAGAGAGAGCAGGAGGACAGGAGCTGCAGAGTGCAAGCCAGTTTTGTTCCGAGTAGAGAGGGAAATTTATTTTTTGTCATAAACTCAGAGTCTGCGCCCAAACTCGCTCTGTTGAGTGTGACATTCAAATTGGGGTCTAAAGCAGGGCATGGTATAAAGCCATGGATGAAATGTATCCTTATTGATTTTGGTTCAGGTTTGAGATGTACAAAGTCCTTCTGAACTGAGAGCATTGTGAAGTCCATGCTCAAAACCCATCTGTCCCTCCTTCCACTAACCACACAGTACCCGGCTACTCCAAATGGTCATGACTCTGAATTGTGATGATAGGTAGAAAGAGAGATTAAAAGTTTAAGGTTAGGCAACAAAGACGATATTTGTAGAAAGAAAAATTATTTTGATCTTGAGCTGCTATTGCCACTGGTGTAAATGCAATGCTTTCCTGATTTACATCTGTGGTGATCAGTCAGAAGCCGGACAAGGTCTGCAGCAGGGACTGAGTCAGACCATGGAGAGTGTTGAAAATCATGATAGCTCAAGCTGGAGAACAGGCTGTTTTTTACAAAAAAGGGTTCTTGCAAACTATTCATCTGTGAGAAGGCAAAGTTTTCCTGGGGATCAATTCCCTGTTGTTTCCACATTAGCCTGCTTTAGCTCCACCTCAACCCACAACCAAGAGCTGGTTCAGCAGCACAGCCACATCCGCAGACGCTCAAGCAGGTGCACAAGGACATGCACCCATGCAGCTGCACCCGGGCACCCCCACTGACGGCAGGACTGGCCCTTTCCCCTGAAATGCTGGAGATGCCTCCTCCAGAAGGACATTGCTTCCCTCAAGTGTTCATCATAGCTGCTGCAGAAGGAAATACGCTGGGATCATATTGCCTTCATCTCCCAGGAGACAACGGCCTGACCAGAGCAGGGATTCAAAGCATACGGGGCTCCCCTAAGTAGTGAATGATCTGAGCCATTTGTGCTGAGCCCTGCTTTTCATCCACAATGTAGGGTTGGGCACCATGAGGTAGGTCCCTGTTTTCTTCCCACCCTGATGCAATGAGCTGGGAGGAAACCCCGTCTTTTACTCCTCTGACATTTTGAAAGTTTTCAACAACTGGTTTCAAAGAAGATGAAATACCATAAACAGATTCTGTTGAGATGTTTTCAGCTGAAATTTCTTACAGATTCAAGGTACTTTGGAAAAATCCCCATTGAAAGAAAAAGTAAGACATCCCAAAAACTAACTTTTCAAGCAGATTTACATTGCAGAGGCAAATATTTTACCCCAAGACTTTCAGCAGAAGCCACAACCTAGGAATCTGAGATATGGACAGGCTGGAATACAGATCAGGGAAGTGAAGCAAAAATTCCTACAAGAGCTCATAAGAAAAAAAGAAATCAGTTAAATTTTCTGAAATTACTTTGCATGCAATGAATAAGTAACTTGTGGAACTCGCTGCTTAAGGATAGTATGGACTTTAACAGCGCACCAAATGTTTTAGTCATTTTTTTTAACTTGTGGAATGGGGGAAAAAAAATGAGAAAACTCATAGCTGGATCAGTTTGATAGTCCTCATGATGCACAAACCTCTCTCCAACCATGATGAGAAGTCCTTGTGCAGGGAAACAGTCTAAGAACAGAGGGATTCTCCCAATTTTTCCTCCCTTTCAGCTCCAAATATACAGAATGATCGACAGAAAAGGTGGTTTTGTGACAATGTCAATACAGGAGGGATTTGGGTAAAATTCCACTTCCCATATTTGCCAGAGGTTTCCAGGGTGATCTTAGCAAAGGGCAAATATTACATCTGCACTCTTACTTTCCTACAAAAGAGATGGCAAGCCTTCTTTAAAAAGGAGGTGTGGTAAGTATAGAGCCTTTGGAGATGCTCTGCTAATACGGGGATGAAAACCACAGACATTAGATGAAAAGACCAATAAAGAAATAGTTGTTTAAGTCATGTTATTCCTGATTCATATCGAAAAAAAAAAGAAGGAAATCCCCACAATGAAGAATTTTCCTTTTGAGCAGAAGGATGCTGTGTAAAATCATTAAGGCATCACATCAACATTAAAGGGAATTGCCGCTATAAACAAGTTATTTGATAAACTGAGAATCTTTTGTTTGTTTGTTTGCCTTAATTATTCACAAACAGGTGGTAGTTTTACTAATTTGTTCTTTATTCAAAATAGTTGGTGTAAACATATTTTTGTCTCTCTGATAGCAGGACAGTAGTGTTCTCATTACTCCTTCCTGGCTATTTGTGCCACATATCGGATATTAAATCACACACCAGCAATGATGACTGTGCCACTGCAGCATCAGCTCTCTCTTAAAAAAAAAAAAAGGGGGGAGGAGAAAAAAAAACCTTTCCTTTTTTGTTGGCAAATTATCTGCAAAAAGCTCAGCATTGTTTGAATAATAAAAAAGCTTTTACAGATGGCCACAAAAGCGTTTGCAGCGAGAGTATTCTCATGAATATTTATTCTCACCAGTTCTCCTGACAACTTAACTTTCCACAGACACTCTTACAAGCAAACATTCAAACAGTCTCAAAAAAGCAAATAAAAAGGTTTTGCACATAAACACAAGAACGCTCACAGATTATTTATTTTGCAGCACTATCTTGAAATCTCACCCAGAAGAAAAGCCCTCTTGTGTTCAACTCTCTAGATGCACGGATGAAAAATTACCTCCTTCCTGAAGAGCTTGGTCTAAGTGCACAAAAAAAATGACACGATACTGTCCTCATTTTACAGATGAGCAACCGATGTTGACCACAATGGAGAGGCTTGCCCTAAATTAGATATCAAATGGTAGAATCATACAATTAACCTCTGCTTTCTCTGAATTCCCATCCTTCCACAAGGTTCAGATCTCAATACTTTTTACTCAGCAGTGATTTAGGAACCTTTTAATGTATGGATTTTTGGCCTTACACTCTTTCATAACTCCAAGCCATGTGCTACCCTATACAGGGTATCCTATATAACTACTTTATAGTTAGTATCAATACTCTTGATATCCTAGTGAAGGCAAGAATTGGAATTTCTCACTTCGATGAGCACGGACGATTTTGCCTCAGCCAAATTCCGTGTTCATTACATGATTTTTGAAACAAAGGCAAAGTCTTTTTATGAGTTGCCATAGTAAATAGTATTTTTAATGGCATAGTGCATCAGGTGCAAGGCACACAGGCTGGAGGTATGGAAGATGACGTATTCAGTTGGGATACTTCTATCCACATGGTTCTTTCGCGTAAGTTGAATCATTGCAGATTATGTCCAGTTGAAAGAAAACAGTATAAAACAGTATATTCTGTGGTGTTTAAAGATGTCACACTCATTGCAGAGCTTTTGGAAACCAGTGAGTCAGCAGGAGGAACACAATGCTGGTTCCAGCTATTGGGCAGTTATTTAAAACAAAGCAAACAGAAACAAAAAAAAACACTTGTGAATTCAACAGATGCAGTGAATTCCCTGCTTTGCGAAGGCTAAAGTGTTTGCACAGAGGAAAAGGGCACTTTTATTAACATAAAGGTCACTGCAGTTCAGTTATTCGTTCAAATGAATTATTCAGTATTTTCTATTAGTCTCATTAAATGTGGATGTCTGTAAACAAATTCTGGAGATGTAGAGAAAATCAAAGACCAGCAAAAACCGTGTGCAGTGATGGAAAAGCAACAGGACAGACCCCTTATGGATGCACAAAAGAGCAGCACAATCAGATTTTAACCCAACCAGGGAAATGTACATGAGGACTCGAACTGCCATCTGACTTCTTGTGAACCACGTTCCTTCTACTGTGTCTGTTGCCTTTCACATGCACGGCTGGCTTGTTGCAGTTGTGTTCCCAGCAGCGCCCAGACAATGGAAGAGACTGTGACCCACAAAATCCCATCACTGAATCGTTTAGATACCCAGACCCCCAGGTAAAAATAGGATCAAACTCACTCAAGCCAGAATTAGCTTAAAATCCTCCTCAGCCCAAGTAGCTAGTGTTTCACAGTGGTGTTTCAAAGTCTTCAGAGATGCTATCCAGTCAGAAAGATGAGTTTCATGGAATTCAGTAGAATTTAGGTTATCAGACTGTATCTCATGGCCTTGTTTTTTTAGGATATTGAAATGTTTATCTTCCTTTAAGTGGAAGTTATATGTAGTGGATGTACTATAACTTCATATAATGAATTCCCAGTGTTCAGCTATTAAAGACTTGGTTTCATTTACAGCCCTGCCTGAGCACAGAGGTAAACCTAAATCCAACACTCATGTCCGTGTCAACTTTAGGCTTCCCCATAGTATTCCTGTGGATGGTGGTTTGAGACTTGGTACAGGTGTACTTTCGTCTATGGATTTTGTCTCTCCTGAAGTTGTTCTCCTCAGACTGAGAACAGAACGGAATAAAAAGAAGTATTAAACAAGCTAAAATGGCAGAGAATTGATCTTTGTCACTCTGAGCTTGTAAGCAGGGGAAGGTTCCTGCAGCTCTGAAGTTTGGTCTTGCACAAAACTTCTTACAAACTTTCTAGTTCTTGTGTGCCAGAGAAATGTCCTCCCTTCTCAGAACTCCTCTTCCTTAACTGCAACTACTTATGGCACCAGCCTTTTTTTTTTTTTTTTATAGCACACATATACTTTTTCTCTGAAACAGAAAAACACAAAACACATTGCAAGTAGATCACCCTTGTGTATAGTTGAGTCAGATTCAAAAAGAAAAACAGACAAGTTCAAAATGAAACAATGGCATGAAAGAAGGCTCTCCAAGACAGAGCTGACTCATAATCAATCCATTTCCAGCACAATTTCAGAGAAAGCCTTCAAAGACACTAATTTAATCTCAATCATATTTGGTGCTACTGTACTGGCTCTAAATAGTTGCCTCCTTAATCCCTTTGCATAGAAAAGGACAGATCCAGCAATACCCATCTATGGTCACCTTCTCCTCCTCAAAACAATGCTGCGTCAGTGCTTTTCTGACAAAGGAAAGAAGGGATCAAGAGAGAGTGGCCAGGACAGGGGTGGTGGGTGATCTTTGCCCATGGTGTCAAATTAGACTAATCCCTGTATAAAACCATTGTGATCACACTTTTCCTATCCCAGAGGGTTTCACAAAACCATCTATTTGAGGAAAAAGGAGCTCCTTGGTCATTGGTGTGGTTACAACTGACACATAAGGTTGGGATGTCCAGATAGAGTCCTTTGATGAGAAGGCAATACGTGTGCTTAAAATGATGTGATCAGACAGGCCAAGTCCAGCAGATCCTGGTCATTCAAGGGAGGCACCCACAGAAAAACAGCATGTCTTGACTCATCTTTCACTTTGTGCTCCTGTCACACCTCCCCAAGGAAACAAAACATGCCCTTTCCCTCAAGGCTGTTGCTCTCCGATTCACAAGGGGGAGGGAGGTTGTGGGTTGGTTTTTTTTCAGTTTATTTCTAGAACTATTTTTCTTCTTTATCAGAATAAAACTGCAAGATGAAGTTTGACAAGTTATTGCTTTTTGTCTCTCCTTCTAACACAACCCATAGAAGCTCCCATGCAAGGCAGAGAGAAATAGGAAAATCCCAGTTAGACATGTGACTTAAATCCATGATGATTTGCAGGGACTATGACTCCAGTTCAGGACGGCACTCTGATCCCAAGCCTAACTTCAGTCACTTGAATAATTACGTATCTCCTAAAGTCAAACACTGTGATGTAACTCTATCAACACGACTACTATACTTCCAGTGTGACAGCACTGATAAGTGATTAAGGCTGCCTAAAACACAAGTCTGACAGACTCTCCCATCCTGTACAGACAAGGGAAAAATAGTAATTAAAGTTCAGCCACCTGAGCTGAAGTTAGGATGAATCCCAGACTTAAGGACTTCTCAGATTCAACAGAATGGTTTTGCAAAAAAGTTCAGCAGACTTCATGAAATTCAATGTGCCCATAAAATTCATACCCCAGACATCATATTCAAACCAATTTGAGCAAAGGAAGGATTTCAGTCTTCATTTTCCTCCTCCTTTTCTAGCTTAATAAGGCATACAATCCTGTTCTCTAATTTCTTCTCTCCTTATCATTTTCTTTGTGCTCTATTCAACTTCTGGTCCTTTTTAAAACAAAATTAATAGACAGAAGGAAAAGAGTGCCTACAAGGAAAGTCACCATGATCAGGGCCCTTCTTTTGATCCTGAGTTCCCATGCAACAATCTGGCCACCTTCATCAAGTTCAACCCATTCACCCTCAAGAAAGGTCCCATCAAAACTGACTTTGGAATTGTCCTTTGGCCCGTGCTAAGTTTTAGATGATGGAAGGTGACTGGAGGAACACCAGCCAGCAAGGTTTAAAAAATTAAAAAAAAAAAAAATAAATCATTCTAGTAACAGAACCATTGCAGTCCAGTGCCCAGGAAGGTCTTTTGCAGTTTAATTTCTTAGTACGGACACAGTCACACAGCGCGACAAAACGTACCCACCCATGACAAAGGTTATAAGAGATCAACTATGCCAGGTTTTGCTTTGCAGCAACCAACTGGATAGTTAGCAAATACGGGCTGGCAAGTCAGTAAGCACATTCGTATTGCCACATTACTCCACATCTCTGGTTTTGCCCAACGAGACCCTCAAAGGGTCACAGAACACTGAGGAAGGAAGAGGAGAGCTTTTCTGAAAGAAGCTGGTCCTTACCAAATTGCTCTAATGTGGACAGAGAACGTGTGACCAATGATCTTCTCAAATGGCTTCCTTACCTGCTTTTCCATTCTTGGAATCAGCAGATGGGCATTTTTCTTCAAACTTGAATCCCAGTTGGTGGTCATTTATTGCCTAATTCCCTTGAATCATTTGTAGTTCTTCCACAAGGAACACTTCCCAGCTGTCACAAACTCAGGCTGACTGTAGGTATAGATCACATGAATTGTGATCTGATGCCATTTGGTTGGAAACAGCTCTAACATCGCGACCTTCTGTGAAAGCTTTTTAGCAAAGTTTTTTGCTGAGAAAACAAGGAAGTTAAGGGGATATTTTGTTGCTCTGGGTGACCAAGCTTGGTAATTTGTGATTGCTGGCTGGCCATCCTTGTGAGACTGTGAGCCCAATTAAGGTAGGTCACAGCATTCTTTATTGTGCCCACCTGGGTCACAGTTACACTTAGAGCATACTTCCAGCAAGCTGTATTTTGAGCTTGCAAATTTGAAACCTGCTTTCCTAATGAGTTGTTTTAATTACCTGTTTGAGTGGAATTTTCTGCCAGCAAGCTCATTTGCTAAATACACATGGAAGGTAAACACAAAAGAACATCAATTGTGAGTGTGTCTGGAAATTAGAGTGAATATCCACAGTACTTATTGGACAGTAATTGCTATGATGTAGTGAATCTGGGATATTTTTATGTCTGGAACCATGATTCCTGGGTACTAAAGGTGTCTGAATCTGTTATATACACCCACTTCACTTGTACAGATGCTGAATCCAGTTGAAGTTGGTCATGAAAGAAAGTCATTTCCATCTGACACCCATTAGCTATGTTCTGGCAGTCATAGCTAATTTTCTGCTGCTGAGAGATCATACCAATAATTGCCAACCCTAACATATTCTCTGCAGAGAAGCCTGAAGCTGGATGAGCGAGGGCAATAGCACCTCAGTCCCATAGTGTGGGAATCACGCATCCTCCCAGGTCCCCTCTGAGCTCAAGGGGAACAAGAGCTGCCACCCCTGCCCAGGGCAGGACAACGGGCTGCTCACACTCCTCTGAACTATTACAAGATGATTCTCTCTAATACAGAGAGGGCCACAATCGATGTTTTTATCCCCTTATCCTCCTTTGCTGCTTGTGCAAGAGGTGTGTGGCTGGGGAATACTATGATTTATTTATATTACAACCCTATCGAATAGCACCACAGACTCCCAAACCATAAAACACTGCTTCTCCCTCCTTTTCCCTACCCGATAATATCACAGGTGAGCATGACACTGGGGTCACAGCATGGAAAAAGGCTGTCGTCTTTGTCCTGCAGTCTTAAAATGACTAGGAAGGCCTGGCTTCAGCAGAAGCCAGTGGTAAGACTCATGATAAATGAGGGACACTGGGCAGGTTGGAAGCAAAACCTTCAAGTTTTGCTATGTTGCCCCAAGAGGGGTCCCAGCCCCTATCAACATTAGGTGGTTGGATGCACCCTTGTCTTCCAGCAGCCAGTCCTCTTTCTGCACATCGTCCCCAGTTCACATAGCCTTACCCTCAATGTCTTTCCAAACCCCTTTAGCCCTCTCCTTGAGGCCCCTGTGGCATCAAATGCTTTCATCAATGGAAATCATAGAAACATAGAAGCATAGAATGGTTTAGGTTGGAAGGGACCTTAAAGATCACCTAGTTCCAACCTCCCTGCCATGGGACCTTCCACTAGAGCAGGTCGCTCAAAGCCCCATCCAGCCTGGCCTTGAATACTTTGAGGGACTGGGCATCCACAGCTTCCTTGGGCAACCTGTTCCAGTGACTCACCGCCCTCATAGTGAAAAATTTCTTCCTGATATCTAATCCAAATCTCCCCTCTTCTCGTATGAAGCCATTACCCCTCATCCTATCACTACATGACCTCGTAAAAAGTCCCTCTCCCGCTTTTAAATTGTCTCCTTGCCACAGACGGATAGATTGTCTTCATGGACATATCTGTTCAGCTCCAGCCTCCACCTCTGAATTCCTCATTAAGCCCAAGCCCATCCAGTTATAGCTGTTGTTAACTCTCCTGGAAATCCGGTGGCAACTCTTCAGCAAAGCTAGTTGGAAAAATCTCAGCTAAAGCAAAGCCAACAGAGAAATTTTTTTTTTTTTTAAAGAGGTGTAATTCAACCTGCCCTGTCCCTAGATTACAAATAATTGAGGGTCATTCCAACCCAATGCCCAAACCATTAATCTGGGAATGAAAGAGGAGGCTTTTACAAATGGTCTCCAGCTGCATTACCTTTTCCCACACTGGCATGGCCTGGTGGGCAACACAGCTGCTAACATCAGTGCAGAACCTCCTTCCCACTCATCACAGGGGGAATTTTTGCCTCACCATTTGCTGGGAAAACTCTGCAGAGGTGAACATTGTTTCCCAGCACCATCCTGCCCTGCAGGCGGGGTGAAACTCTGCCTGGTTGCAATAAGCAAAACTGCCTGCAGATCACAGAATCATAGAATGTGTTGGGTTGGAAGGGACCTTTAAAGGCCATCTAGTCCAACCACCCTGCAGTAAGCAGGGGCATCTTCAACTAGATCAGATGATTGCTCAGAGACTCATCAAGCCTGGCCTTGAATGTCTCAAGGAAGGGATGCGGTGGTAAAACCAGATTGTACCAGAAAAGGTTGATTAGGAAAATAGATCAGTTTATCACAGGTTTCTCATAGGATAATATTTCCGGACAAAGTATGAGGCAGGTTAGAAAGTCTGAAATTATGCAAAGAAATGAGGGTGGATACAAGGTCACTCCCAAAACAGGGCTGCTATTTTTTGCATTTTCCCCGTTCCTGTATCTATGTTTCCTCTCCTGTTTTCCATCTGGTTTATAAAACTTCCCATCTTTCCACTGCACTGGGGTTAAAACCACCCACACTAATGATCTAAGTATGCCAGGGGATGCTCATGAGGACGTGGACCACCTTGCATGTCGTGGCTTGGCTCTGTGCTACTGACCTGCCAGCCACCAAAGCAAGGCTGTGAGCAAAATGCCAGCTGGGAATGGTCCCCGGACTGGACTAATTGCCAAATGTGGGAATGGTTCGGGGGTCACTCTTAGTAGAAAAAGGCCAAATTTGAGCCGGGGAATGTTCTAACATTTCACAGACATTGACAGTATCCAGCAATCTTCCCAGCACACTTGTCCAGTTTTTGTCTACATAGCTATACATGGAGTGTATATACTGGTGTAGGTATGTCCAGAGGGACCTGGTCCACAGTGGGAATTCCTAGTTACGTCTCAAAACAGATCACATAACAAACAAAATAATAGTACATGGCCAACCTTATCACTGTTTCAAAACCAGTCTCTAATCTCGCAGTTTTCACAAACAACAGTTATGGCATACATATTTTGTAACCAGCAGCAAATCTGTCATTGTGTCAAACCTGGCCAGATATCACCTGGTTTCTCTTATAAATGTCTAGTGCAGGTCTAAGTCCAAACCCAGGCACCAGCATGGTAGAAACTACGTAGAATAATGTAGAATGTGCAAAAATTGCTAGGAACAATTTTTCCATACATATAGGTTCACTGAACAAGATTTTATCTGGCAGTGCCCCACTTTTCCGGCCAACAGGTGCATCCTTGGCTTTCTTATGGAGGTACATTTCCAATGCAGAAGATACTGGTCTGTGAGGCCAGGGGATGGGGAAACAAAGTCCCAGCACTAGGCTGAGCCTAGGAAGGTGCCTTTGAGCAGGGGCCCCTAAAGTCTCAAGAACTTGTAGTGAGCCCTGGCCAGCTGGTGTAGAGCGGTGCCATGATCCCATGGCTTCACACCAGCAGATGGTGTATTACCTGGACGTACCCAAAAGAGCCTTGCAAACAGCTCTCCTGCAGACTTTTTCCAGGCACATAAAAAATGATGCACTCTTTCTCCGTGATTAAGATGAATTCATCTTTCCTACTACCATTTCTCCTACGCCCTTTTCTCTGACAGCCTGGTGATCAAAACGCTTAGGTGATATTGAGAACCTCTTTGACAACATAGGTGAAATCTCACACCCCAAGAAGGTACTTGGTCTCTGCTCCCTCCTTGTGTTCTCCTGTTTTCCTGCACACGTCAGTCCTTCCATTTCTCCGTCACCCTTCCATCACTATATAGAGATGCCTACAATGTGATTTGGTGCAGCAAAACTGATGTGTCTTGGTGCTGCTCTGCAAATGAGCGAGACTTGATCCTACCTATGGGGAACCTGCAGGCAGGAGATACACAGAGGCTACAAACTTGGGGGAAGAGGCTTGGGAGATCTATTCAAATATGGAAATGTGAAATATTAGGAGTCATTAATTAACCTCATTGTACCATATCAATGGCCTGGGGTAAAAGGTTTTTTGTAGAAAGTCTCTTTTAAAACAGGCTGAAACCATCTCTGATTGTTCCAAGAGCTGTTTCTGGGAGGGAATTGCTGGTTGGATTTAATAACATGTGATGATCAAGTCCAGCTATAGCCCATCAGACTAGATAATGCAAAGTTTCTATGCATTGGAACTTTACAAGGTGGGAAAAATTCTCATACGCCTGATTTTAAAGGGTGATTCTAGTGACTTGCCAGAGCATATGTGGTAGGAATGAGGATGAAACTGAAGCACTGCTCAGGATATGAGGGGCACACACCTTTAATCAATTCCGATGTGCAAACAAAAGAAAAGTGCTGGCTGGAGCCCCTGGGTGTGATGGAGGCTTGGATCCTGGCCTAGACTTTATGCCTCTGCCTTGTGTCCATCCAGGGTTTGCCAATAGTTATTTTTCTCAAGAGAGCTGCCAAAGAGATTGAGAATCCGTAGCCTGTTCAGTGATGAAAACAGTCTCTGTACCTTCTCCAGAAATGAACACAAGATGGTGCTGCCATCCACTGATAGCCAGCCTTGCATGTAGCTTTACACTGTTTCTACTTCTCAGGGTGTTTAAAACAAGCCCAGTTTGGATTCTGTGTTGATGGGGCTTGCCAAGAAGTCTCTGGGTTACTGAGAAGGACAGGGTAAAGTGTCTCTCTGGTAGTCTGGCTCAAATGAGCAGGATTAAACCCATGTTGCATGACAGCTGTGAGCAAAAATGCCATGATTGATTTCTCAAGGACTCATCTTTAATCTCATCCAGGGGAGAAAATTCCCCAGGGGACAATGACCACCGCAGTTATCTCCTGTGATGAGCCTCCACAGGAGACGATGCCTACCATCCCTTGCCTAGATGAGCTGGGTTAATGCCACTATGACCAGCAAAATCCTCATTAGTCCAAGCAGAAAGTGCCAGATGGCAAATGCAATACGAGCTGAGCAAAAACTAGCAACAAAAAAATGCACCGTCCAGGATTATACTGTAACCAAATTCGGATCTGCTGTGTCTGCAGTGTTCCCACAGTGGTCAGCATTTGGGAAAGTCTTCTCAATCCACTGAGGGTGCAATACAAATTCCCAGGCCAGCTCTTTTCCCCCTCAAAGGAAAATCTAACGGCCAATGTAAGTGAGACTTGAAACACTGGACAAAGCTGAACCAACATGAAAAAGAGCCCAGGGAAAGGAGACATGACCTACCAGGGAGATGGAGCAGAGGACTACTCACTGCTCCCAGAGTCACGGGATTATGTGAGGCTGACTAGGAAAAAGATGTGCCAGACTAAAAAATTTGAATGAAAATACAGGACTCCAATTCCTCATAGGTTCAAAAACCTTCCTTGCCTGACTTCTGTGTCTAAGCCCCGTGGGCTCCTGACTGAGGGATTTATGAACCACAGAATTGTGTCCATTGCTCATGCACAGGGCTTCTTTGTGTCTGGTGACTTTGCCTTCCCCTCATTAAGGGCTCTTACAAGCCCTTAGAGATTCTTCTTTCTACCCAGCCACTTGCTTGCAAAATCCATGGGAATGTAAGCTCCTGGGAGATGTCTCACTCTCTGCTGAGGGTGATTAAAACCAGCCAACTGGTTCCATGGTTCTTGGTGGGACATATGGCATTGCGTAAGCCTCTTTCCGAAGAAAATGAGGATAAAGGGAGATTTCTCTCCTCGCTGGGGAGACACACTTAAAAAGCGTAATGCAAATGGTCTTTTCACCAGGAGGGAGAGGGTGGATCTGTGGTTTTGGACTCTGAGGCTCGCAGTGGCTAGCACCGCATTAGCCCTTTCCCACTTCTAATTTCTTGTCTTCTAGTGCAGAGTAGATCATTTACATCTGCGTCTTTCCCACCCTCATGGGAGCTTTGCTGTGGCAGGACTGGGAGCTGTGGCTTGCAGACATGTGGCTTTGATGTTTTCTCAGGTGTTGTTTTTTTTTGCTTTTAAAACCTGAATGCTTTCCCCCTCACACAGCCATGCCATTGAGTCAGTGGAGGTGCCAAGAGTTGCCATCCTGGTAGCACCTGAATTCCAGTCCAGGTAGGTGACAGTGATGCTGGGAAGACTGGCAAGCTACTATTGATATTTGCACAGCAGCCTGAACCAAACCAATCTTCTCCTCTCAGCCCCCGCAAGCTGGCTTGATGCCATTCCTGGAAGTCTCCACTCCAGGTCTTCTCCTGGCACAGACTCACATTACTAAAAGTCAGTTCTTCCCTGGAAGTGCCTATAATTTTAGGCCAGGCTCTGAGAATCACTTGCAATCTGACAGTGTATCAAGTTAATAGCTGAGGGGTTGGAGTTGAATTATCCAAGCACCAGAAAATTGCAGTTTGGCTCAGATGTCCACCAATTCAGTGAGTGGACCTTGAATACTATGGTCTAATCCTTATCCTTTTTTATATCCCTACTTAGCTACACCTTCCCTGCAATTACCTTGACTTTTGGTAATAGCCAATCTACTTCTTTGTGCTGGTTTGTCTTTGTGGTCACTTGTTTGGAGAGAACTGGCCCACCTGAAAAGCTGCTTGTAATTACGTGATACTTTTCCACTGTCACGCAAGCATCCTCCTTTCTGTGCCTATTTCTGTGACATCCCACACTTTTAAAATCAATATAGCATGAGTGGGGATGTGGTGGGAAAAGCCCTTCACAGGGAGACCCACACAGCTCATTTGTCCTAAACTCTGGATTACTTTTTTAAATTGTTAAGTGGGTGACCAGCTTTTAGAAAGGAAAAAGTAGACCAAGGAAAGCTGCTGGGGTACAAACCACACCAATCACACAATCACACCAGTTCTTCAGGTGTCTGAGACAGCATCTGCTTTTCTGGGTTACCTACGGGTACCACTTTAACTTGTTAGGGACAGATGGGGAGGATCATAATATGCTTGAAAGTCTCCCATATCATGGCATTTTGGGTCAGGTCCTGGCATTACAGGAAAGCTGATGCTGAAGGGTGAGACCCTCAAGCCATGTAATGCTGCAGATAAGGTACTGGGTCTTTGAGTCCCAAGCTCTGATGGTCGTGCCTCCTTTTATGCATGCCCCATCTCCCTCACCTATTAGTGCCACAGATCAGATTATACCAGCAAGGGCAAATCCTGGATGGGATTGAAACCAATGGAAAAGAGGAGGCAAAAGTACACATTTGAACTTCCAATTGCCGAAAAGTAATTCACAAGCAGTCTAACTGCCTGGCTGTGATTCGTCTCGATAGCATGATTGCACTTCATGTCCTACCACTATGTCCAACCCTTCCCAGTGAAGAGGATGAGTGGGCTACAAGCCCAAATTAGCCAATGATCAGGCTACAAGCCAGAAAGAATTATCTGATGATCATATGAAACAGGCCTAAAGCATGGAGGTTCACAATGTCTCTGAGCAGGGAAAAATGAACACCAGCTCAAAGGCCATCAGCTATAGTGTCCTGTGGAGCCAAGACTCACCTAGCCCTGCAAGGACGGACATACAGCTCAGGTTGATCAAGACCTGTTGGTGTAGAGACGCACAGCAACAGGGATTGTCCAGGAGGAGACACAGCTGTCAACATGGATTGATCAGAAATTCAGGTCCTTACAGCTGCTCATTTAATCTGCTTTATCACCAATTGAAACCTGTGGGCCAGTTGCTAAGCAGGAATACGTTCTCCCTGTCACATCAATGGCCAGCCATATAAGTCGAGGCATCTTTCCTCAAAGGTCAACCACTGCCGTGCTCCCTGCCAGCAGGTACTGTACATCTGGGAATACTGCCAGCAGCAAAATGGTCTATCTCACAAATCCCCTTGATTCTTAAAGGAAAGCACAGAAGATTGACTCTGCAATGATACAGATATTTTCTGTCCAGGATCACACCGAGAACTGACCAACTCATTCATCAGCTGCTGCTTTACAAATGGTAATAGCATTCACTCACCAGCAGCTTGGCAGGGGTTGGGAGCAATGACCTAGAAGTTAAAGGCTCTTTGTTTATTCCTAATCCCTGGAGCTATGCAGTCCCAAAGCCCTTCCCTTTCTGTACAACACAAGACCAGCTTTCATAGCCGTACCCTGAGCCCAGTGAAGTCAATAGAAAGGCTGTCATTGTCTCTGGTGACCAATGGACTGTCCCTGGATTCTGCAAAATTAGACTGGCTTCTGCTTTTGTTGCAATCAATACAAGTATTACCAGTGACCACCACTGAATCCAAATGGGACCATAACATGTGTCCCTCAGGATTCCCAGTGATGCTGAAACCTGTGGTCATCTTTTTCCACATATTTTGGAGGATGCAGGATAAAGGCTTAGATTTCCATCAGGTCTTTAGTATTTTATAGGTGTCTTTTACCCTCAGAAGGACTTCTTACACACCTGAATGACATACTCCTTGTCCTACCTCTGAATAATCCTTTTTCGAAGCTTGCTTGCATCTCCTGGAAGTTGCTCCAGGTGTGATATGAAACTACTATTGGGGTACAGCAACACCTCTTCTAGTGCAAAAAGGAGCTGGAAAATGAGGGGCCAGACAAACAAATACCAGCTAGTTGTTTTGAACCAGCCAAGAACCTGTTTTAGTGTTAGAGGGAAAATCCTCTGCCTTACATCCTTGAGCAAGGTATTTCTCCTGGATTGTTGGAAACTCCTCTGCTCTCCTTGGCTTTGTGTCACTAATAACAGCACTGATATTAATTAGTCCTTGATAAAGATTAGGATGATACTCAGGTCTGAAAAGAAGAAAAAAAAAACACAACCAAAAAACAAAGGCAAAGAACTTCACCCTGCAACTGATCCATCTCTGCTCATCCTTTCCTGGAGGACTTCAAGTGATGGAGAACTTGCACAAGATGTAGGGCAGCATCATGCTACCAGGGACATGTCACAGGGGTTTTTGGGCCTTTAGAAATGCAGCTGGCTTTCTTGGCAAGATTAATGCTGTGACAATCTATACCCAGTGTGCACTGCCCACCAGCATTGCCCCACTGCTCGTGACCCACTGCCCGTAGCTTTTGCCCTTCTCGAGACCCTCACAGCTCTACTTGGGTCAGCCAAGAGCTCTTTTCTCACACTCAGGTCCAGAAGGCTATGTGTTTAAGGGGAAGATATGCAATCCATATATCCTTTCCAATGGCACTGTCCTGTGTGAGTTGTTTCCACTATCACAGTTAAATAGAAAAGGTATTGTTTCCACCTCTGGATATCTCTTGCTCCTGCTTCCACCCACTGCGTCTCTTTGGAGAGAGGGACAGCCATGAAACCCTGAGCCAGGCATCCCAGAGAAGGAGGACAAGTTGCCCCCTGGAGTTGTCGTCTTCTCCATATTGACTACAAGGAAAACCGAAATGGTGTTTTCCACTCAGTCCTTACCTTTTCAGTAACAGAACCCAGGTGAAAGCTAACTCACTGAGAGATAACCCATCCCACTGACCATGACCAAAACATGTACCCTAAATTTCTTCTGTAAGGTTAAGATACGGTGCTTTGGGCCAGATTTTCCAGAACTTTCTTCAATTTTGGATAAATATGACAGGTAAAATGGCTTTTCTCAGGTGAGTTGGAGATCTAGGCACCAAAAAAAAAGTGTGTATATTGTTATTTTCTACTTTCCTAGAAATCTTTTTACTGGAATTTTGAATGTCCAGAAACCGTAATTGGCTCCTTCTTTTTTTTTTTTTTAAGAAAAAAAAAAGAGTGAGTCATTATTATGCTGAATTCAATTTGTTTATTGCATTAGCAAAAGGGCCCAAGAGAGATGGTAGTGGAGGACTGACATTTCCCTTTATGGCAGTAGATGGAGCTACACCCTCACCAATGTCCCTTCCTAGACAGACGAGCCCAGAGAAAAGGTTTGATGGTCTTGCTGGTCACTTCTCAAAGTGGCCTCATCCAGAAGGGCACTGACTAGGTGGACAAAGGAGGTGAATCAGTAGAGGTGGAAAGAAGGAAATAAACGCCAGGACTGGGAGCATTGCCCACTTCTCCAAAGACTTTATTTACCGGACATTTACCAAGGGAGCTGTAATCCCCTTTCACACCACATGATGTAACATAGTTGAACATATAAATGTTTGCACCTCTCCATAGCATGGCTGCATCCAACCCTGAGACCACCAGTCTACCCCAAGAGTTTTTTTTACTTTCTCCTTTTCGATGGGAGAGCTGAGGCTCTTCACTAAATCCCAGATATGCCTTGTATAATCCCTGTTAAATGACTTTACTAGCCTGCAGCTTCAGTGTCTAGATCTGGAAGACTGTCCTTTCTCCAGCCATGGTCCCTGTGCTGTTTTGCTTCTTCTTCTTTCCCATGCACTGGTGAAGTCCTGCAAATCTTTTCAGTTTAGATGGGCTAAAACCTCGTCTGTAAAGTGATCTTCCTTCATCTTCAGGGCTCCGTAAATACCTTCAGCATACTCTTCCGGACCTGCTACTAGCAAGTTTTCATGCAGTCTCTCCAAAAGAAGAACAAATACAGTCTTCTTCATTTCCCCACACTTGTAGAAGCCATAAGGTCGCGTTTTTCTTCCTCGAAGGGGTCTAAAAATGAATCATTGTGTAAGCACAACACCCGCTTATTATTTATGGGTAGGCAAATCACAGAAAGTCACTTTAATAATACCGTGTTTATCATCACAAATGCACCAGCAATGTTTCCACAAGACTGAGCAGCTGCAGCCCAAAAGCCTTTAGGTTATTATGTAAGGCATCTATGAAAATGTAAGAACATCTCAGCCTCTAGCAGATCCTAAGCAGGGTGGGGTAGAAGGGAAAGTTTATTTATTATTTCTAAATCCCTTTTATTCTAATCAGGGCTAAACAAGCTGTTCCTGGATGACAGAACCTGCCTGGATTTGTTGATTTTAAGCTGGTGGTTGGACTTTCAGTGTCTGTGAGCTCTAGTAGGGCTTTTCCTCTACCTCAGGTTTTAATTTAAATTCTTTAGTGCCTTGTAAGGACTGAGTTCACCGCACAGGTCTTCCCTCAATGGGAACACTATTATGTTCTCTGTCTTCGTTCTGGCTACCTATTTTCATTAAAATACTTGGAATTAGTACTTTTGCAGCCTTTACCTCCCTGCCAAGTTTAGTTTAAACAGTCTGCAGCATCCCATAGCCATTGGGAAGGAAGAATTCAGCTCAGCTGTCCGGCATCCTGACAACATTGGAGATGGAGCTGGCAAAGTCTGGGATTTTGGTATGCTTCAAAAATGAGGCTGTTCCCATGAATGTGTCGGTGTCACTGGCCTCACAAAGTCCAAGAAAAAGTTAGATTTACTGTGAACTAATTATAACTCTTGCCTTAGTCTCTGATTCGCCCTGCCTATCTGAGATGCTCCTAATTTGTAGATAGAGAGATGCCTGCAGAGCTGATTGCCCCTTTCCAGTGTATTCCTCCCTCTCTTTCCTTATCCTCTGCCAAGAAAGCAGAGGCAAAGTGATTGCTCCCTGGGAATTAACCCACACCTATGCATTAAAAAGGCAGCATCAATCTTATGCAGCTTTTCATCTGAACTGAAACAAGTTGAGGCCAGGCAGAGGGAAGCAACCTTCACTGCGCTCGTGGGAAAAGCTGGCAGACATGTGTTTTGTCCTGCTGACAGGTGAGTAGGGCCAGGGCCCAAGCATGGAGACAATTTTGAAGGAGCCACGAGTCTGAAAGACACGCAGGCATTTCCAGCTTGGAGACGTTTCAATCCCCTCCAGTAAGGTTTAGAATCCTTGTGAAGAGAGGAGCCAGGTAAGAGAGGGAAAGCACTTGTGTTTTTAAATCGTTCCACCCACCACGGAGTGGGGGAAGCGCTGGGAACACATTTCATAACGTCTCTGATGTTTTCCCCTCTGCAAGAAAACATTTTCCGTCATCGTTCTTGCAGTCAGATAAGATCAAGCAGTGCAGGGCAGAAGGAAGGCCCTGACTAAAGCTATTGTAACTCGCTACGAACTCTCCGGTCTCAGGTAGGAGCCGTGTGAGAGCATCACGTGCCATGGGAATTCATGCAGGAGGGGCACCGGGGCTTGGTCTTGTTTATTGTTCTTGCCTGAGTCTGACCTGGAAACTGAGGAGTAACTTGGAAGACACGATGTACCCTGTTCCTTTCCTGTGTCCACCCAAAGGCAATTTATTCTCTAGCTGAGCCATGGCCCCAAAGCAAAATAAATTCCCATGTTCGGCTCCAAACACAAAGTACATTGCAATTAAGGAAACCTTCAGTGTAAAATGCTTCCAATGCAGAAAATGTTGATGGAAAATGATTGCCTAGGCCTTGTCTCACATTATTCCTTATTGGCACTCCTGGCTGTAGCCAAGGCCTTGTCCTGCCTTTGGGTGGTCTTCACCAATATACTCCCTGTTAGGAGGGTTTTCTGTAGAGTTCACGCTGTGGTTTTGCTTCCAGTTTTAAGACAGCTTGTAAATACAAAAGCCAAAAATGTGGCTGGTGGGCCAGCAAGGCATTCCCTTCCAAGTAGTCATCCTCCCTCATGAGTTTCCCCAACTATCCAGCTTGTGCCCACAACACTCCTTCTGTCTGGGAAGGACTGTGGATTGTTTAAGATGGTCATGAGGAGGTCTGGGAAGGATCCCTGGCTGTGCTGATGCTGTAGGGATGCGCTGTATGCTCCACAGTCCTGGTCCGCCAGTTGCCCAAGCCATGGTCTCATGCTGTTTGTGTCACACTGAAGCTGCCTGGACACGTGGGACACCCATGTCCCAGCAGGCAGCAGAGATGTGTTGGTGGTGACCAGGGCTTCAGGGCAAATCATAAAGAGTACTGCACACTGTGTCACCTGTGTCCACAGGACCTGGGTCTTACTCATGTTGGAACAGATCAGTGCCTTAACACCTTCTTCCGGAAATAAACACAAACTGCAGGAATTCATAACACTATCTGAAAATGACAACACTGGCAGTGAAGAGTTCCCTGCCCAAACTCACTTTATCTCTTGAAGATATTCCACGGGATGTTCAAAACCCATTTTTTTCTTGCATGTGGAAGAAGAGAGAACAGGCAAGAAAATTGAGGTATTTATCCCTAATTATCTAAGTTGCACACAGAAACACAAGGCTGGCAGAGAATGACTCAGAATGAAGATTAACCTCTTGCTATCATAATTTGAAGGGAGGGACAAGCATCTGTCTGTCTGTTATTTTGTACATTTGTCAAAGTAATGCAGTAGTGGTTGCTTGCTCTGTGTCACCCTTCTCACTGTGATGGAGCTCATCAAACGAACCACCCCTAGATATCTTCTGCATAAAAAACACCAGGGTTAGGTTCCCTCCACAGCCAGTGAAGCCAACATTTCTAGCACACAATTTATCCGCTACATATCTGTATTTAGATAACTGAATCAAACATCTAGTCAACGTGGTCGGTAGTCTGGAAAGTGACATAACTCACTCTATATCAGGCACCTACATATGACTAGCTGGATCCCTGCCTAGATTCTGTTAGCTATCTCCATTGGGCTCCCAAATCACATGGAGACACCTCTGTCCAGACACCTACACTGGGTATCTGTATCAGTAAGATGAATGTGATCCCTATGTTGGCTTTCCAAGGTGGAAGGAATAGCATGGCCATGACCCCCGTGGTCTCTGACCTTCACAGAAAAGAAGCAAAAAAGGTAAATGGAAATCTCTCCTGCCTTGCAAATGGCTCTGGGATTTGCAGATCACTCAGTGCTTGTTCTGTGGACACAACAAGTAGGTTCATCACCACTGCAAAAATAGTTGTTGTTTTTAAACCAGATCAGATTATCTTTATGGTAGGTTGCGTTACAGGATTCCAACATGACTATGCAAGAACCCAGTGTTTCTCCTTCCTTGAAATGGCAGCACCTGAGAAAATATCTTGATCTTCTCCTACTTGAAAATAAGTGGAGATGAGGTCTGGAGAGGTGAAACTACGGTTTTCCCCAGGGATGTTCAGTTACTTGGAAATGGTGAGTTGGTTTCTAAATAGGCAGATCCTCCAGGTATCCCAGAGTGTGGATAAGCACAGAAACTGCTGTCAGATCTGTTGTCACACCTCAGATCTGAAGAAGAAGGACCTGCAATTTCATCCCTAACTGCACGCACTGCGCCGGGCTCCTGGCCTGCCTGACTGCAAAACTTCAGGCAAGGACATCTTTGATTGCCATCATTAGAAAAACCTTTGCAGGAAGCTGGGTTTTAATATGTGCCAGTGGTAGCGTAACAGTGCACCAGTCCATGGCTGCCAGCTATTGAAAAGCAGTCATTCTGTTTATCTGGATCCAGCTCTTACCAAGACTGCCACCCCTCCTTCTCAACAGGATGGAATTTGCTGGCACTACTGCAAGTCTATTCTGTCTTTTCAATAATTGCCACTGTAGTGCAGCATCCCAGGGTGTTGGCAGATACGCTTTAGAGTAGGAGGGCATTGCTCCGCAAGCCTTTGCTTTGGGAAAGAAAATTCCCCAGAATTATCATATTAGGCCCTATTCCCAAAACATGTCTAGAAAGAGTTATTTAGGATGGGCTGTTTTATAGTGTTCTGCCGTAAAGAACTAACTACCGCTGAATTGGTTATTATTTGTTTATTGAGGGTATTGCAGTTGCACCAAAAGAATTGGAGATCCCTGTCTCACTAGATGCTATTCAGGAAAAAAAAAAGCTTGAAGCATAGGCACCCATGTCCCAAAGCATGTGGACCCTAAAAAAAGATGAGATAAATAAAGAGAGGAAAGAAACAAGCGCAAAAAAAGTACAAAACTATTTACTTATTAAAGACTTTGGAGCAAACACAGATAAATGCAAGGACAAATCTGATGATTTTACCTGTATTTTCTGTACCCAAAGCTTTCAGAATTCACTTTCAAGGCAGGGCTTTGGCAAGAGGGACTGGGGAAAAGTATAAGAATTGTTTAGGTTTTGTGAATCTTTTTGAACTTTCAAACTTAGAACAAAACGAAGCCGGATATTTTGTGAAACTCGGGGTATCAGGAAACATTCCTCCCTGCAATTTAAGACCTTGTTTGTACAAGTGAGATGCCCTGATTGGTTTCTTTGACTTTGTAACTGAATGCAAGACTGTGTTATGCAAGCTATAATTATTCTTATTTGGAAACAATTTTCTCTTTTACTTTCAGGATTCTTTGGGGAATAGGAGGCAGCTCAAAACAGCACTGTTTGCCAAAGCTAAATATATCAAAATCTTCCAAAAAGTTTCATTCTGTTCTAAATCTGTATCATAGCAATTCTGATAAACTTTAAATTTGGCAGAAGAATGTCTCTTCTCCTCGTCTTCTCCTGGGTACCAAATGTTATCCCAGCACTATTGCTTCAAAGTAAAACTCACAGGGGATTTAATACAAATGAACACTTCAGGATTCAACTATTTCAAAAGAATAATTCCGAGTTCTCTGACACTGGAGAAGCAAGCTTATTAACTCCAGGGTTTACACATTTGACAAGAAAAATAAAGGAGTGAGAAATCTCAAGCTAGCTGGAAATTCAACCAGGGCTGAATCCTAGTTTAAGCCTCCACACCGAGGGCTTGTCTACACTAGACTTCTGGTTAAAACACTGTTCTCTTGTGCTGTGGTTTTGGTAGAAGCAGCACTTCTGTAGGTAATCAGCAACATTTATTTTAACTACCACAAAGACACGGCTTTGAGAAAGTAGGAGCATGACTAGTTAGTCTTTCAGTTTTGAACTGTGTCATACAGGAGAATATGAGCATCCTGCAGTGGTGAGAGGGGTGAACCTTCTAGGCCAAGGGATGGAGGGGATGATATTTTTAATAGTGAAGGTCTCACTCTAGATCCTGCTCCAGAGACAAATGAGGATTGTGATAGGCAATGGTTTTATTTTTTGTTAGGATGAAACTAGACTCTGCTGAGCTTTCAGGTTGTTTACATGTGGTTTTTTTTTCCCCTATCATGTACTTCTATACTCCAAACTGTGTGCACGGTCTTGCAATCAGTCCCTGCCCCCAGCCACTCTGCTCCTCAGTGATTCTGCTCCTAATGGCATGAAGGCAGTTTTCTGGGGAAAGCTCTGGTAAATGGGAGCACTGTGAATGTCCTAAAGGTTAATCAGGTCATCTTACATCAACCTCCATTTTGTCCATCAAGCCACTATTGCACATCGGGGCACTGTGCCTGCAGGATCTCTCTACACCAGAGGACACTGCCATTGCTGGGAGACCAATACCTCCCAGTACAGACCGGGAGGGATACAACCTGCTGTGGACAGGGACATGGTGCGTGATGGTCTGAGCTACAGAGAGGGCTTGCAGAGAGGGACCCAGATGGCAACTCTGCAGTGGAGGAGCAAGGGCTGCAGCCCACCCGTTACCCAACCCTCACCTCCCAGCCCACCAGGAAACGCAGACCTGTAGAGGCAGCGTATGCTGACAAATGTTTTTTAGCTGCTGAGGTAATTCTGCCACCTCTTTACAATGAGCTAAACTGGGCCAACACAAGCACTGCTAGCCTAATTGCCTCTGAAACAGGGATTTTTCCATGTTTTCCTAGTTTTCCAAGTCCTGTGGTGGCTTCCGGTCGTCTTCAGGCTCAGAGATGCTCAGCATTAGGATCAGGGTCGAGCCTGCCTGCAGGTAGACATCTGGATATCCTGCAAAGGTGTTGCAGTTCATTTCTTTCTTTCTTTCTTTCTTTCCCATTTTCACAGCAATCAGCAAAAATATGAGCCCATCCCCACCCAAAATTTGGACATTTCCCACCGCTACATGCTGAAGATGACCACACACACCTAGCCACAAGAAGGCAGGGAGATCAGGGTCAGCTGCTCTGAAACACATTTCATCCAGGCTGCTCGTTGTAGCCCCATCCTGCACGCCCACACTGTGCTTTGGAAAGGACACTACATTCATGCCCCTCATTCCCTCATCTCCCCCCAGCTGCAGGACCAGGAATTTTTGACCCAAGCAGGGACAGCTGCCTCCAGATTGTCCCATGCCAGGCAGCTTTTCCAAACCTCTGTCTGAGATGGTGAGGTTTTACAGTCCAGGCAGTGGACTCATGGCCTTGAGTACAGCCCCCCACACACACATCCAGCAGCATAGGTATAGCCCCAAGCCTCCAACCTTACCCCTCGGTCTCCCCTGGAAAATGACATCACTCCAGACAATTTACTGTTAAATCAATCGGATTTAACAGAGCCAAACACAACCCCGAAAGAAACAGCTGATGCAGCTGTGTCTTGTCAGCAGTGAACGCCTCGATGTGAACGGAAGCATGATCTGCCTGTGTTGGCATTTTCTGCTTTGTCTCTGACTAGCATTTGCATCTCTTAATTAAAGAAGTATGGGCAACTGTATAAATATATATATAGCATTGCATTAAAGCCCTGGGATCTATCTGACAGCCCAGCATGATGCAGCAGCATTAGTAATGTTTGTTGTACTGTTTCAAATGACCTC
This sequence comes from Dromas ardeola, assembly GCA_013398915.1. Taxonomy (NCBI): domain Eukaryota; kingdom Metazoa; phylum Chordata; class Aves; order Charadriiformes; family Dromadidae; genus Dromas; species Dromas ardeola. Next base: position 155,608 of record VYZM01018488.1, read on the forward strand.
ATTTGGAGTGGAACGACAGTCAGCCTGTGCATGTTCTAACCCAGACAGTTGCAGGCACATGAGTTTTAATAGAAATACATCCACTGAATTGCATGTGGCTATCCTTTTCTTTATAAAGGCTATGTGTGCTCTAAGTTAATCTGTGCCTACGCAACTACGTACGGATTGCATTTTATGCTTTCCATCAGATAAGTAAACTTTCAGGTTGTGATGGCAAAGTGTCGGAAGCTGACAGATGATTGGTGTTTGGGGAACTGTAATTTGGCTTCCTCACACACCAGGACTAGGTCTTCCGCTTCTTTTTCCCCCCAAACATCTTCCTTCTCCATGCACGGGGTGAGCTGCTCTTCAAGGGTGGGTCAATGTTTTGCTGGGGAAGGAAGGAGAATTGTAAAAGATGCAAAAGTGACAGGAGCAACTACTTGTTATAGAAGATGACTTTTCCCTGCCAGCCTTACCTCTGAAGAGGATGATTTCAATCAGTTCCACAAGGTTTTCCATATTATTTCCATATCACCTTTTTCTAAGCAACCAGTGCAATCCTAGGCTCATTTACACATAGGTCACTTTAGTGCAGGGCAGTGTCATGTGCAGTCCAGGCTGGAAAAGTTTTTCCACGGGCATCAAGAATTGAATTTGGTCCATAGGTGACTTTACAGTCTCAGGAGTTACCTTTCTTCTCCACTGAGTGTTGCCTCCTTTGTTCACAAAGCAGCATGACCCGTGTCAGCTATTGCTCAGCAGAAAACAAATAGGGAAGAAAGGATTTGGATTTCTTGGGTTTCCTAGAAAACTGGTTCTTAAAGCATCAGTGAGGGTGACAACTAAGCCTGCCCTTCCAGTTGCCAGTGTTTAAATACGTTTCTGAGCCTTAAAAGCAGGAAGCAAGATGATAAGTTAGGTTATCTAATCATTATCTCCAGTAAGGAGGGCAGCTGGGTCAGTACAGCACTGCTTAGCACGAGAGCCAGTGTATAAATAGGATCAGTGCTTACAGATCAGGACACTGATGGTGACCAAGGTTAAAAGAATAACTAATGTATAAATATACTACGATCATGCTCATAGTCTGCTTGTATTTCCTGGAGAATCTGTGCAGAGGGCTGAGCATAATGAACATTCATAAACGACCTTGTTACGAGCATCAGGGGGTCTCTGAAGGCACCAGGGACAGAAAGGAGAGGGCTGGATGCCTGCCAGCTGAGGAGGGTGGATCTGCACTCCCCATTCACCATTGACTCCCCGGGTGATGATGGAAATCGGCTTTTCCCTCCCCCTGACCTGGAACAGCACAGGACTGTCATGAGGACCGATTAGTTAATAAGATACCATCATCCCCCAGGCAGGCAGAAACATGAAACGATGCAGGAAAGCGCTAGGGCTGTGCGATGAAGGCAGGGACGCTGGCATGGATCTGGAGGACTTTTCTTTGGGTTCACGCTTCAACAAAAGCCAAGCCAGCGTGTCTTCTAGAGCCCACAGCACATTCACACAGCAAAGGGACCTCATTTAATCACCGGGACTACTGCGGCAACCAAGGGAGGCAGAAAGAGGAGGCTCAGGCTGCTCCTTGCCAAGGAGCAACAGACCTTTGTGTTCTACACTCAGTTAACAAAGGCAGGGAATAAGGGTCAAAACAATCCCCAGTGGTTTCAAGAGGCTTTTATGCAGGTGAATAAGGAGCCAAAGCAAGGTCTCAGCCTGGCCCACAGTCTGCATGAGGCACTGTGCCTTTGGAAGCCAAGGATCATGTTTTCTCTTCCAAAAGCCATTGGCACTATCTGCATGTTATCACAGAGGTCTTAAGTTTGTGTATTTCCTGAGAAACCGTTTTGCCTTCGCCGCGAGCCAGAGCCGATGAGCAAAGCCTTAGTTTTCGATGGTGTTTTTCCACCCTTTACTCCCCCTCCCAAAAAAAAAATAAAATTATATAACGCCATCCATTTTTAGAAACACAGACCCAGGGCTGCTCAGCAGATTGGTCTGACATTGATCATTTCAACCCTCATGACTTCAGAAAACCAAAGTCTCTGCAGGGCAGGACAGGGCTCAAGTCAGAGGAGGAGGGAGGGGGAGAACAGAGCACTTAAGGGGCACAGGCAGCGTTTTTTTGTGTGGTGGTATGTGCCCTGGTGGAACAGAGTACACGTTATCCTGCCTGCACAACATTTTCTGACCTGCTTCTGACCCAAGAAGTATTTGCATTCATAAATACTTAGTCGTACCCCTGAGAGGTGAGGGAAGGAGAGGAAAGGAAAAGACTGGGTTTATCAACTCTGGGATCGCTGCAGGGCTTGGAAAGCAATTTTTCTTCTTCTCTATTCCAGCCCAACTGTAAACCAACCTGCATCCAAGAGTTCTTGTTTATTAATCTTTTAAATGGACATTTTTTTCCAAGACAGCTTCTCGGTCTGTGACCTTTTGTTGAGAGGACAGTGAAAGAGATTCATGGCATCATGTTGCTCCCCACCGTGCCCACAGAAAGGTGTTGCCTGGATGACTTAACTCTGGGAGACTTTACCCAATGCTGCTGCTCTTTCTGGGAGTAAAAGGCCCGAGAAGGGTGATTACCAGAAACTACCCACCTCTCCATTTCCCCACGTGAGAACCCAGAGAGATGGGGGAGCAATCTGGGGACAACTCAAGGTGGGTGGTGAAGAAGGATGTTGGAAGAACGGTAATGAAAGTCAGCATGTAACTAGAAAGTCTAGAGTACCATAGGCAGCCAGGCCTTTCTCCACATCTTGAATATGAAGCACAACTCTTGTTCTCCAAAAAAGACAAACAAGACTGCAAGAGCAGTAAGGAAGGCTGAGACATCTGACCCTGCAGTGTCAAGAATTAAGCATTTTATCTAGAAATGGGGTGTTACAAGTGGAGTAAGATGTCTAAAAGATCATGAGTGGCCTGAAAGAGGTGAATAGGGAGTGATTGATCACAGGTGCTCCAGCCCTGTTATTAACAGAGAAAGGATGGGGTATTCAGCCCTTTGGCCCCACAACCACTCCTGTAGTACGTTGTGACGTCTGTTAGGCATTGCATGCAGCAATCTCGATACAGAAAGGCCACCAAATTCTACACAGAGAAAACAGAGGAACTATTGGAGAAATTCCTGGAAAGCCCAGCAGATTTTTTCAAACCAGCCCAAAAGAACACATCAGGTTGCTAAAAGCAATGCTTTGGGAAAGCACAAATGATCACTGATAGCTTGCTTTGCCACCAGCTGTTAGACCAAAATTACCAGGGGGATCATCAATGCCATCTTCAGCTGCTGAGCCTTGGCCCTGACACCATATTTGACTGTCAGAGCTGTCCCTCTCATATCAGTGTGTCCTGACAAGTGGTCTTTCTTCACAAGGGATTACACTTGCTAACACAAGCAGGCCTATAGCAGAAAAATAATGTTTTTTTCTGTCAAAAATCATTTTATGCCTGCAAGAATATCCAAGGCATGCTATGCAAAAGCAACCAGAAAGCCCTAGGGATGTACCTAAAGGACATCTATCCACTAAGCAAAATTAACATCATTGGGAACTTGCTCTTGCTATAGCATGGGAAGTCCAGCGCAGCCAGATTGGGCTGGTGGTGACCAAAGGAGAAAAGGGCAGAGGGCAAACTAATAGTTTTCCTTTCATTTATGTCTCTCTCAAGTGGGTTTAAGTCACTATCAGAAGCCATTTCTGCAACTGCTTGAGGAAATCTGCCTGGAACAGCTCAGTTTGGGTAATGCTCAGAGGGGACTTTCTGGTCTCTCTTCCCAGTGGCTACCACAATGTTTTGGGGAGGTGATTTCCAGCCTGTGCAACGGGCATTTCGAAGTGCCAAGTGAGTGGTGCAGTTGCAGTGCTTTGCTCTCACAGTTACCCTCAGCTTCAAGCAAGCGTCTGAGCGGTGCTGGGGATGCTTCTTGGAGTACTGTGGTGACATTTATGTCTTGTTGAATTCAAGAGGTACTGTGGCTTTTGACTAGGATTTATCTAAGATGAGGCAGCTCAGTGATAAGCAGAAATCTAAATTCAATTCCCTACTTTCTTTGCTGGTTATTTCTTCTGGGATCTTTGGTACGTTTCTCTATGCACTTCAGTTTTCCCAGTGGTTGAAGGGGAATAACTCTGACATCTTGCCTGAAGAGTTGCAGGGGAAATACAACAAAGGTTGTAAAGGGTTGAGATAATGCTGTAACAGGAGCTATAAAAATACTTACAGAAAACAGAGCGCCCTTTATACTACCATTGGGGTTGATGAGTAATGCATGCTTGTCTAAAAGGCAGATGATTGTTGGAGTGTCTCATGTTCACCAGGGTATTCCAGTTACATGCAGCACCAAAATCAATCACATCATCTCATTTCCCAGCCTTTGATGGAGCACCCAAACGTTTACACACAGCTTCTTCCACTTTGACTTCAGACAATGTCATTTCTGCCTGAAAACTCATCTCATGCCTGGGGAACAGCTCATATCTGAAACCATCATCCCTTTTTTTTTGTTGCTGGTGGTGGTTTTGGGGGACTTTTTCTTTTTTAATCTTATTGCAAAACAGATTTTTCTTGCACAAAAGCAATCCATAAGCATGAGGGTGAGGAAAAACATGATTTATCATTACCAAAATATTCTTCCCCCTCTTTGCAGCTTTAGCCGAGATGATAGGTTCCATGCAGGGACGCATTCCTCAGTGCCAGATCATGTGTTGAGAACCTGGACAGGAGTAAGAGACACAGTTCTGTCGCACTTGCATGACTGCTATCAGATTTTGATTCTCTGGCCCCCAGGAATTTTGCGCACGAGTAATTTACCACGAGGGAATGTGACACAAAATCCATTTGCAAAAGGGTACAGTCCCAAGCCAGGTATCACTCCAAGAACATCAACAGCAGAGTCAAAGTGCCCCCCACTGAGCTGAATGGCACCTGAGGAAGAGGGGACATGTTGCAGGCTTGGGGACAGCCACTAGATGGGGGCACGAGCTCACACGTCCATAGGGCCCCAGCTGGACCCCAGGAGCGTGAACACCAGGAGGTAACACATCACTGACCTTTTCTGCCCCTTGGCATGGCCCAGGCCTCTCCAGGGAAATGGATCTGCCAGCCCTCCAGAAAGTTCATCAGAGTGCAGCCATGCATGCATCCATGACTGAGACATCAGGGCATTCACAGTCTCTCCACTGGGATAAGACTTGACTGCGTTATGGCATTTGGGGGCTTAGGCTGGACCATGAACATCAGGAACATCAGTAGGACCCCATGTGGCTACCACTTGAGATCATTACTGAGCCACAGAGCTTTGCTCTTGAGATCTGCTCAAAAAGATTGTTTTGCTCAATACTGCCAGCCAGGCAATTATCTTTCAGACTGTAAAAAAGTGTCTGCCCACTTCTCTTGAGATCTCAGCTCTTCAAAACCATCAAACAGCCTGCGGGGTGCTCTCTGCTGTCTGTCTCTTGACGATGTGTCCCACAAATTGGCTCTGACTGAATGCAGCGCTGCTTTCATGGAGCCTGGAGGGACCAGAGTGTGTGAAAGCTTCTCCCGACCCCATCATATCCTATGTGCCCTCTTGGTAAAGGAGGAAGTTCAAGAGGCTGCCAAACGCATCAGCCCTGGAGCCTGAGCGATGGGCTGAATTGTCTCTGCAAATCTATCATGAACTTCATTTTATACACACATGGATATATTCCCCCCTCCAGAAGTAGCCAGGGAGGGAGGGGGATTTGGCCTCTTACTGGGAATGCTAAGCCCTGCTTAGTGTTACCAGTTTTGCAGAAACATAAAGAGGCCTAAACAGATTCAGCTACTGATGTGTCATCAATTAAACAGAGGCAAATTTTACAAGGGAAGAAGCTTTGGCTGATGTACAGTCCTGATGACATACCCATGGAAAGGCTCCATGAGCAGGCGCCACTTCATACCCATCCTGCGGGTTACGAAGGAGCCAGTGAAGCTGCATTGGGGCCACTTGGCTCCCTGACCCCATGGGGGGGTGAGACAGCGGAGGGCAACTTCCCTCCTTGTTTGCCTGAGGCTGCTCATATTTTTTGCAGAAAGTCAGCTTTTCCAGGAGCCCTCGGAGCTGAGCTCACACAGTCAGCCTGTCTCCTGAAATGACTTTGCTCACCCCCGAAATAGAAAGATCCCCATCATGTCTTGTGTCCCAGTGAGTTTTACCTCCTCTCTGAGGCAAGAGAATCATGTCACGCAATTTAAAAATCTCTGGGAATTTAGTGGTATATGGCAAGATTGTACGTCACACAGAGGTTATAATAAATGGTTTTTCATCCTCCAGCACCTTGTGGTCACCAGTCTAGAAACATTTGATCTGAAATTTTAGAGTTGCAAGTAATTCCGTGCAGACATTTCCCAGCCAGCCTGACTCTTGATAGCCTCTGCTGGCTGAGGAAACAGAGAGGTTTTCAGATGATACTGTTTTCTCTCTGTGACTGAAGTTCCTTGTTCAATGCAAGAAGAAAATAGCTCATTGTGAAGCCTGTCTTTACCACTGGCATGTGACAAAAATATCTGTTTCTCCTTTTTGCTAAGGCCCAGCTGCTCCTTCGTTGATAGAAGGGAAATCCCTGCAAACAGAGAGGAACGTCAAGGGCATGCAGTCTGTTCCCCGTGAGTCAGCACAGCAAAGTTCTCCTCATTTCCCCTCTGCCAGCCCAAAGCTGCTGAAAAGATGTTGTTGTTGGATGGTTGGTTTTTTTTTTCAACTCAGCATTTTCTGGAGTCTAACGCCTGACCCTGACTTCTTCAGTTAGGCTTGTGGTGTCTTCATGTGCAAGCATTGAGCAGGTCCAGGTCTACTTAGCATTTGAATTCAGAGAAAACAAGCTGTTTTCAGCCCTCAGTGGCAGAGGACCAAGAAATCTCAGTTCTACAAGTCGGTACATTTTACTTCGGGGTGAAGTTAGAAGCAACTTTTCCTCTGAGACCTTCTATTGCCTAGAAACACCCTTTTCTCTTTTGCCTGTTCTTTTCTCTTTTGTATTGAGATAGAATCTTTACTGCTGACATGGCTATGACAGCTGAGGGTGGTGGCTTCTGTTGAAATTCTGGCTTGACTCCCCTTCTTGAGGGACTCAGAGGGCTTCTCTCTGCATGCTTGGAAAGCGTTTTTCCAATAGCTAGGCACTCCAGGAGGACTGTCTGGGCTTTGTGCCCGAAGATGGACAAAGACTTTCTACTTGATCCAAGGAGTTCCATGAGAGTGGAATGGGCTTATTTGGCCAATGTCACCAACCTCTTCAGTCTCTTCTTTATATGCTGGCAGAAGATAAATGCTGATTCAGCAGGCACAGGAGAAAATATCAACAGGGGGAAAATGCACAATGCGTATTCTGGCTGCACTTCTGCCCCTTACTTCTCTTTTTATTTCTCATTTCCTTATTTCCTGCACCCAACAGGTGTGTTTGAGGAAGTCAGATTTCCAAAGCCAGTGGATGCTCCACAGAGATCTGACCTTGTCCATTTTAAGCACTTCCTATTCTAAACCACAAAGGGGATTGGTTACTTTGCCTGGAGACAAACTCAAACAGAGCCAGTATTTCTCAGGAAATTCAGGCCATGTCATAATACAACTAAACAGAGAAAAAAATAGGTGGCAATGTCTTCTGTGAAGGTTTGTGTGCTCAGAGGGTTTTTTGTTTGTTTGTTTGTTTCTCTCAGTCTTCCCTGGTAGGACATGGAAAGTAGTGACTGAAAAGAGAGGCTTTATCCATGCACACCTTCTCCAAGTCCTGAGATGTTATTCATCGACCCATTTTGAGCTAGAGCTGGAGCACTCGGCATCCCAGTGACCCACTCTTCGTTTTCCCTCTTGCAGACTGTCCATCTTGGCTTGTCGTTTGTATTAGTTTCCAAAAACAACTCTGTGTGAGCCATCACAAGCTCACAGCTATTGTCCATCTGAAAATCTTCATTAGATATTTCTGGTAAAATGTGTGAATTAAGATGAAACTTTCAAATGAGTCTGTCTTTCAGTGCTCCTTCAGGCACACCTGCCTAGAACAGGGATAAAATTTATTCTCCCCTAAACAAACTCAGATATTTAGGCTGGAAGTGAGATTCAAACACCAGGAGTTCAGTCAGGTCAGAGGGATTTGGATAACTCACTATCTTCAAGTGCTTTGCAAAAATACATCTTTGCTAGAAGCAGCACAGGCAGAGCAGGTAGCACGGGAGCAAGACTGAGGTTTCATCAGCTGCCAGGGAACTTCAAGGTGAATTTGAGAAGACATTTTACTTCTATTACTGTTTCCCCATGGAAATGAGGATCTAGTTCCTCATCTTGGCCTCCCCTTGCTTTGTCAAGATCTTTGAGATCAAGGGCTGAAAACGCTAGATAAAACCTTGGCAAAATTATCATTTACCTACACAAACAAGGGAACTGGGTCTTGCAAAGACAACATTTGGCTTTAAGTCATTCCCCCAGCTCTACAGGAAAGTCTCTGCACAGACACAGTGTTAGTCACATGAGGAAAACAAGCTGTCAAGCAAGAGTTTCGCTTTTTCTTTTATCTCCACCTGCTACCCAAGTTTCACGTGCTTCTCTTAGGCAAACATTTTCAGCCGCTATTGCTACTGTTAGAGAAACACAGGAGTGCATGAGTGCACATGAGTGCATGAAAAACTGTGAGTGCTGCCTTGTTCCATATTTGTTTCAAAAATAGTGCGATGCTTGTTGTTTCAGACAAAAAAAAAGACAAAAACGAAAAAAAAAAACCACAACAAGAAACCACTCCAGAAAATACTCAGAAATAATTGACATCCTTTTGGATATTACTTGCGGCAGTAAAGATGCTTTGTGTGTGCATGAAAATGTTTTCTTTTGCATTTCTTTCTTCCCTATTGCTGTATAACCGTACATCTCCTTTGCCTTCTCCGCTTCCCCTGTCCTCGGCTGCCTGTGCTCTGCATCCAGCCTCCTGCATGGCTTCTTCATGCACTTTAGGCAATAAAAGCTAAGTGAGATTGTCTTCTGTCGCCCCTGGCATTTGGAGCCACAGAAACATACTGCAGGTTTTAAAGGAAGCAAGGGGCAAAGATCTCATATTACACCAAGGCAGAACTTTATGGGTTCATTAAAAAATTGCCTGTTATTAATCCTGCCATGAGTAATACTGATCTGGTGTAAAACAGCCCAGCAGCAATCCTTTCAATCGATCGTGCTGATTTATTCCAGCATATAGTTTTGTCCAAACCCAATCACTCCCAGCGTTGCTGGACTCTTAGATAACAGGTGCCAATCTGCCATGTGTGAAACATCTTCAGCTTGAGACCTGAGATTGAACTGAAGCAAGAAAAATCAGCCTGAAGCTGAAACCACTTGAAATACCACATCTAATTTGAGAGGGAGCAAGCAGTGAGGAAGATGACAGGGGATGCAATGCTCCGTGGCGCATCTTCAGAAGCTTTTCACACCCATACGAATATTTATCAAGCCAGACCATAGATCAGACCCTGCTAAAAAAATTTTATCTGCTTTTGGCTTCAGGCATCTGCTAGAGAGGAGCCCTTGAGTCTGATTATGTTATGTACATCTTGTGAAATTCACAACGGTTTTATTCAAAATTAGTTAACAATGCACAATTCATCCTTTTTTTTTTTTTTTTTTTTGTGTTATCAGCCAGCAAGAAGGGGAATAAAATGAACCAAACACCGTAGGATCATTCAAAGCACCCTCATTCATTAAAACATTTATCACTGCAGCCTGGCCCTGTCAGGGGACTTTAGCACAGCTGTGTGACAGCCACTCTGGGTTACTTGCCAGAGTCCAGAGCTGGAGTGTGAAGGCAGAAGAGGGTTTCATCCCGCGTTGCCCAGGGCAGGTATCGCAGAGCCTGTTGCTCCTCTACGCGGAGACGCTCCGGCCGGAGCCCGCTCGGGACTGTTGACTTTGCTGCAGACAGTCGGGCTGGGGCAGGCTCAGACAGCAACAAACCCTTTATGAAAGCAGCTGGGAAACAGAAGCAAAGACATCCAGTAAGCGCCAGCTCCTGCTGGACAAATTTAACCCGTTCAGGCTGCAGTCTGGCCCCAGCATTCCTAAACTACCCGTTTTCCTGATTTACACCCACTCAGCTCTAAGCCTTCACTCAATTAAACCCCTAAATAGAATGTCTCCAGAAACATGGGGCTAGAATGGGGACTTCCAGGGTCCATTCCACAGTCCGATTCCCACCTTAAGTTTATACATCATGCTATTAAAAGCTGGTTTGTGCAGTGGGAAATTTCCCCACTCCCCGAGCTTGCTGAGAAGCAGTCCCAGAACTCCCTGCCCTCTGGTGATTAGGACATATCCTTGGCTCTGAGGTCTTATGGCTTACCCAGGACACACAGCAACTTGGAGAACATGGTGAATAAGATCCGGCGTTACTTCTTCTCTTCAAGCCATGGTAGCTACAGAAACTGTGAACCAGGATGGCTCCAGTTGTAGGTGATGGTATTAATGAGTCAGAAGTATTGGAGAAGACAGTAAGAAATTAAATCAGAGCAGAACTGAGAGAAGAGGAAGAGCTACCTTTAGCCTTGAAGACCATCTGCTTGAAGCTTTAACTTCAGCCACAGTGCTATGGGTGCAAATGTTGGCTCTCAAGAGGACAAAGCACACTACAGTTTATTCTGAGCTGTGGTAGCTCAGTCAATGCTAGACTAGCAGATGGATGGACACTGGGGGACATCCCACACAAAGCCTGACGCTCCCATAGAGCATCCCTGGGAGGGAGGTGGACCTGCAGTAGGAGCGATAATGTGTTTGTGCCCATCTGTTGCAGATGGCACCATGCCATTTCACAGCTTCATTTCACTAAGGGATGTTGGATTGATACAGCAACTTGCCCAACCCTGCCAGAGCTTCTGCCCCAGGGGCAGGTGGTGACCTCCGAGCAGACAACAAACCAAGCAGAACCAAGGGTGAAGTGTGCTGGAAGTGGCCACTACAATCACAGCTCGAGGTGAGGTGTTGGAGGAGCTGGACCACCACCACCAACATATCCATGCTCCTTGGTGACAACAGTGCCTGTTTTACTCAGCCGCAGTGATAATCGCAGTCCATGTGAAGGATCCCAAACCCAAATTGCACGTGGATTTCTGTGGAGCAGTGCCAAAGGCCTGGGAATGTCCTCCCACCATATCTGTGTTGGTTATACCTTATCTCTCCCATTTTATTATGTCTAAAATATCTTTTTCTGCCACGGGACCACTAAGAGCATATACATACCGTCCTGTACTCGTTGTCCATCCACTACTGAGGAAGCTGTCTATGTTGCAGCATCTGCTGAAAAATGTAGAACTGGTGTTTCTCTGCAGCAGGTCCTCATTTTAAGTCTCAGTGCAGTGCCTCCTTTTCCTTAAAAAGGCCCTTGAGGAGATGTGTGAGCTGGTTGCTGCCTGGAGTCACACCAGACATCAGTCTGCAGGAGGCATTTACCCAAAATGTGAGTTTCATTAGGAATCCAGTGCCCTGAAGCTAAATCTACTGCACCAGGGTTTAAAAGACTAATCTGAACTTGTAGAGAGTTTAAAAGTTAAACATATTACCCATTACCCATTAATATGGGTAAATATTACCCTTACACTATCATGTATATATACATATATATGTGACGTGTGTGTGTGTGTGTGTGTATATATATATATACACGGACATGGATGTGTCCATGTACCCCTATGTGTTTTTCAGGAGGTTTTATTTATTTATATCAAGCAGATGAGGGCTCACTGGGATTTGCTGCCTTAGCACTTGCCTGTAAGCAAGGGATTCGAAGGATTCCTGCATTTATCTTCCCACTCCCTGCACAACATGTAGGTACAACAAAAATGGTTTTTAGCACTTATATCTACCAAAGAGATGCCACGTGCTGATAAGCAGTTTTCTGAAAACCTCACGTCATGATCGTGCATGCATTAACAATGATAATGGCAATGATAAGAAGACTTAGCTTAGCTTATGCACAGCCCTATTCGTCAGCAGGTTGGAAAGCGCTTTCAAGGAAGGTCATCCTCTTATCCCCTTTTTAGGATGAAGGGATGTGAAGAAGCATATCTGCAACCAGTGTACTTGAAATCAGAGAGCCAACCTGTTTCTGCCTGATATTGGGGTTACAGTGTGGGGACAAGATGACAAGTTGCCTGCCTTTCATACTGTGCCTTCAAAGGCAATGAACCACCAGACACTGAGTCTCCCACTGCGAGACAGAGCCTTGCCCCATCAACCGGCACGAAGCAGCCACTGTATTTGCTTTCATAAGGTTCTGTGCCCCAGTAGATATTTAGGATTTCTGCTAAAATGCCATGGAAGAACCTGGCCTGCTCTTCTCCAGAAGGAACCACCTTACATCAGGAGTACATCTACAGCCCCTTCCCTCACCATCCTTGACATGATGAGGAGAAAAGGCCTTCCTCACTGTGCCAATTCACTGGTGCTTGGCTAAGGCACTCAGGAGAGAGCTCCTGGGCATAGCACAGAAATCCAAGTGTGTCCTGGGACATCTTGACACTGGCAAGGTCAGCGTGGTGGGAACATACTGCTGGGGTGTGTTCCTCAAGGGCAACAAGGTCCCTCCTCCTTGTGAGACCTCCACACTGTGGAAGACTACCAGGACAGCTGCATTCACATGCTTGGAGACGACTTTTGATTTGACTTATTTACCTTTTCCACTTTCTTTTCAGTAAACTGGAAGACTTAACTAGCTGTCTGACAGCCGCAGGAGAGTTTCGTTTGAATTCAGTGGAATTAATTTGCCTGATCGGTGTTAGCCAAGTTAATGGCCAGTTCATGAAGCAGTCACTTATTTGGATACTTTTTGGCTCTAGGAGAGGTTAAGTGAGGACAGTGCTGAGAGCGGCATTGAGATTTGGCAGCCCCAAAGGGGAAGTCTGTCTCAGAGAGCAACCGCCTGTTTTTCGACTGAAAGCGTATTTCCCCAGCTGCCCCGAAAGTAAAGGTTAAACTTAATTTAAAGCAGAGATTTAGCACCTGGAAAATAAAATTCGCAGGAAATAAACTTGCTTTTCTTTTCTGCCTCTGCAAATATCATTTTTCCTATCATTGTCTTCTCTCTTGTCATTGTAACAGCTCCCCATCTTGCTCTAACAGAGATTTTTTTTGAGTCTCAGCAAACCAGTCATCCAGCACTTCCAGCTACCAGGAAGAGCTTCCAGGTTTCCTCCCTAAAATCGAGGGAAGCAATTCATCTGAATACTTCTTGAGCTTTCAGATTTTGTTCTTCCTGACACTTGTTTCTTATGCAGAGGAATAATCATTCCCACCTCGTGAGGTTGCTCTGGAAAAAAAACAAAACAAAACAAAAACAATAAACAGTGGAAATCATACCCTGTGGTAACTGGAAATATGCCTGCAGTGGTGATAAACTAGTTTTGAGCTGGGGTAATTTAAATTATTGTATTTTACTGGGGGAATGAAAAGCAACACAGTTATCTGCTTGCACAGAGTCACACCTGTGGCAGTGTGTGGGACCTGAACACATCTGGAGTGGCCAGGGAAAAGGGACAGAAAAGGATAAGTGGGAAAAGGACATGACAGATTTTTATTTGGTCGTATGCTAGACTAAATAACGTCAGGAACTGCCATATCTGGGATATCATGCAAGGGGCAGATAAATCCAGCAGCCTTTACTGGAGCCTGCACTGACCATGATTATCGACACAGCCAGCATCATCAAACACCCTGCAGCACATCTAAGACAAGAAGAAGAGGCTTTTAAAAGTAATTTCCCGATGTAGAAAGCAGGAATAAAATAACATTATATACACATGCAAAAAAGCCAAGGTAAAAATCTTAGAATTTGAAGTTTCCCACCCCTTCCTGTATAAATATGTACAGTTACTCTCTGATGTGGCAGGTACAAATGAGGAGGAGATCTTGCTGCCGTTGGTGTGTATCGCTCAGCTCGGCAACTACGAAGTCTAACTTCAACTCAGGGTGGACGTAACGCACGACGACAGCTGGCCTTTGGGATCTGAGACAAGCAAACTGCCCTGAATCTCGTTAGGACCGTGGTTTTGCCACTCAGCAGAGATTATTCACAGGTGCAAAGGTTGGAGCCCGAGGGGGGTCATCACGACCACCTCATCAGCCTGCTAGTGACTCAGTCCTGCTTTCCTGATTGAGCTGGACCACTCTGTAGGAAAACCTCTGGCTTGATTTAAGGTGTAGGGATGGGATGCGGCGGATCAAACACAAACGGCCCTATCAGCATCCAAGCTAGTTGTTTCCGTTGTCAATGCAGAGAAACAGCCATGTCCAGATTGTGGGTTGTTTGACCTAAATAGAGCAAATGAATCACACTTTCAAGTGCCTGATATTTTCCAGGGATTAAGAGGGGAACTGTCAGTGGTCAGCTCCGAGGTGACGTATGAACAGTAAACATCAAGAGCGCAATTTAGCTGCCTAAACACTGTCATCTAAGGAAGAGAAGTCACCTAAATGTCACCCCCCCAGTTTCACATGCCATTTCCCAGAAGTGCGTGATTTCCTGGGGATTGCAGGAGAGTCAAGTGTTTGCTGGGAGCACTGGACAGCTGGAAGGAAACACAGGCTGGGAGCTGGACGGCTGGGTTTCAAGCACTGCCCTGTTGGATTCCCACGGCTCTGCGGATTTTGGAAGGCAGGTCCGATTTGTCCTTGCCTCCAGCCAGCTCCCCACCATCCCTCATCCTCTCTCCCCAAGGACAGCATGTAGGGAAACAACCTTACCACATGAGTGCAACCCACAGGGCAGGCACGGTCAGCATTGGCTTTTCAGTGGAGATCCCTTGTCTTGGGTAAGGACATGAACCCCTTGGATGCAGCGGGATCACTAGAGAAAGAAAAGCAAAGCTCTGTCCCTTTGCCTCCTTTTTCAAAGCAGTTTTTATAGCCCAGAAAGCCTTCTCCCCTCCTGGGAAGGGGAACATAACAGGTTAGGCGCCAGGGAATAACTTCAAATCTCTTCCCTGATCCCTCCATACCTGGGAGAAAAGAAGAGCTTTCCTCTTCTAGGGCATAGGTTCAACTGCAACCCCAGGGAGAGCTGACCCAAAGACCTTGCTGTGGTAGCAAAAATACAGGGTGAAATCATTTGGCTTCTGATAGGCGTGAAGGCCAGACTAGATTATCACGATGCCCCACTCTGGCCTGTAAAGCTGTCTGTGATTATTTAAAACACAGCACTCTAAAGGGGACCAGCAAGTCCACGCCTTCCACTGTTATCTGTTAATTGACAGGTCTGACTTTCAGTGCTGGTGTGCAAAGGCATGTCCGAGCCTGACCCATTCCACCTGTCATCCAGGATAGCAGTTATAATAATAAATTAAAAAAAAAACCAGACATTGCCTTTCCTTGAACTAAGTGCAAGACAGGGTGATTGTTATCACAGCATTGTGCCCAGAACCTGCCCATTGGTTTTACACACTGAGAAATGCTCTGATTGATAAGGGAATCTATACATCCTGGCAGTCACAAGTGTATTGGGTGTGGCTGATAAAATATTGATCTGTCCTTTTGTCTTGCAGCAAGGTCAAGGCAATCCAGTATCGTAACACCAAGCAGAACTCATGACTGTGACTCCTGGGAGGACACGGGTCGCCTCCATCCAGCCCAGAGAAGGTGACTTCAGGCTTGGCAGGGCTTTTCCAGGCACAACTTCTTCTGGGTACTTCTTCAAGTCTGGCCAAGGCAGCTCCTGTCTTGGGTCTGTCTTGGGTATAGGGTCATAGGTCTATCCTGAGCTGTGGGCTTCCCTCAACAGCAGTATGCCCAGGACTAAGTCCCAACAGGATGCTGCCCAGCAAACAGCTGCTGAGCACATTCGGGCAGGTGAGAAACTTCAGGCACCAGGTTTGGATGGTGCAGGTGGATGGCTGCCCCAGGGCTGAAGACGGTGGTTGCTGTGTATCTCCAGGGTTTGTGTGATCACACCATGCTGTCAGCATGAGACAGTCCTAGCACGGAGTGGGAGAAGAGGTGAAAACATCCTATCATTGTCTAGCCCTCCTTATCTCTCCAGTAAATTCTATCTGAACCAATTCAGGGAGAGAAGCGCTGCCTTTGGGTTAATCCCCTCCCTTTTCTTCCTTCAACCTCTTCTCTTAGACTTTCCTCTCCCTCTTCACTGCTGTTGTCAGCCCCCCACCTTCCTGTCCATCTAGAAGGTTGTTGATGTTGTTGGTTTATTTCTCCTTATTGCCTTCCAGGTTGCCAGTGAAGTTGAGAATCTGCTCTTCCTGCTGGATAAAGAGGCTTTCCTGAAATTTCTCTGTAATATTCATTAATTTCTCTTGAACACTCATGAAATCAAGCATGTCTGAGCAATCCCATCGCTCCATCCACTTGGGGATTGTCTATCCATTCCTGTTCGTTATCTTCATGGAAAATGCAGTTTCTGTGTAACTGAAGGTTTCTTTAATTTGCCTATGAATTTGCATGCCCCCACATACGCAGAGTTTAACTTTTTTCCCTTGGGAAAAAATGAAAACAAACAACTTAATTTCTGCTTAAATTGACTTGAATCCATTTGTTTTGTTTTGTTAAGCAGTAAGGAAGCATTTTGCGTGGGTCATGCTGACCTCGTGCTCCGCCTATTTTCATTACACAGGGACTTCATAAAAGTGCTTTCCAGCATCTTGGATCTTTTTCTTCAGCTGTAAAGTAACCTCCCAGTATGGACAAAATTTTCCATCGTACATCCTGGACCTTGATTCCTATCGTGCCCATGTTCATCCAGTGAGAGAAGTGAGTGCGGTGCCTGGCCAGGGGGAGATAGGAGCCTGATAGAATTAAATCCAAACACAAATTGTCTTTGACAGCTCATAAAGATTCAGGTTAGTTCTTATGGAGAAACACACCCCCTTCTCCTAATCGCCCCGCCCCCCC